>PVJH01000266.1:0-375290 GCA_004026705.1 Nesogale talazaci
AAAAGTGAAAATCATGACAGCAAATCTCACTACAAAAAGTAGAGAATCATGTAAAACCAGCAAAATCACTATTCATCTTAACTACATCTTTTAGCATCTTATTTTCTTTGTCTTCATCTGTCACCCACATTTCTCATTAAAATCTACATTTCTGGTGTCTTATTATCAAACTCCTTAGCTTTCCTCATGTTTGGATACAGCTCTCTTGAGTCTCTTACTTCAACTGTTTTTTCATATTATTTTTGTTTAGCACGTTCTCCATCATCATACCTACCTAATTAACTCCCTTCTTTGCAAGTAAATAGAAAGTCATCTTTAAAAAGTAAGCCCCCCCCAAAAAAAAGTAATCCATCTAGCATATTTCTTTTCTTTAAAACATTTTATCAGCAATGTTTTCTAGTATTTTCTTTAGATCCTGTATGTGGCTATTATTCATGACTATCAGTCGGTTTATAAAGAGTACAATATATAGGTTGAACAGGAAGCAAAAATCTAAAGATCATTCTCCTGGAATAATAAGGATTGATCTCTGTCAGGCCAATTATTACATTTATTCTTGACTAATGGTCTCATTCTTTCTCTAGAATTTGACATGCTACTCAATAATTGTTGAATCTACTCAAGCCCAAATCTGTCCCCCAGTACAATAACCTATAGACAGCTTAAGTGTAACTTTTTAAAGAGAGCATATTAGATTGCAGAGAATCCTCAAAAATAATCCAAGTTATTTTTTTACAGCTGTGCTTACCCATTCGTTTGAAATGCTGATAAAAGAAGTCAGGGGACTTCAGGCTCTCGCATCATGAAAAAGTTGGTATGACCTATATTTTATACTCTTTTTACACATCTTATTTTGAGGAAATAAGAATCTCCAAGGCCTCTTATGATATGCAGATTGGCGAAAATAATGACATTGATTTATTTATACATCTGTGAGTTGTGCTTGTATATTCAGTACTTGAAATCCCCCAGAGAATGATCATCAAGTGACTCACCTAAGAGTTCCAAAAATTGTTCCAATTCCTTTTATGTTCTATTGTACCTAGGTACTCAGAAATGGTGAAAAGAATTTCATTGTATGGTTTCTGAGAGTCTCCCATTCACAAAGCTGATTAGCAGCAATGTTTGAATCAATTGATGCAGCTATTAAAGCAGATGGCCCTAAATGCTTATAAACCACCATCCTTGCATTTAGTAAGTGATTTCAGAGCACATTAAACAGCAACAAAAAAATAGGAAAGTAAGATCACATATGCTATACATAACTATTCTCTTGGGTCATTTAAAGAATGGAAATCTTGTTAATTGGTCCCTTGCTTAGGTACCATGATCTCCCACATAGGGTTCTAATCCTTTGAGACATTTTTCTATCAAAGGATCCTCCATTCAGACTGCTTTTTTGTTTCAAGAAGGAATCATCTGCCTGAATTATAGGTTACTCCCAACCCTGTTTCCATGAAACAAAATTCCTCACCACAGCAAAGACACAACTGCTATGAGTAGTCAGGGGATGGCGTCAGGAAGCAGCAAGCACCCACCAATTGTGAATCACACTCTGCAGGAAAGGGAGTCGCAACCCTGTATTTTCCAACTTTGGAATAAGTTGTTATATATAGGGAACTCTATAAAGTGGTTTATGTGCAGAAAACTTTACTTCAACTTGGCATACATGTGGCTTCTCTTTTGCTCCTGAATATTATACCTTGAAGAAGCTAAAACCATTTAAAAAATAGGGACAGAAAATGGGAGGAGAAGATGAAAACATGGCCAAGGGCAGGGACTATAGGGGACAGGGAAATGGGCAGGAAACCCACCTCAGAAAGGAAAAGTAGGCAAAGCATAAGTGAAATTTCATAACCCAAAACAATGTGAAGCTACTCTTCCACTCTCCAAATCCCACATCACTACCTGAGAGGACTTTTCTTTTCTAGGCCTGAAACATTTATAAGCATTTGCTATTTGGTCTTCAAGCAGTGGTTTCTCTTTCAGAAAAATCCTAGATGGCAGGGAGAGAAAACTTAGAGTGTATAAAAGACCCCAGGCTATAATGAAGGCCAGTCCCTAGTATAAATTCTAGTTGTTATATTAGTACATCTTTAACTACCTGTTTTATATCCACTTAATTGCATGACACAGGATAGTATTTTTAAATAGTACTTCTCTTTTTATCTAACATTTTCTTCCACATATTACTTTTTATGTTTTTAAAATCTTATTGCTATTAATATGGCTTTATTGGAACTTACTTTGCACATCATACAACTTAATCATATTAAGATTTGTTCAAACATTACCACAATCAATTGCAGAACATTTTCTTTTCATACTATTGGTTCTTAGCTCCACATTTCCCGCCACCTTGAAAATTATTAATCCAGCTACTGTTTCTATAAATCTAGGTATATTGCATATCATATACAGAAAATCATGTAGAACACAGGAATCAAACAAACAAAAAACAATAACAATTACTAGAAAAAAGGATGTTGGATTAATAATTACCTAAGGTTTGGAAGAGGAGGTTGGGTAGAAATGGGCACTAACAACAATGAATATGATGAATATGAAATTTTCCAAGGAAAACACTTTCTGAAATTCCAGTGATAAATGTACAAATCTTCTCAATGTAACTAAGTGGTTAGATTGTATTATATGTGAAATATACATCAATAAAACTGTTTTTAAAGACTTTCAGGAATAAATGGACCAGATAGACATATTAATAGCTCTCCACTAACTGAAAAAGATATTCCCATTTTTTTCAAATGCACATAGCTCATTTTTGGAAAATAGACCACATGCTGGGGCACAAGTCAAGTGGGAGTAAATTTAAACATGTATAGGTCACTCAGCCTTCTTTCTCTAGTCAGTATGCCATAAAACTGGAACTCAGCAAAAAGAAAGAAAGGCAAGGCGGATGAATAATTTACTTTTTCAAAATGACTGGGCTTTGTCCAAATTTGAAACAAAATTAGGAAATCTATCAAAACTTATGGGAATGAGAATACAGCATACCAAAACTTATGGTATATAGCAGAGGCATTTATCAGAAGTTGATTGATAGCAGAAAAAGCACATATGAAGAAGAAAGAGGTACTTAAGGTCAAAGCTCTATTACAAAACCTTCATCAATTAGAGGGAACAGGAACATCCTTCTAATATCAAAAAAAGAAATTATAAAATCAGGGCAGAGGCAAATGAGTGGGAAAACAAGATATGGAAAAATATATACACAGTAAAAAGATTGTTCTTCAAAATTGACAAACTGTTGAGAAACATAAAAAAGATAGGAAGAAGCAGACATCAATATCCAGGATGAAGAATGACACAGGAAATTACAATGAACCATATTTAAATTAAAAGGTTAATTACCAAAAAAAAGGTTAATTGCACAGTACAACAAAAACTGTACTCCAATGAATACAACAACTTGGAAGACATAGACAAATACTTGAACAAATAAAACCTCCTCAGATTATTTCACATAGACATCAAGAATCAGAGTAGGATCATAGGAAAGGAATAAATAAATAAGGAAAGATTCATACCTAGGGAAAGATAAAATAAAATAGAGGGGCATACTAAAGATAAAACACTTCTGTACATTGACAGATTGCATTAAGAGAGTAGCAAGTTAGCCCACAGACAGGGAAAAGAAACAATGGGCTAATAAGTAAAATCCACAAAATTCTGAAATTTTATGACAACATCAACAAAATGAATAACCCACTGAGGAGGTAGGTAAAAGATTTGAACGGAAGCTTCACAAAGGAAAAGACACAAATGGTCAATAGCATATGAAAAAATGCTCCCAATCATTAGCCGCCTGGGAAACACAAACCAAAACGATTATGAGACCCCACTTAACACCCACAAAAATAGCCCAATTAAAAAAACAGAAAGCAACAAATGTTGGAGGTATTCTGAGAAAGGAATTCTTAATCACTGCTGGTGGTCTTGTAGATATGTACAGCCAACATGAAAACCCATGGGACCATAAATGATACAACCTTCAACTGTACCAATAGGTAATATCATGATGAATGAAGAAAATATTAACATAGTGAGATAAAAATTATTTCATTTGAGTTTCATATATAGTCAATTCTCATGGAAGTAACACTTAAAAAATCCAAGGATGTAATGGACTGAATCAATCTCTGCACAAGACCTCTTAAACTTTAAGACTTCAAGTGTTGAAGATCAAGGGTGTCACTTTTAGGACTAAGATGTGCCTTCCTCGAGTCACCATGTGTCCAATGGCCTCATATAGATGTGAAATATGGACAATGATTAAGGAAGACTAAACAATCATTGATACAACTGAATTATGAAGTTGGTGAGAAATACTGAAAGTACTGAAAGCCGTCAAAAGAACAAAAATTTTTTTCTTTTAAAGCGAGTTACAGTGAGATTGCTTCTTGGAAGCAATGATGGAAAGGTTGTCTCACATACTTGGACAAGTGATCATATAACACAAATCCCTGGAACTAGACATAATGCTTTGTAAAATGGAGAGTCAGCAGCTCCCCAAAAAAGACCCAAAAGAAGATTGACACAGTGGATACAGCTTAAATATAAAAACAATTGTAAGGATAATTCAAGACTAGGACACGTTTAATTCTTTTGGATATGGAGTCATCATTAATCAGAACTCCCTTGGTAGCACCTAGAAACAGCATTAATAGATTTGTATATAAGCATATTGTTTGGGGAAAACCGTTGTGTCATTGGTGATGAAGTTTATCTTTTCTATCCTTAAATTGTGGTCACATGATCTGTGTTCATACAGAAATAAAATGGACTATTCTTATTTTTTTCTATCAGCAGGGAAAAATGTACATTTAAGAAGTCCTAAAGTTGGGATATGATTATGCATTTTATCTTTATTATTATAATGAAATATGCAGAGAGTTAGAGTTAAAAAAAACAAAAAATAAAAACATGGTCAGCATATCTTACCTTGAAAGAACTGAAGGGGGAAAGAAATCAAGTCTTTAGTGAAACTATTCAAAGATTTTGTGGCAAAAATATTGAAATATTCAGAAAGCATAAAAGCAAGATACACAGAATAGCCACTATAGCATAAATAGCTGACATTTGACAATTTCAAAAGATAGTATAGAAGCAAGAACCAAGGGTAGAAAGTACAATCTGCACTGAACACATTAGCTAAAACCAAGGCGCCAGAAATTGATGGAATATCAATGGAACTATTATAGTAGGGCAAAGAAACACTGGAAGCATTCACTCATCTATGCCAAGAAATTTGAAAGACAAAGACCTAGACAACTAACTAAACTAGATACGTATTCGACAAGAGTTCACAGCAGTTCGACAACAGTTCGACAGCAGTACACTAACAGGGAGCTGCCCGAGGTTCATACCAGATTCATAACAGTATCCCTTGTGGTACAAGGGATGTCATTGCTGACATCAAATGGGTCTTGCTGAAACCAAAGAATACCAGAAAGTTGTCTTCTTGCATATTGACTATGCAAATAAATTCAATAGCGTGAATCATAGCAGACAATACATAGACATGAGAAGAGTCTGCACATGGATCAAGAGACGGTTGTGCAAACATCAAATGTGTGTACTACATGGTTTACAATCAAGAAAGATGTGCATTATGATTCTTTAACCATATGTATTCAATCTGCATGCTGAGAAAATAATCAGAAAAACTAGACCAGCGGTTCTCAACCTGTGGGTCACGATTGCTTTGGGTTCCAACAACCCTTTCACAGGAGTCATCTAATACCATCAGAAAACACCTATTTCCAATGGTCTTTGGTTCCAAGATCTGCTCCACTATTTGTCTCCAGGCAGATCTGCCCACATGCACATATAGACCCATATAAGAGTACTCAAAGGGATGACATCACCATGCCAACTCCATCGCTTACACACCGAACAAACACAGGTGAATTTGAAAGGCTTGATGCCATAATGTACTTAAATGGACCATTCACACATGTGTAGAGAGTAGCCACTGTCTAGAGGGCAGCTACTGTGTAGAAAGCAGCTGCTGTGTTGAAAGCAGCAGTATGGAGGTAAGACAACACTTCATGATTTATAATTACTGGGTAAATGTAAAATCATGTACTGTAAAATCAACTACTGTGTTAGTCTGGGTAGACTAGAGGAACAAATTTCATAGAGACATGTATGGATATAAGGAAAGGGTTTATATGCAAAAGGAATAGAACACTGAGAAAGCATCCCAATCAAGTCCAGTTCAAAGTCATAAGTCCAATATTAGCCCATATGCCCGATACCAGTCTATAATGTCTCCTTCCGACTCACGAAGTCACAGGTCAGTGGGTGGGGAATCCCGGCACTGGCAGGGATCTCCCCATGGCTCCTCGCTTCCAGGGCTCAGGGTCCATCAACAGCATCCAGTAGTGGCAGAAGCAACTCATCACTAGCAGGGGTCTCCACATGGCCTCTCCAGCTTCAGAGGTCTGGCTCCATCAGGTCAAAGCTGTGTGGCTTATCCTCCAACTCCCCAGATGCTGCCATCTTGTCTGATGCTGATTCATCGTCTCTAAGACTAACTTCAACAACCGGGGAAATAGCGTCTCATCTTCACGAGGGAAATACCGTGAGATTTCTCAGACATATCAGGAGAAAGCCATGCCCACAGGGAGGCCTCATTGGCTACTCAATGGCTATCTCCAGATTAACAGGCTAGACTCCACCCCTACATTTCAAACATGAAATTAACATAAGCACAAAACCACCACAACTACTGTAAAAAAAAATCTGTACCATGGGAACTTAATCTGGATGCAGGTAGGTCTTTTTATATTCATCTCAGTTTGATGTGAATACTGGTACCTTGCGATAATAACAGGTATGTTAAAAACCACACACAAACAACAGTAAATCATAAGAAACTTTAGTGAATTGTACTGACTGGACTATGTCATGTATCACCTTTTGTATTATTAAAGCTATTGTTATATATTATTTTCATTAGCAGACCAACCCATGGCATTGGATTGTGTAGAGAAGAACATGAAGAAAAGAAAATATACTGAGGATTTTTAATGATATGGTTTTATCTCAGCAGCAACAGTAGGAAATAAGAAACTGTGATGTGCTATTTTTTGTAAAGCTCTATCAGTCGAACGAACCTATGAAGTTAAACTAACTAAAATGTCATTTTGATAGCAAGCACCCAAGCTTTGCTGACAAAGATACCAACTATTTTAGAAGCAAAGCTCAAGAAAGCCAGACTTAACACTGGTGGTAACGACCACAAACAAAACAGCAGACATTGTCATTTCATGTTTGGTGGTACTCAGAATTGCTCAAATCATTGCTGAGGATTTACTCTTGCCATCAGTCAAAGATATTGTTTGAGTTATGATTGAAGATGAATTGTTACAGAATTATGTGTAAGTCCTTATCTAATGACACTGCCTGCAGAAGAATAGATGACATGTCTACTTATATTCTTGATCAGGTAATCAAGGAAATTAAATCTGTTCCACATCCAGTATTTAGCATCCAGTTTGACAAATCTACAGATGCTGTAAACTGTTGGCGGTTATTGGTTTACATGAGGTATATTAATGATGAGATGAAAGATGATTTTCTTGTTGGCAAACTTCTTGAAGCAACAACTACTGCACATGATGTATTTGACATAGTTGGTTCATTTCTGAAATAACCTAAGCTTTCTTGGGAAAAGGTTTGTCATGTTTGCAAAGCTGGTATTCCAGTTATGCTAAGGTATTGATCTAGATTCCAATGTTTGGTCGTGAATGAATCACCAAAAGTCATCTGAACTCACTGTATGATTCATTAACAAATATTAGCAATGAAGACACTGCCACAGAGTTACAAGAAGTAGTGAAAACCAGCACAAGTTCTGTCAATTTTGTTAGGCAAGCACTTTAAACAGTCAACTGCTTTCACAACTGTGCCACGAGTTGAACAAATCCAATATTGCTCTGCTATTTCACACTGAAGTGAAAGGAAAATATTTAAAACATGTTTTTGAGCTTCATGATGAACTCAAGATGTTTTTAAATCAAAAAACAAGACTGCAGTTCGAAGCACTTTTCCACGATAGAAAGTGACCTGCAGAAAATAGCTTCCTTGGTTAACATCTTTGTCATCTTGAATATGTTCACTTTATCACAGCAAGGACCAAGTGCAATATGCATCGATTTGTTTGAAAAGATTCAATAATTCCAAATGAAACCAGCTTTGGGGAAAAATTAGATGAAAATAAAATTTACATATTGCCTACCTTATCTGTTTTCTTTGAGGAACAAGACATTGATCTAGACAAAAGAACTATGATGACATTTTCTGTAAAAGGACACCTGCACATAATTTCAGATGAAATTCCATTGTACTTTTCATATCTACCTGACACCCCATTTGCACTTGCCAGAAGCTCATTCACAGTCAAAGTTGAAGATGTTCCTGAGACAGCACAAGAGGAGTTCATTGAACTTATTAAAAGTGATGCAATGAGATCTGATTTCCACAATGCCAGCGACAACATTCTGGATCAAGTGTTTACAGTCCTATCCTGTTCTTTCTGAGACAGTGCTGTGCTTCCTTCCATTTCCCACAACACATCTTTGTAAAGCAGAGATTTCCAGCTTTCTTGTTGTATGTCTAAATACAGAAGTAGACTTGTTGTGGAAGATTATCTCCATTGTGCTCTTGCAAAGACATGCCCAAGAATTTAAATAACTAGCTCAGTTGTGGGGCTAAAGTTCATTCCCATAATCTCTCTTCTATTATCTTCCTCCAGAATAATCCAGAATCTGAAGAAGTGGCTATTAAAAGCTAAAGAACTAGATAAATCTGAGTAGCACACGCCGTAGTCAAAGTTGGTGTTGTGATGCACCACCCAGATTCCATCCTCGGGACTGGAGCTCTCCTTCCCCAGCTAATCGCGTTACTTTTGACTGAGATTCTGGGCTCTGTAGACAGTCCCCTAGAACATCTCATCCAAGATTATGCACCTGCCCAACGCAGGGCATCTTGAAGCTATGGCTGGATCTCTATCCAATCTCCATTGTTCCCAAGGGATGAGCTAAGGTTTTTGTTGCCTCTTTAATACACTTTCTCTATTTGTCCAGTTCTTCTTCTTCCACTTCTTTTTAAATGTTGAACCTGAGATCATTCCCTCATAAGCTTCAGAATTAACTTAGCTGCAGTGAGTTCGTTCATCTACTCCTGCAAGTTTTGAGGATACCCCCAAATTGTCCAGATTTCCCTATTTGAGTGTTGAGAAAATGAACCATTTCGATGTAAATTTAAGACTTTTTTGGATGTTCTCCTTACATAATGAGAAGTCTTATTTCTCCACTATTTTTTCTAGATATTGTATTACTATATACCATTTTCTGCTATTTCTCATTAAATAATAAATAAGAAGAAAATTAATAACTAATATTCTTTCTCATTATTTATTACTTAAAGTAATAGCCAACTTCTGCTATGAAAATTTTTCAATAATTTTCTATGTAGATGGTTTCATGATTTCCAGTAAAATTAAGTTAGTTGCTTCACCAAAGATTTTTTTTCCTCAAACAAAAATATACAATAGACATATCTGAGATTTTAAGCTTTTTCCATCAAGAAATATATAAGGCATCAAATTAGGCATGAAGACTGTGTGTTGGTCAAATATCATCTCCGTGGAAAATAACATTCATTACTTCTATGTGCATGCAAAATTTGTACATTTATTTGAAATTGCTCTGGACAGAGAAAAGAAACCACCAAATTTCTAGTCTGTACGTGAGATTTCTCCAATTTAGAGTAAGAAGATGTTTTGATTGTCTGATGGATAACAGTGAGGATTAAATTATTATGAGGAATATTAGAGGGCTGAGCCCCAGTGGCGTAGTGGTTGTGCGCGGGACTGCGATCCACTGGAATGGAGGTTCAATTCCAGCAGCAGCTCTACAGGAGCAAAAGCTGGACCTCCTACTCCCACCACCAGAGGACAATGATGCCCTTCACCAAAAAAAGAATATTAGAATACACAGCCTGTCAACAGTGTTACTTTTGATGAAATTATTTAGCTCTTCTGAGTCTCACTTATGTCCAATATTAAATAGCAACAGTAGCCACCTTGAGGGGTTGCTGTGAGCTCTTAATTTCACTCTAGAATAGTGTCTGAGGCAGTATCACCACACAGCAGGCTCTTGATGAATAGTAATTGCAGTAAGATTTCCGAAGAAGCCTCCAACCCTCCATCCCCACTCCACAAATGGGTGTATGCTGAGCATTTTGAACATGAGTATCTATGTTTCTCTGAAAAAACTTGGGTCCTGTTAAGATACAAGGAATTTCATGGGTGGCAGTGGAGAGATGCAATGTGTGAAAACAAAGAATAATCTATTTTTGAAAAAGGGAAGAGGTTGATAATGGGGTGAGGGCAGAACATGGTTACTTGAAGGTCATGTGCAGACTGAGAGGAAGAGATAAAACAAACCTCTTACCGTCTTCTCTATCCTTCTCCTGGGAGCCCCTGGGGGACAGAGTAGGGGTGCTCCACGTGGTTCCCCTGATTATACTGAAGTAGATCGATCATCAGCCTTTCTTGTTAAGCATTGTTGGGAAGATTCAAGCACCAATCTCTAGATGGGTACTCATTTGCAAGCTGAATGAGATAAAGCGGGGTGGGGGAGTTGGCAGGGAGTTGTAGTCACTGAAGATCATTTGCACCAGGACATAGCTGCTAATTCTACCTTCTCAGATATTCCTGATACATTTGTGACTGAGTAAGCTCCGTAAGGGCTACGGATCTGATGTGTCCTCTTGGTCCTGTATCACAGTTTCCCTCTTGTTCGGCAAGGGAGGATACAATCCTTTCAGGAGAGGTTGTTTAAATGTTTCCAGAAGGTCTAATGATGTGAGGAGGAGACAAGAGAAGTCAACATTTTCCATTAATTATTGTCTAAAGTGCTGGATAAAAAGAGGCTAGTGGCAACTTTACTCAGTATTTCCATGATCACTTTTATCCATTATATCATGGGTCCCCATGATGAAATTAAAAGTTATCATTTTTATAGTACTTTTTAATGAGAAACTTTCCTTAGCACTCCGTGAATATTCACTTTATCCTCATAATAGCTTATACACAAGTATGGCTATTTTGCTACTTGATATGTACATACAAAAGTTGAGACACAGAGAGATGAAGCTATCCAAAGTCACTCCACTAAGCTGTAGTAGGGTCTGGACTCCCAGTGAGGTAATCTAACTCCATGATCTGACTGTGGTGCCACCTTGCCTCCAAGCCCTCAAGCAACAAACACTCAAGCTTTTACACTGTAGAACACAGAAGAACCCTGTAGGATTTTCAGACAAAAATACCTCATTATGGCTGAGGCCCGGTGGCCTAAGTAGTTGAATGCGGGACTGCAGCCCGTGCGCTTGGCGCTTCAAATCCCACAGCAGCTCCCAGGAGCAGCGCTGGGTAACTCCCACAACCACCAGAGAGAGGGCAGTGATGGCCCCCCCCAAAAAAAAAACAAAAAAAAATACCTGATTATAACATTTGACAAAATAGGTATAAAAAGAAACTTTCTCAACATAATCATATGTGCAATCACATTTGTATATGTGCAAAACCAATAACTTGCATCTCACTTAGTGGAGAGAAACTGGAATTATTTCCTATTTGAATGGGAACTAAATATGGCTGCACTTTATAACCACTTTTATTAATATAGTTGTAGAAGTTTTAGGTACGACATCAAAAGGAAATTGAAGGTATTCACATAGGAAACAGATGAAATAAATTTTTCTTTATGTACAGACAACATAATTCATTATATAGAAAGCCCCAAAGTTTGAATTAAATAGGGGCAACTAATGGGACAACATGGCAGTGTAGCATCATATAAGATCAACACAGAAAATTCAGTTGAGTTTTCATATGCCAAAGATAATAGTACCAAAAAAGGTATTAAATGAACTACAACTACACAAAAGATATTAAGAAATAAATCTTACCAGGTAAGCAAAAGGATTACACAAAGAAAACTACATAATACTCCTTCAAGAAACCAGACAAATGGGAAAAGTTACATGTTCTTGATAGGCAGACTAAATATTATGAGGATGTCAATATTACTAAAATTACTTACAAACAATGCAATTATGATTCAAATGAAAGTACATTTTTCAAAGAAATTCAATAAGGACCAACTTTAGGAAAGAAAGAAATCTATGATAATCAAAACACTATTAAAAATTAAGATAAAGTATGAGGGTTTGATCTGACAATCTCTCTATTGGGAATATATCCCTAAAATTTTAAGAATATATGTTTATTGCAGCAATTTCCAAAATAGTAATGGAAGCAACTAAAGCTCCCAACTATGGAAGAATGGAAAACTAAGCACTGGTGCAGTCATACTATGGAATTTCAAGCATCCATGATACTTAGCAAACTTGGTCAATCTTACAAAGATAAATATTTAATCTCACCATGCTATAAGGAAAAGCAAAGAAGAAGAAATGTGATTTATACATGTGATGGGTAGGTTTGTTATGCCAACATGGCCACAGAAGATTGGTGGGTCTGTTGTGACAGCACGGCCAATGAACACGCGGGATGAATTGAAGGGCAGAGATCGGAAGGGCTCGGCAAGTCCCACACTCTCTCTTACTTCCGGATCTTCGGACCAGAGAGTTGCCTTGTTCATCCTGTGCCTCGACCTCCAAGCAACACTACCCGTGGGACACCTACTCATGGACTGTGTTGCTGTGAGTTGCTGTGAGGATCCTTCAAGCCCTACTTCACCATGCTCCTGGGATATATGTCTCTTGAGCTGGGGACTGTTGGACTTTGTCATCTGGCTGACTGTTGGCTACCTGCTCTGCCATTTGCTGCCTGCAACCAGATAGCCTGGATTGCTCTATAGAGGACTACTCAGCAGCCCTCAAGATTTGAAGGACTGCCAGTCTTCTAGTTGCTTCACACAAGTGAGTTGCACCGAGCAATCTGTATTGCTTTATAGTTAACTTTTTCTTTCTTATCTTATATACCTTTCTCAATATATACATATATAAAAAGAATTACTAGTGTCCTGAATTTTATTTCTCTAAGAGAACCCTGCCTGACACAATACACCAATAGAGAAGACTTTGATGACATGACTATGAGGAGGGGAAGGATGGCCAGGATTTTGATATTTTGTTTTTTTAATAATTTTACTGGGGGCTCATACAACAATTATCACAATTCATCCATCCATTTTATCAACCAAATTTGTACATTTGCTGCCATCATCATTTTCAAAACATTTTCTTTCTACTTGAGCCCTTGATATCAAGTCCTCATTTTTCCCCTTACACAAGAGCATATGTGAATAGAATGAAACTTTTGATATTTTAAAAATCGAATGTTTGAAAGAAAAACTAAATCTAAGCTGCACTAACGGCAGAGTTTCTGAGACTGTAACTCTTTACAGGTGGAGAAAAACCAGTCTTTCTCCCAAGAATTGATTGAGTTAGCAGCTAGGCTAGGTCAGCAGCTGGAAACCACCATACATTTCATGGGAGAAAGACCAAACTTTCGAGTCACATAAAGAACTACAATTAGGGAAATTCACAGGGGAAGTTATATCCAGTTCTATAAGGCCATGATGGATGAGTGGGAAAAAAATTGAAAGGTCAAGAGTTTGATTTTTTTTGTTATTTTTTTGAAAGGGTGGAGGAAATTGAGAGGCATAAACCTGCAGGTTTTAAATTTAGACAATCCTCCTGAGGCTTACAGTAATAAAAACAATAAACCATTTTTAATTGTTCAGTTTAATATCATTGATTTTCTAATGCATCAAGTTTAACTGGTATTGTATCATTTAATTTTAAATGATCCTAGTGTCCCTTTTTTTACAGGAGAAAAAAAGAGAAAGGGATAGAGCTCAAAATCACGTGCTCCAGAAATCGCAGGCACAGAATTTAAAGTCTCACACCTTGCCAGAAAATTTTCTTCTCAGCGAAGATTCAGAAGCTGGTAGAGATTCTAAGAGAATGTGGACAAGCACAAAGATAATCAAAGAAATGTCCAGACTTGAGGTTATGCAAGGGAGTGAAAAAAATGAAGAATGAGAGAGATCAAAGTCCATGAAACTTGCTGCAGGAAGATGTTACTGAAAAAAAAAAAAGACATTGAACATAGTAGAGAATCTTCTCATCTATGTTCTGCCCCCTAACCTGGACTCAATTCATGAGAACAATGATTTCTTTCCAAAGATAAAGAATGCCTATATCTTTTCAAAAGCAATTTTCCATGTGGTTCTTATAGCCCTGATATTTCTGTTAATTCAGGAAACAGGGCAGAAGCAAGAAAGATGTCCACAGTAGTCACCTTCATTAAGGGCAGAGGTAAAAGAAGACAGACAAATTAAAGGCATGTTCTCCAGGTGATGTTCTCTGGTGTCATGGTTGTAATGAAACTTTTGTTTCTCCTGATTTTATGTCCCACTTGATCATTTCCTTATTTTTCCCCACTTCCTCTGGTCCTGTTGTCGCAAAGATAGTAAGATTTTTATTTTCTTAATGATTTTAGAGGTATGTGAGTTGAAAAAGACCTTTTCATTATAACCTCTCAATACCATTTTTGAAGTGGAATATGCTATATTAACACTAACATAGAATGTATGAAACTTGGTCTATGAAATTCAGTCTTAAAGAAATGCCTTTCTGGAAAACTGTCTGTAGATCCTTTCCATTGGATTCTGAAGTTGTGATATCTCCAAGTCTTGTGACTGCCAATCTGCTATGAAAACTAAGATCCAATAATTGATGGAATATTAAGTCTTCTAACACTCAAGACTTCCCTTCTTACACACACCCAGAAAGTCATCATTTGTGATGGTTTTGCTAAGTGTCTAGGGTGGTGCGACCACAGAGAAGGTTCCGAGCC
Organism: Nesogale talazaci; assembly: GCA_004026705.1. Taxonomy (NCBI): domain Eukaryota; kingdom Metazoa; phylum Chordata; class Mammalia; order Afrosoricida; family Tenrecidae; genus Nesogale; species Nesogale talazaci. Next base: position 14,924 of record PVJH01000266.1, read on the forward strand.
CAACTCTGCCCAGAAATGCTGGCTTTGTCTGTCTCTTTAGAACCCAGGAATTTTTCCAATACTTGACCCTCCATCTTATTCTGTCTATCTCTTCTTGTCCATCCCCCAGACACACACACAGGTCAGTTTTTTTCACTCAATTAGAGGGAAAATGAAAGTGTGAGTTTCCCTGAAAGTAGACTCAGCCAAATAACTATTGCTGGCCTCTTCATTTTTCCTCTCTTGTTTGGGAATATTATAAAGTGTCCCTATAGAACTTATTCTTATTTTTAAAGTTTATACATTATTTAGTGTTATTCCACTGAAAATAAATATCAAACTAATGAAAAGAAATGAAAATCCTTGAAGAAGAAAGCCTGGTGGCCTAGTTCTTTTCATTTCTATTCATAAATACTAGCAGTGCTTTTCTCAAAGCCCCATCCTTTTAGAATTTTCTCAACTTGAGGTCTAATTATGGAATTTGCCATGATAAACTTTATTTAAGTAAGTGCATCTGATTACTGTCTGATGACAACTGAACATGAAGGCACCAAGAAAAAAGGAAGCCTAGCTTTTAATTCTCACTAGCTAGCAATTCATGTGACTTGTGAAAGGGCATTTATACATTTCAACCAGCTTATTCCATATAAGGTTAATAGACATCCACCCCAATACTATGTTAACTAAGGTAAGCCCTCTGTCTTCTTTCTAAGCCTCTTGAGAGCTGCTTTGATTTCCTCATTCCTCAAACTATAGATGAGAGGGTTTAACATGGGGATGATGATGACATAGAACACTGATATTATTGTGTCCTCCTTCATAGATTGACTAGACTTGGGGCACAAGTACACAGAGATGTCTGTGCCATAGTAGAGGGTCACAGCTGTCAGGTGGGAGGCACAGGTATTTAAGGCCTTGGCACTACTTTTGCCAGAGGATATTTTCAAGATGGAAGCTACAATGAAACCATAAGATAAGAGGACTATAAGCAAGGATCCCAATACAATAATAATAGCTACCAGAGTGACAATTATTTGACTGATTAAGGATTTAGAACAAGACAAAGAAATTATCTGAGGTAAACCACAGAAGAAATGTTGAATGACATTTGGTCCACAGAAGGAAAGATCTAGAAAGGAGAGTGTTTCAGATAAGCTACTAAGAAACCCACTCACACACACACACAAGCTCCAGTTACCATCTTCCCACAGAGTCCAGGGGCCATGATGGTTGAGTACTGCAGAGGGTGGCCATAGGCCATAGATCATAGGCCATCGATCATAGGCCATGGCAGCCAACAGGCAGAACTCACTCAGACCCATCCAGGCCACAAAAAAATACTGAGTGGCACAGGCAAAGAAGGAAATGTTTTTTTCATTGTTTAGGAAATCAGAAAGCATTCTTGGGCTAGTGGAAGAAGAATAGCAGATGTTAACAAATGACAGAGAACTAATGAAAAAGTACATGGGGGTGTGCAGTTGTGAGTCCATCCAGATTAGAAGAATGAGGCCCAGGTTCCAGATTAGGGTAACCAAGTAGATCACCAGGAATACTGGGAAAAGAATGAGCTGCAGCTCTTTTTCATCTGAAAGACCCAGGAGAATATATATGGTCACAGAAGAGTTGTTTCCATTCCATTCTGTAGACTTGCTTGCTGGCATCTTCTGAGCAAACGATAAAAGAAGATGGTTTATAAAAAGATAGATGGAAAGAATTCAACTCTCTTCATTCATGGTTCTGCCTGATTTTATAACATTAAATTAGCAACAAAATTGAGTTAATACTATCACGTCATAGGCAATCATCAACTAAAACACCAGGGCTCTTTAAACTAATTATTACAAAGTTAATTAAATGTTGTATGCATTTTTTCCAACACTTGTCACCTGACTGAACATTCTTTAGTCAGGTATGGAATCATTTATGTTAAGGAACACTCAGAATAGTGAAAATGGCCAATCCTTTTTCCTTGACTATTTCACAGTGATTCTTACTTTGAACTCCCTGTGAATTACCCCTGCCATTTGAATTTGTCTGCTAATATACCAGTAAGAATCTTTTCACCCTGAAGATGAGGCTATCAAGATGGGAAGATGAAGCACTACATATATCCCATAACCACTCAAGTCCTTACAGGAGAAATACATTGTGGATGTTATGGTCAGTGTTGCCTGGAAAAGGCTTGATCAAAGAGAGGGGAGATGAGCTGAGGAAATAAAAAACCCAAAGTTTAATGGAAATGAATAAAAAAATAAGCAATAGTTAATCCAAACCACGGTTAAAAAAAAACAACAGCAAAAGAAGCATAATTATAGCCATTTCAGAAAAACATTATTCAAATATGTTCTCAGGAAGAAAGAGCATGCTACTGGACTTTCATTTCTGTGTGCCTTGGGTCAAATAGCTTTCTTTCAACAACCTTCCTTCTCTTTCACTTCCTATGGGTTGGTATTTCAAGACTTTCTTGTTTGATACTTTGGAACCTGATTTTAAAATATTTTTATTCATCAGTGATTCCTATTCATTCTTAGCCCAGACTAATTTATAAAACCATTTAGGACTTGGGGTGTGCTTTAGGCTCTAACACTATATGAATGTGTGGCAGTTATGTGCTTATGTTAATTTTATAATTGAAATGTAGGAGTGGAGTCTGGCCTGCTAATCAGGAGAAAGCCATTGAGTAGCTGATGAGGCCTATGTGGGCATGGCTTTCACCTGAGACTCCTGGGAAATCTCACGGTATTTCCCTCGTGAAGATGAGAAGCTATCTTCCCCAGTTGTGGGGACTTAGTTTCAGAGACGCTTAATCATGGAAAAGACAAGATGCAGCCTCTGAGAAGTTGGAGGAGCCAGCAGAGAGACCACATGGCTTTGCCCTGATGAAGACGGACCTCTAAAGCTGGAGTGGCATGCTGTTGATGGATCTGAGCTCTGGAAGCGAGGAGCCATGGCCAGCGCCAGAATTCTGCACCCACTGACCTGTGACTTCCTAAGTCGGAAGCAGACATTATAGACTGATTGCGGGCATATGGGTTAATATTGGACTTATGATTTTGCACTGGACTGGATTGGGATGCCTTCTTAGGGTCACATTTTTTTTGTATGTAAACCCTTTCCTTATACCTATATGCGTGTCTCTGAAATTTGTTCCTCTAGTCTATCCGGACTAATACATTATGGTACCTCAGGAGTGGGGTACTAGAGGAACAAATCATAAGATGGAAAGTAGAAGCTTATTTGACTTGTGCCTCATAGTATTGTTACCTCTTTGGCAAGACAGAAGTCAGATATGTCATTGGAGTTTACTGAGTTATTTTCTGGAAACAATATGGGAAGTTAAAGTTTTGATTATTTTGTTTGGAAGCTGTCTTTGGTTGTTCCTAAATAAAATGGATACTGTTAATGTAGATCTTGAACTCAGGGGTGGGGGCTGCCATTTGAGTGTCTCAGAGCTGGTTCTGTTCAGGGACAATGGTTAAGAAGATCAGAATGCCAGACCGAAAGCAGAGATTTGTTTTAATGCCTTTTGAGACCTAATTCAATGTTTTTGTGTAAACAGTAGTTTAGATAAGGATATAGATAAGCTTAATAAGTATTGACCTTCTGTTTGAAGAATTAAGTTTGATTTCTGATTATGCTGTTTATATATATATATATATTCTTATGCCTGTTATTGTAAATATAAGGATGCATAGAAATGTTTATTGGAAAGTATGGAAAGAATTTGCAAATCCAGTTACCTCAAGCCGAGCATTGACCTCTAGAGGGTTAGGACTTAGCGTCAAAGACATCTCTAAAGTGATTAACCCCACCTTGAGCTTAAATGGGGTTAGACCACACCTGGAAAAACTTCTCTGAAGAAAGTAGCCCCACCCAGTCTTTGGGAGTACTCAGGATACTTGTAGTCTGAGGGGTCAGACTGACCCATAAAGAAGGATAGAGTCGATTTCCTTGGAAAATCCTGACTAGTGATTGTCTTCAAAAGCAAAGGAATTTGGAACCATGAAGATAACTCCTCTCTGCGTCTGAATGTTAAAGGAAACTTGTGGCAGGCTGAAATACTTGTTAGGTGACCACCCAGATTTACTGCTTGTCGGTGAAAGCAGGAGAAATGCGGCAATAAAGAGCTGGGTTGACTTTGGCCACTGACACCCGGGGACTTGGTTCACAGGAAATAGAGGAGATGAAAGCGGGTTTACTGGTCTGAAGTTCATGACCTAGCATGGGAGAGGTAGACATGTTGAGAATTTGTTGGGTCCTTGGTCTAAAGGAAGGCGACCAATGGCCACTGTGGTGAGGCTAAGTAGAAGAGCCCACATTGAGTTGACCAGAACCCGACCAGAGGAAGAGACGCGATTAAGTCTGTGACTTGGTGCATATCGTTGCTGACTTTATGGATGGCCTGTCCTGATTTGACTTTGCTAATGGACACACACTTCATGAGTTTCCAACTGGAATGAAGATTCTTCATGTTGAAAGATTTGATTGTTTCCTTATAGCACTGGGTTGGTGTAAGTGGGCAATATAGAAATTAGATACCCAAAATGGGGGAATGAAGGCATGAGGTAGTTTAGCTTGCAAACTCTTATAGGTGGTAGAATATACATTCATAGGATTATGGAATCAAGGTGTAGATATTTTGTAACTACAGTTGTAAGGCACAGGATATCTGTTGTTTTATTCACTTATAGAATGTTATTTTCAAACGATGGTGACACATGTTGACTTATATGTATTTTAGTTTTATCCTGTTAGATATAAAAATTATTTTATTGTTTATTTGAGGGCTATATATGGTTACAGAGTTATATGAAAGTATAAAATTAACAAGGGGTGGTCTGTGGCAGTTATGTGCTTATGTTAATTTTATAATTGAAATGTAGGAGTGGAGTCTGGTCTGCTAATCAGGAGAAAGCCATTGAGTAGCTGATGAGGCCTGTGTGGGCATGGCTTTCACCTGAGACTCCTGGGAAATCTCACGGTATTTCCCTCATGAAGATGAGAAGCTATCTTCCCCAGTTTTGGGGAGTTAGTTTCAGAGACGCTTAATCATGGAAAAGACAAGATGTAGCCTCTGAGAAGTTGGAGGAGCCAGCGGAGAGACCACATGGCTCTGCCCTGATGAAGACAGACCTCTGAAGCTGGAGTGGTGTGCTCTTGATGGACCTGCGCCCTGGAAGTGAGGAGCCATATGGGGAGACCCTGCCAGCGCCAGAATTCTGCACCCACTGACCTGTGACTTCCTAAGTCGGAAGCAGACATTATAGACTGATTGCGGGCATATGGGTTAATATTGGACTTATGACTTTGCACTGGACTGGATTGGGATGCCTTCTTAGGGTCACATTTCTTTTGTATATAAACCCTTTCCTTATACCTATATGCGTGCCTCTGAAATTTGTTCCTCTAGTCTATCCAGACTAACTCAGAATGCAAATTTGGAGCTAAGATTTATCGATGAAACTTTTGCTTTCTTCTTTTCTCTTCTTTCCCCAATGTAACACAAAGAGAGCTGGGCATGTCATTGTCTTGTGCTATGGGGTAAACTTTTCTAGTTGATCTCTGTTTCTAACCCATTGCAAATACCTACTTTCTGTAGGGTGGAGTGCTTTCTCGAATGAACCTTCAACGCTATTTTCTAACAAGCTCGAACACTTCATTTTTCTCCCACCTCTCATGCACAGCTTAATTAAATATCAGCCATGAAGCCACCCGAGATTAGGACATCCCTACTGGGAAAACATGAGTTCTTCCCTGGTATTTCATTAGATTAGCACTTTCTTTTCTTTCATTTATCTTCAAGACTTTCTTTACTTTCTCATTGGTTGAAACAGGGATTAAAAGCCTGTTTTAGATGCCAACTATCCTGCTCAGTGGTTTCTCTGAAAATATAGCCCACCATATTAAAGGACACAGTTTTACCAACAAACATTATTTCCATGAGATCTTGACTACGCCCGTCCACCCATGGATACTTCTTCTAAAACTTCAAACCTACTTGACTCGGTATATATTTTGTGTTTTTAATATGCTTGACTTTATCGTAATATTAATATATGGAGTAAGACAGTAAACATTAATGAGTGTGTATTGCTTTATTTGATTTTATTGTGCCCATTCACCATCCATGACATGTATCCTTTTAACTTCAGTATTGCATGGAGCCACTGTTTTTTCACCTCATAGTCTTCATTAGGCAAAACAAGTTGCAGAAATGGGATTCAAATCCAGGTAATCCAACTCTAGAGTCACAACATTATGATCTCTCAAAAAGCTATCAATTTCGTCATTATTCTTATTTTTAACCAACTCTGAAGTTCAAAATGTTACATTTTTTGGCTGAAACATGGGGGGATAGTGGTTGTGTTGGGAACTGTAGCCCCCAGGGTTGATGGTTCAAATCCAGCAGCAGCTCTCCAGGAGCAAGGCTGGGCTTCCTACTCCCACAAGGGTAGTGATGCCACACAAAAAAATGCTACATTTTGTGACTTTAGGGATGAAAATGAAACAGAGTGTAGTGTAACTCCCAGAAAGATATGTGATAAATGTGCTCATAAATATAATTAACTAGAGAAAGGAGGCAGAGATAATGATCACATTTGGTATGCAATCATGGATTAGATGAGGTAGGAAATTATGGATCGAGGAAGAACTCTTGCATATTCTTAATAAGGATTTTTGACAAAAAGTCATTGGAATGTCCAAGCCTGTTTCAGAGATATTAACGTACAAATATAGGGACAACTGCAATATACTGGTGAAGTCAGCCAATAACGCATTCATGCAATCTCTTGAGATATCCTTTCAGGAAATGAATAGAAAAACAGTAACACTCACTGAGTACCAAGGAAATGAGACAAGCAGTTGGAAATTTACTCTCGGGAAGAAGAAATGAAAAAAAAATAGTGTTTATAATATGTACATTACTGAGGAACTGAGACATCTCATTTTTTAGATGGTAACCACTACAAAGACTGTCCGTAAATGTCCAAGATTAAAATCACCACAGCAAATCTTACCATAGACAGAGAACCATGTTAAAACAGTGCCATCAACCTTAATTTGAGAGACACCTTTTCATTGTAGCCTTGTTTATCTTTATAACTCCAGAGACTTTCATTTCTACTTAAAACCAATTGCTATTATGTATTATTTATAACACTCCTCATTGTTATTCTTCTTTTGGGATAGAGTCTATCTTGATACAGAGTTTGTCTTGAATCTATTGCTTTGTTTTTTTCATGGGATTTTGACATAATAACAGTATCCATCTGCTTGCCTTCACTTTATCCTTTGTATATAAAAAGTAAATGGAAAGAGATCAGAAAAATGTAGCCCCTTGGACATGTTTCTCATTTCATATATTTACTGGAACCATGTCTAACATTTATTTTTGATTTAGCATATTAATGGAGATTAGTGCTTTTTAAAAAACATTTAACATATAGGTAGAACAGAAAACTAAATCTAAAGAGAATTCCTCGGTATCAGTGATGACTTTTCCTTTTGGAAGACCAGGTATTACATTTATTCTTTTCTGATGGTTCCTGGTGTTTTATTGGGTAAATTTGCTGCATCAGACCTCTTTAAAGTTGTTACATTGAAGACTAAGGCATCTGACCCAAGTCATGGTATTTTACATTGTCTCATATGTATGTGAAAGTTGAACATTGAATGAGGAAGACCAAAGAAGAAAAGATAGTTTGAATTATGGTACTGGAAAAAAATACTCAAGGTAAGATGGAGTGGTAAAAGAACAAACAAATGTCTCTTGAAAGAAGTATGACAGAATGCTCCTTAGAGATAAGAGCAGTAAGACTTCCTTTCACATATGTCCAAAATATGTGAGGTGTATGTATTATGAGGAGAAACAGTCTCTAGAGAAGGACATCATGTTTAGTAATGTGGAGAAGCAGTGAAACCCAATTTGAGAGGAAGACCCGCAATGAGATGGATTGACACAGTGGCTACAACAAAAGGCTCAAGCAAAGGAATAATTGTGAAGATGGGACATGAGCAGGCACTACTTTGTTCTGCTGTGCATCAAGTCCTTATGGGTCAGAACCAACTCATTGACAATGAAAAAAAGCAATGGTTCCTGTGGCATAGTGGGTCAAGGGTTGAATGGGCAAATGAAAGGTCAGCACTTTGACTTGACCAGCTGCTCTCCGAAGGACAAAGATGAGGCTCTCTGCTCCTGAAAATAGTTATAGCCTTGTAAACCCAGAGAGATGGTTCTACTCTATCACAGAGAGTAACCATGAATCCACATCCATTTGATGGCAAAGGCTTTGATTTTGAGGCTTGCAATGGTTGCTTCTGCTTCTTTAATTTGATGTTATTCAATACGCTTGTCATCTACTCAGTCCAAAATCCTTCCCTGACAGTGGCCTGTTGACAGTGTAAGTATGACTCTTTAAATAGAACAAATCAGTTATAGAGGCCTCTCAATGGTGACATACACTAATCTTCTGGGTCTGTGTTTTCCCACTTGCTTGAAACATTAAAATAAGTTGTAAGTTTTCTAGTCTCTTTTTTGCTGAGGTTTATGTGATCAGCATATAATTTATCGTCTTCTTCTATAGGTTTACTTTTCAGCTCAAAAGAGTCACCAGGGCCTTCAAGGAACTTTTTATTCAAGGGAGCAATGACACTGAGTTATTTGCAAATTAGTGGATTTTGTCCTACCCTAAATTCTTTGTGTTTCTTAGAAAATAGTCCCAAAGTGACTTACCTAAGTGTTGCAAACTCTTTTTGAAAGAAGAGTTCCAAATTCTTTTACTTTGTGATGTATCAGGTACTCAGGTTGTTGAACAAAAATTTCACCTTACCGCTTCTGTGAGTTCAAATGAATGAGCACAGAGAGTACTGGTCACAGTGCTTGAATCAGCCTCCTTCAGAAATGACCCAGCTATGAAAAAAAAAGGCCTTAAATGCTTATGAACTTTTCCTATAACATTTTTTAAAGGTTTGAGAGGACAAATCAAAACACACAAAAGAAGAGGCAAATAAACCACATAGGATGCAAATAATCATTCTCTTGGGTAATAGAAGAGAGAGAAACATTGCAAACTGGTCCCTTGCTTAGGATTCAAGATCTGTCCTCTGAGTACTAATCCTCAGAGACAGGTAGAGATCAAGGAATTGCCTTTCAGACTGCCTGTTTATTTTCAAGGAAGAATCCTGATGCTGTATAAAGATAATTTCTAAACCTGTTATATAGAAGAAGAAAGTATATCCCTACCGTGTTGCTGGAGCACTATTCAGAGTTTTCAGAGAAAGACACCAAACAGCAGCAAACACCCAGAAATTATGATACTGTCTCGATACAGGAAAAGAAGTCCCAACTCCCTACTTTCTTTTTTTTAGAACTCTATGTTATTCTGGTGAAATGCTTGAAAAGACTACTAAAACTTTAATATAAAGATGTTATATTAAAATCTTTTAGGACCCATTGTGACTATTGGGACGAAAACTGCAAGGTCAACAGTTAAAAACTGAACTCCACAAAAGAGAGACTCCTATGAAAAGATAGAGTCATAAAAACTCATGAGGATCGTTCTACCCTGTTTTGGGGGGTGCTATGGGTCAACATTGACTTGATGGCAGTAATTTGGTTGAGTTTGATTTGTCTTTCAAGAGTGCAGATGCTTGAGGTTAAAGTTATAAAAATAGTAGGAAGGAAAGAGGGGAAGGAAAGAGATGGCATTTAAAAGGTCAAAGACAAGAAGGGACGACTTCTGGGAAAATTGTGTCGGGGAAGAGTGATGCTTCCGGGGTAGCAAGATTGGGAGAATGGAAAACTGACTGAGGGGTCCAGGAAAGCCTATCCAAGTCTTGTAATACACTAGGACTCTATCCCAGCATGTGACCTCACCATTCCCACCACTCTGTTCTGCATTGCACCTCTGCTCATGTGGCTAAGCAGCAGTGCAGCTTGCAGCCAGATACTCTGCCAGCACTAGCTGGTGCTGGGTGGACCACCTAACCCCCCGACCCCCCCCAAAAAAAATAGTGGTTGCAACTCTAGCAGCAATCCACATATGTGGATTCTAAATAGGGTCTGGATATTCAGATAACTGGAACCAACCATCCCATGCTGCTCATGGAGCTGGCATCCTGATGCTGTGGAGTGCCCTGGAGTTTTGCAGTGCCTGGGGCAAGAGATAGAGAAACTGAGAGGTTGTAAGACAAGGCAACAAAGAGCTGTACATCCTGAAGGAGCTGTGTGGCTAGTGAATCTAGCCACTTGACTGGCACTGCCCAGGAATCAAGTCTGTGAAAGGTACAGGTCCTTTGAGAGCACCACCAGAACACCTGGTGGATGGATATCCAGTCAGTACTGCCTTGGTAGATTATGCAACCGGTACAACAGACTACTTGCAGCTATGGCTGACTCCACCTCACCCACTTGAGGTACCAGCACCACTTGATGCACACAACCCTAGCCAATCCAGCCCAAAATACAAAGCCAAACTTGCCAGATATGAACTTGGCCAGTCCCACCCTTAGTGAGGTACACACCTTCCATTGAGTACCATATCCAGCGACACCAACATTCCACATAAACTACTACCCAAATCAGTAGTCACTACAAGAAAATGAGAGAAACAAGCCACAATATATGAAGAGAATCTAAATTTAGTGACCTACTTAGAAGAATAAGACATGGAACCACCACAGGAATAAATCTTCAGAAGACACCTGAAAATCATTCAGGATAAGAGAGAATCAATAGGAATGAAGGATGATAAAATAGAAAGGATAGAATCCACTTACCAAAAGGAAATACAAAGTTAAGGAAAATGAAGCAGAAGCAAAGAAAATGGTTCAATACCTTACCCATCAGCTGGAAGAGGTGGAAAATCATTAGGTACAGCAAGAATAGCCAAGCAAAAACCATCAAACATGAAATATAATCAAATAAGATAATTTTAAAAAGCTGAAGATGACCTGAGAACAATGAGCAATACTAAAAAGAGAAACAATATTTGAATAATTGAAATACAAGAGCACAATATAATCAAGAAATTGACAGCCAAATTAGTAAGCAAATTCTTGAAAGAAAATTTCTCCAGTGAAATGAAGAAGACTCACTCTAGGAATCAGAAAGAACACCAATCAAATTGGACTCCAAGTAGAGCACACAAGGTATAGACTAGTCATATTATCAAACTTTGAGGGAAAGGAGAAAATCATAAGAGCAGCTAGAGAAGAAAAATGAAGTCACCTATAAAGAATACCAGATAAGAATGTGTGCAGAATTACCAGCGAAAACCATGAAGATGAGAAAAGAGAAGCATCTTGCAAAAGTTGAAGGGCATTGTGGCAACCCAGGAATGTTCTATTCTGCCCAACTCTCCATTAAAATAGACACAGAGGGGAAAGTTTTCCCAGATCAGGAAAAATATAGAATATACATTTTTTATTAGCACTACAAAAATTACTTTCCAGCTCACTTTGGACGGAAAAATAAGAGACTTAAGAGCAATACTCAATTATGAAACCTTCAGGAGTTGGAATAGAGTCAAAAGGAAAATACTTCTAATAGCAAGATAAAAGAAATTATAAAAATCATGGCAGAGATAAGTCAGAAAACAAGCTATGGGGAAAATATACACAGGAAAAAGTTCTGTTCTTAAAAAGATTATTCAAATCCACAGACTGTTGGCCAACCTAAAAAAAAGATATGAAGAAATAGACATCAATATCCTGGATGATGGATGATGCAGAAGAAGTTACAATGAGCCCTAATGAAATTAAAAGACTAATTACAAAGTACTGTGAAGGACTGTATTCTAATGACTACAACAACTTGGAAGACATGGACAAATACTTGGACAAGTAAACCCTCTTCAGATTATGTCATATAGACATCAAGACCCAAAATAGACTTATAGCAAAAAAAGAAATAGGTACAGAATAATACATAACCAGAGGAAGAAAAATAGATGAGTGGGACATACTAAAGATAACATACTTGAGTAGAATGAAAGATTTCATCAAGAGAGTAAAAAGAGATGGGGAAAAGCTTTACAGTAATGACACATCAGACTAATGGCTTATTATTAAAATCTACAGAATCCCAAAAGCTTGCAACAAGAAAAAAAAAACGAATAACCCACTGAGGAGGTAGGTAAAAGACTTGAACAGAAACTTCACAGAGGAAAAAACACCAAAGGCCAATAGCATAAGAAAAAAATGTTTCCAATCATTAGCCATCTGGAAAATGCAAATCAAATCAATTATGAGATACCACCCAACACCTACAAAGATAGCCTAATTTAAAAAAAAGAAAGCAACAAATATTGGTGGGGTTGTGCTAAGAAAGGAGTTCTCAATCAATACTGGTGGATTGTAAATATGTACAGCCAACATGAAAAGCTAAAGGGACCATAAATGATACAACCTTACCACTATATCAATAGATAACATCATGATAACTGAGGAAAATTATTTCATTTCACTTTCATATACAGTAAATTCTCATGGAAGCAACAGTTTAAAAATCCAAGGATGATATGAATTGGGCAAATCTCAGCACAAGCCCTCTTAAACTTTCAGATTTAAAGTATTGAAGAGCGAGAGTGTCACTTTAGGACTAAAATATGCCTGTCTCAAGCCATCATATGCCCAATGGCCTCATATATAAGTGAAATATTGACAATGATAAAGGAATACTGAATAATCATTTATGCATTTGAACTATGAAATTGGTGAGAAATGCTGAAAGTATTGAAGGCTGCTAAAAAAACAACAACAAACAATCTTCAGAAAACTTGGCAGCAATAATGGAGACTATGTCTCACATACTTTGGACAAGTGATCAAGTAACACAAATCCCTGGAAATAGATATTGTGCTTGGTAAAGTCACATTGGTCAGTCAAATGAAAAATAGACCCATAATACACTGGTACAGTGGTTGAAGCAATGAACTAAGACATAACAGCAATTGTGAGGATAATTCAAGACTGGGACATGTTTCATTCTTTTGTAAACAGAGCCATTATGAGTTGAAGCTTCCTTGGTAGCACCTACAAGCAGCATTAATAGAATTGTATATGAGCATATTGTTTGGGGAAAACTGTTCAATCATTAGTGATGAACTTTATCTTTGCTATCTTTAAATTGTGCTCACGTGATTTATGTTCAAACAGAGGTAAAGAGGACTATGCATATTTTTTTATCTGCAGAAACAAAATTACATTTAAGAGAATTCTAGGATTAAAAAGTTGGGAAGATGGATATGTGTATGTTTATCTTTATTGTTATAATGAAATATGCATAGAGCTAATCAGAAAACCAAAATTAGTCAAGGCTTTAGTGGCACTGGTCAAAGATTTTGTGACCAAAATATTGAAAGATTCAGAAAGCACAAAAACAAAATGGAAAGAATAGAGTCACTATGTCACAAAGAATTAGTTGACATTTAAGCATTTCAAAAAGAAGAATATGAGCAAGAACCAGTGACACAAAATGCAATATGTACTGAATGCATTAGCTAAATCAAGGATCCAGGAATTGATGGAACACCAATGGAAATGTTTTAATAAGCTAATGAAGCCCTGGAAGCATTCACTCATCTATGCCAAGAAATTTGGAAGACAACAACCTGGGCAACTGGCTGGAAGAGATCCAAACATGGCAGTGAGCTACCATGCCAGATTCAAGCCAGATTCAGAGGTGGAAGTGGACAAAGTATATCATTGTTGATGTCAAATGGATCTTGGCTGAAAGCAGAGAATACCAGAAAGATGTCTTCTTCAATATTGACTATGCCAAGGTGTTCAACTGTGTAGATCACAACAGATTTTGGGTAGACTTGAGAAGAATCTGCACATGGATCAAGAGGCAGTTGTGCAAAAATCAAATGTGTATACTGCATAGTTTGCAATCCAGAAAGGTGTGCATCATGGTTCTTTCACCATATCTATTCAACCTGTATGCTGAGAAAATAATCAGAGGCAGTAGACCAAAAGGTCTCAACCTCTGGGATGTGACCCCTTTTAGAGGGGTTACCTATGACCTTCAGAAAACACATATGTTTGATGGTCTTAAGAACCAAGCGACCACTCCTCTATCTGACTGCAGGCAGGTCCGCCCACATGCAGATACACCCACATATGAGTATCCAGCGAGATGACATCATCATGCCAACCCCATCACATACACCCCATACAAACACAGGTGTATGTAACAGGGTTGAAGCCCTAATATACTTATGCAGAACAGTCACACATGTGTAGTGAGCAGCCACTGTGTAGAGAACAGCTACTCTGTGGAAAGGCTGTCTTGAAAGTAGCTACTCTACTAAAAGCAACTAGGGTGTTGAAAGCAGCATTACTGAAAGTAAAATAGCACTTTGTGAGTTATAATTAATGGGTAAATGTAATATCGTGTACTGTAAAACCAACTACAGTAAAAAATATGTACCACTGGAACTTAATCTGGATGCCTATCTGTCTTTTTAAATTCAGCTGTGGTGGATGTGAATATTGCCCCCCATCAGAGTAATAGGTTTGTAAAAACAAAAAGCAACAAAATGATAAATGATAGGAAATTTTGATGGACTGAATTATGCCATCTAACATCTTCTGTAATACTAAATCTATTGTTTGTATTATTTTCATTAGCAATGACAATGGATCATGTAGAGAAGAAAATTAAGGAAATGAAACATAGTGACAATTTTTTTGGTAATGATTTTACTGGGAGCTCTTACAGTTCTTATAACATTCCATACATCATTTGTATCAAGCACATTTGTACGCATGCTGCCATCTTCATTTTCAAATATTTTCTACTTGAGCCCTTGGTATAAGCTCCTCTTTCCCTCTCCTTTTTTTAATAAATGATTTTTTGGGGGCATACTGAGAAATTTTTACTGTATGGTTTTTGCCTCAATATAAAATAGGAATTGAGAAACCACAATGTATTGTTTGTTGCAAAGCTCTTTCATACAAACGAATCTATGAAGCTAGAAAAACTAAAATGTCATTTTGATAACAAGCAGTCAAGCTTTGCCAGCGAGGACACTAACTATTTTTTAGAAGCAATGCTGATGGACTCAAGAAAGTCAGATTTGACACTGGGGGCAAGGACCACAAACAAATGTAGCAGTCATTGAAGCTTCATATTTGGAGGTACTCAGAATTGACAAAACTATGACATCTCACACCATCATGGAGGACTTACTGTTTCCAGTGGCCAAAGATATTGCTCGAGTTATGATTGGAGACAAATTGTCATGAAATTGAGTGCAATTTCCTTATCTAACAACACACTCTGCAGAAGAATGGATGATGTGCCTACTGATAGTCTTGATCAGGTAATCCGGGAAATTAACTCTGCGCCTCTTCCAGTTTTAACTTCCAGCTTGCTGAATCTACAGACATTGCAAAGTGTTCACAGTTGAAATGACACCTACTGCATCTGATGCATTTGGCACATTTGGATCATTTCCAAGTTTAGCATCCTTGGAAAAGGATTTGTAGTATGTTGATCTGGATCTTAACGTTTGGTAGTGAATGAGTCATCAAAAGTCATCGGAACTCACTGTATGATTCATTGGCAAATATTAGCAGCAAAGATGCAGCCACAGGAGTTACAAGAAGTAGTGAAAAACATCATAAGTTCTATCAATTTTGTAAGGCAAGCACTTTAAACAGTTGACTTTTTTCATAACTGTGCAATGAGTTGGATGCGCCAAATAATGCTCTGCTATTTCACACTAAAATGAAAAGAGAAGTTTTAAAACTTGTTTTTGATCACAATGATAATTTCTGTAAAAGAACACTTGCACGTGTTTGCATATGAAATTTCATCATACTTTCCCAAAATCTCACAGTCACACATGAAGATGTTCCTGAGATAGCACAAGAGGAGTTCATTGGACTTATTAACAGTGATGCAGCATTGATTTCTACAATGTCAGTTACAAAATTCTGGATCAAATGCTTTCAGCCATATCCTGTTCTTTCTGAGGTTGTGTTGTGCCTCCTTCTTCCATTTCCCACAACAAATCTTTGTAAAACAAGGTTTTTCATATTGTCAACTATCAATTATAAATACAGAAGTAGACTTTTTGTGGAAGACGGTCTTCATTGTGCTCTTGCAAAGACTGCCCTGAGAATTTCTGATCTGGTGAGAAAGAAGCTAGCTCAACCTTTGCACTGGTGTTGGCTTTTTTACCCATACTGCCCCAAAATATAGCAGTGTAGCTTACTGTTGTTATATTAAGACTGTTACCCATACTACACCATGCTTTAAGACAAAATTTCATTTATTTCTAATTAGAAATAAATATGTGACAATTATAATTACATATTGTTTTGTGATTAATCACTATGCTTTAATTATGTTCAATTTATAACTATGAAAATTCATTCTGCATATCAGATATTTACATTATGATTATAACAGTAACAAAATTATAGTTATAAAGTAGCAATGAAAAAATTTAAAAGTTGAGTCACCCCAGCATGAGTAATTTGCATTAAAGTGTCACAGCATTAGAAAGGATGAGAACCTCTGAACTAGACTGTATGAGGAGAGTGTAGCATCTGGATTAGAGAAGGACTTATTGCCAACATTAGATATGAAGAAAGTGAGACCTTGAAGCACTTGCTGATTAAGAGCTTGCATTGCCTTCTTCAATGTGGGTTAAAACTTAATGTAAAGAAGCCTACAATCCTCATGAATGGGTCCTTAGGAAACATCACAATAAACTAAGAAAATATTTCATTATCAAGGATTTCACCTTGCTTGAATTCAAAAGCAGGGCCCATGGAACCAGCAGTCGCAATATCAGAGGATAAATTTCATTGACCCTGTCTACTGTATGAGACCTCTATCGACTGTGGAAAAGCAAGGCTGTTAATTTGAGGGCTAAAGTTCACCAGACCTAAACCATAGTATTTTCAGTGGCTTGATATACGTGTGAAAGTTGGACATTGAATAAAGAAGACCAAATTTAATTGATGCATTATTCTATGATGCTGGCAAAGAATACTGAAAATGCCCTGCACTCACTGAGGTAAGCTTAAAAAAAGCAAAAGGGCCATAAGAAAAGGCTACTATACATAAAAAATAATGGGGTGAGGTCCAGGTACTATGGCAGGAGCCAGACCAAGTCCAGGGCTACCTATGGTAGCCAAGTATAAAGGAAGGGGGTGGGGAGAGATAGTAATGTGTAGTGGGGGAATATCCACTCAAGGAGAGGATATTGCTTCTGTCTCCACAGGGAGAGAGGGACCAGACTTAACCCCGGTGTTCTGGGACATGAATGCAATGTGACAGCATGGAGCGGGGAGTTAGTGGAGGGCCCCTATCCCAACCACATGGATGGCTGCCCATCCCTCCAGAAGAATTTACTTGAGAGGACAGCACTGAAACTCTGAGGAGAGGGACATGCCTGACCTGAGTACACAGGATCAAATGAAGGAGAAGGAAGAGAGAATGGAGCGCATCCTGACCCACCAAACTTTGAGAACAATCTCCACTCAGAACAGCCAATGCACAGAGGGGACCAGATGGCCAGCTCCACTATGAGACAAGGCATCCCTTGCTGATCCAAGGCCCTATGGGGGACAACACTGGAGACACCGTGTTAGAATTGCAGGCATCTGTCCCTACCACACAGAGAAAAACACTAAGTGTGTGCAGCAGAGCAGCAGGGGGAGCAGAGCATGGAGGTCATGAGGGAGTGCCAAGGATAGATTTGAGGTCCAAGATGTAGAACCCCATTAAACTCAACTGGAGGTTACTCCTAGAGGTCAAAAACATACTGTGAACTAGTTACAGGTTTTGCTTTTTTATTATTATTATTTTATACATTTTTTCTGGGAACTGTTTTTTTTTTCTTGTTGTAGTTGTTTTGTTTTCTCTGTCACTTTGTCTTACTATGTTTTGTTTCTTGTACATAGTACCATCTCTGCAGGTCTATCTAGATAAGATAGGCTGGATGATCAGTCTGGAGGAGAAAACTGTGGGACAGCTGGGCCAGGGGTGGGGTGAGGTGGGGGGATATGGAAGAGGTGGAGGTAGGAGAAAGGAGCTAGGAGAAAGGAGGTGGTGCTGACCTACCCAGGGACAAGGAAGCAATAAGTGATCCAAAATCAGTGACAAGGAGGGAGTGAGATGCCTGGTAGAGAGTGATCCAGGGTAGGGTAAATGAGAAAAATTACTAACACCCAAATGAATAGTGAGCATGATAGTGGGACAGGAGGGAGGTATAAGGGAATAGAGGAAGGAAATAGGAGGCAAGTGGAATTTATAGAGGTCTAAATACAAGAATGGACATAGGCAAATACATTTATATATGATGAAGAGGAAATAGATTTACTCAGTAATAAGGCAGAGGATGGACATTAGGCCTCCATTCAAGTACTTCCTTAATGCCAGAACACTTCGTTCTATTAAATTGGCATTCCATGATGCTCACCTTCCTGACACAATCACTGAAGACAAAAGTGTACATATGCAATGGTGGTGCAAAAACTAATGGTGCCCAACTATCCAAAGATATAGTGTCTGGGGTCTTAAAGGCTTGAAGATAGACAAATGGCCACCTAGCTCAGAAGCCAAAAAGTCCACATGAAAAAAGCACACCAGTCTGTGTGATCACGAGGTGTCCACGGGAGCAGGTATCCTGCATCAAGGAACTAAAAATTTTATTATTGTAAATGAGAGGGAGTACAGGTTAAGGGCCCAAAATCCATCTGTAGGTAATGGACTTCTAATAGAGAGGTCACAGGGAGGAGACAAACTAGTTACGCTGTCATGCAGCAATGATGAAACATACAGCTTTCCTCTAGTTCCTCAGTGCTTCCTCCTCATGATAATGATCTCAGTTCTATGTTACAGATCCGGCTAGACCAGAAGATGTACACTGGCACATACAGAAGCTGGAGACAAAGGGAATTCGAGACAGATGATCCCTTCAGGACCAGGGATAAAAGTAACCATACCAGGAGGGTGAAAGGAAGGTGGGGTAGAATTGGGGGAACTGATTCTATGGATCTACATATAACCACCTCTCTGAGGTACAGACAATGGGGAAGTAGGTGAAGGGAGACATTGGTCAGTGTAAAATATGACAAAGAAATCATAATTTTTAAATTACCAAGGGTTTATGAGGATGGAGCAGGGAGGGAGGAGGAAAATGAGGAGATGATGTCAAGTGATTAGACAGACAGCAACAGTTATGAAAATGATGAAGGCAGCAGATGTACAGATGTGCTTGATACACAATGGACTTATGTATGGATTGTGATAAGAGTTGTATGAGCCCCCCAATAAATGGATTTTAAAAAAGAAAATACCATGTACTGCCAAAAAGCAAACAAATCTATATTGGAACAAGTACAGCCAGAATTCTGTATAAAAGTGAACCTGACCAGACTTCTTCCTAACATGTATTTTGGACACTTCATCAGGAGAGACCAGTTCCTGGTAAAAAGACATTTTTCTTGGAGAGTAGAAGGGCAGTGAAAATGAGGGGGACCCAGAATAAGATGGACTGACACAAAGATCTCAAACTTAACAATTGAGAGGCTGGCACAGGACCAGACAGTATTTTGTGCTGTTGTTCATAGTGTCACTGTGAGTCAGATCCAATGTGATGGCACCTTGTGGGAAACAGGACCAGGAAGAGAGCGCATGCAGACAAATTCTTATGTTCCTGATAAAAGAAGTGTTTGGGTCACCAGGATTCTCAGTGAAGGGAGGGCTTCACATTTGTCGTTTGAAGAGTCCTAGTCACATTCTCCTTGCTAAAAATCATCTTCACAATATCCACCCATTATAGTACTACCTTAATGGCACCTCTTACAGGGACATGGTTGGTTACTATACTGCTGTCACCTTTATCTACAGGAGCAGATATGTTGCTATTGTTCTCCCCATTCAGCACTGGTACTCGGTTACTGCCCAATAATCTCACAGACTCCGGTCCACCTTGTCACGTATGTGGGTTTATGTGGTTAGGGGGGCACTTCCACATCCCAAGACTATACCAGTTGGTGAAAATGCATATTCTCTCTCTCTCTCTCTCTCTCTCTCTCTCTCTCTCTCTCTCCTCTCTCTCTCCCTTTCTCTCTTGGATCTAGCATCATGGAGGAGGTGAACACTCTGAACCTTTTGTCTGTCTTTTTATCTATTCCCTTCGATTTCACAACCATCGTCTAGGACCCTTATATTTGGGTCTTAGAAATCATCCTCAAAATTAAACAAAATCGCTGCCACCCAGTTGACATAGACTCATAACAACTATATGACAGAGTAGAATTGCCTTTGTGAGTTTCCAAGACTGTAGCACTTTGCAGAAGTTGAAAACCCAGTATTGCTCTTGTGGAATAGCTGGTACTTTCAAACTGCTGACCTTTTATATAGCATCTCAATGCCTAAACATAGTACCACCTGTTCTAACCCTCACTCAATAGTTATTTCCTACTCAGTCTTCAATTATTTGCTTTTTGCCCTTAAAAATGCATCTCACTTTACAGCCAGTATTTTATTTAATTCTAGATATTCCTAATATCAGGTAGCAGAACTCAAAGTCACATCTTTAAGAAATTGCGCAGCCAGAATTCCAACCCTTACCATATCCAGATTAATAGCTAAAATTTTATATTAGAAGTTGATCTTCTTATTAAAAGTTAGAAAACTTACAAAATTCTCAGAGAATATGTATAAAGAGAAAAATAATGTGAGCAATATCGCTTCATGACAACTGCAAACAAAGAAGAGGAGACAATTGAAGAATGGGAGATACTGAAACCCATAAAGCTTGTCTCAGGCAGATGTACTGAGAGAATAACTGAGTATTGAAGAGAGTCTAAAATCCATGACTCTCTCTTACGTTAACTTGAATCACACACTCCAAGAGAAGAGTTCTTGTTGAAAGTAACATGTTTATTTCTTTCCCAAAGCAGTTTTCCAAATGAGCCCTATGGCACCCCCAAACCTCTGCTGGTTCATGGAATTGGCTGTCTTTTCCCACAGAGCAAAAGAGTTGTCCACAATGGGTCATCGATTTAAAGGAGCAGATGTGAAAGGAGACAAGGCAGTTTGAAGAAGATTATGCTTCAGCTGGTACTTTTTGGTCTCATAGGTGGTTGACCCTGGTGATTTTGTGATATTCCATTTCATCATGTCTCTGATCTTGTCCCACACATGATTTTAAGATTTTCCTAAGGACTATGGATACATTTAGGATGGGGGGTACCCTTTTCAAATCAAATCTTGACAATCCATCTATGTCAAGTGCAATATGTCATATTAATGCTAACACTATACACATATAATGAAGTTTTGTCCTTGAAATTCTGTCTGAAATAAATGCTTTTGTGTGAGTTTTTCCTTAAATTTTTTTCCATTGCACTCTAACCCTCTTTGGTATCTGCTAACTGGTAAGTCATATGTTCCTATGCTAAGACCCTGGCTCAGTGGGACACTCAGCTTTGTGAAACTCAAGTCCTGTCCACCTGCACACACCACGAAAAATCATCATTCATAATTGTCTGCTCATAACCCAGGTGCTACTGCAGCCCTATCTACAGCCAGAAATTTCTGACCTCTATCTTCTTTTCAGAAACCTGCAATCTTCCCAACCCTTTCACCTGAATACATTCTCTCCATTCTATTCTTCCTATGCACCACACTATTTTCACAATTCATAACCTTCTTTTTGAGTGAGAGGTAAAGTGGAAGGAACAAAATTCCTGGGAAGCAAACCCAGCTAAATTTTGTTCTCAACACTTCTCTTTCACTTCTCTCTTGATTTGAAACCAAAGTAGTAAGGCATCCTTTTACTCTAATTTGTAGAAAATGTTTGTAAGTTTTCATGTATTTCCTTTGACATATTACTCAATTTTGTTTTTATTACAACAATAAATACTGAATAATAAATTTTAAAGTAAGCAAATCTGTAAAGGAGGGAAACATGCTGCTTGGTGTGCAAGATTCTTGCTATTTCAGCTCTACTCTTCTAAAAGCATGGTGACTTCTCAGATTTCCATCACCTCAGTTTTAATTAGAGAAGCTGAATTTTTAGGCTATATTCAAATGTACTGCATCAGATTAAAAGCTAATGGAAACCTAGCATGATGGCACCAAGTAATAAGAAAGTGAAGCTTTTACTTTTCAATATCTAATTTTTCAGAGTCTCAAGCCTTAGGCACTGCTTTATAGACTGCTAACCATAAGTTCGATAGTTAGAACCTATCAGACACTCAGAAAGAATTTACTTACTGCCTCAGATACCAAACAAAAAGTTGTAAAACGTACCATAGAGTCTCAATTATTTAGAATTAACTGGATGGCAGTTGATTTGGTTTGATTATTCATGTGAGCAGTAAACTGTCACATGTTTCTATCCCTATTTTCCTTTACAAATAATAATACCAACACAACTATTACTTTAACTGAGACAAACCTGAGGCCCTCTTTATAAGCCTCTGGAAGGCTGCTTTGATCTCCTTGTTCCTCAGACTATAGATGAGAGGATTTAACATTGGGATGATGAGCACATAGAACACTGATAGCACCTTATCCTGCTTCAAGGATTGACCAGACTTGGGAAACAAATACACAGAAATGGCTGTGCCAAAAAAGAGTGTCACTGCTGCCAAGTGGGAGGCACAGGTGTTAAAGGCCTTGGCACTGCCTTTGCTGGAGGCTATTTTCAAAATGGAAGTTACAATGAAGCCATAGGAAAAGAGGATAATTGTCAGAGAACCACATCCAAGAATAGTTGATAACAGAAGGAGAATCACTTGGCTGATGAAGGGATCGGAACAAGACAAGGAAATTACCTCAGGAAAGTCACACAAGAAATGTTGAATAATATTTGGCCCACAGTAGGAGAGAGTAAAGCAAGAGACGGTTAGAGAAACACCACTGATCAAACCACTCCCATAGGCCCCAGCTACCATCTTCACACAGAGGCCAGGGTCCATGATGGCTGAGTACTGCAGAGGGCGGCCAATGGCTACATAGCGGTCATAGGCCATGGCAGCCAGCAGGCAGGACTCAGTCAGACCCATCCAAACTGCAACAAAATACTGAGTGGCACAGGCAATGAAGGGGATTGTTTTTTCCTTTTTAAAGAAGTCTGAAAGCATTTTTGGATTGACAGAAGTAGAATAGCAGATGTCAATAAATGAAAGGAAGCTGAGAAAAAAGTACATAGGGGTGTGCAGGTGGGTGTCCATCCTGATAAGGAGAATGAGGCCCATGTTCCAGATAAGGGTCACCAGGTAGGTTCCCAGGAAGATTGGAAAGAGCACAAGTTGTATCTCTTTTTCATCTGAGAGACCCAGGAGAATAAACACAGTCACTGAAGAGTGGTTTCCTTTCCATTCCGTGGACCTGCTTGCTGCCATCTGCTGAAGAAAAGATGACAGAAGAAAATGGCAGTTTTCCCCACAAAAAAAAAAGAACTATTTATCTTCCCCGCGCCCCCAGTTCTGCATGTGGCTAATTTTCACTGTTACAAACAATGACTTAATAAGGTCATGTTTCATGAATAATCATCAATCTTAACTGAACAAAGTTCATGGATATATGAGTATGCTGAGGCCTATTCTTTTGGGGGGAATGAATGGCATTCAATGGACTCCTTTAGTCAAAATTCTCCAAAAATGTCTTTCAGAAGAAAATAAGGAAATATTTTACAAGAGATATGCTTCCAATATATGAGACTCTGTAGATAGGTCAGATTACTATAACAGTGCAATTTCTTTATATTATGACATTGAAAGATTCTACTTTGATATTACTATACTTAACTCCAGGATTGGAGATGTTCCTGAATATCTACAAAAAAATGAACCTGAAGTAGGTGCTACACAAAATAATCTTTATCCAATCTATAATGAGGAACTCTTGCCAATTCTGTAGTAACCTTTCTTCGTTATGAACCTGGAGTGATGCAGTGCGGCGATGGTGAGAATTCTCAGAACAAACAGCATCTTGAAAATGGATGTGGCATAACAAATGCCTGATTCTAGAGAGTCTGCTGAGGAATGAATACAAAGTCTAGAACCCTATGAAATTCCTTGTCTTGCTGACACAGCTCTTCCTGAAACTTCTGTAAACTTCATGCTAGGCAAAAGGAATAGGGATTAGAAAAATCAGACAGAATTTTTTTCTTCAGTTTGGACTTGGTACAGAGAAATACTTGAATAAGTCTTCAAGCAAATGATAGTTTACCAAAATGATATTTTTGCAACAGGCACAGCAAAGAGATTGGATCAGATGTGACCCTGAGGCATATCTTTCATTCATGATTCATAGTCTATTAATCTCTGTATAGGGACAACATGAACACAATCAGATGTTCTGTAATTGTTGTTCTTTACAGTCATCTGTGTTATGATACAGCTAGTCAAATGGCTTTGCACAAGCAATAGGTAGACATCTTTCAGTTATTCTGTGCATTTACCAAAGACCCACCTGGCATCAGCAATGACATCCTATTTTCTATGGTTTCACCTGAACCCAGCTTTAATTTCTGACAGTCGCATGATGATACACTGTTGCAACCATTTTTAAATTGTCTTCAGCAAAATTCTGTTTTCATCTGATACTAATATTGTTCAATAATTTCTGCATTTACAAAATCTCTTCAGACTAGGCACAAAGATGGACAGCATCTAGCTGGTGGCTAGGTAGCTGTCTTCCAAATTTCTTGACATAGATTACTTTGTGGTTTCAGTGTTGCATCCAGTTGTGGAAATATACCAGTTGGTAATGCATCAATTCCCTGATCACCATTTCCAACATTGACTTGAATACAGTTTGGATGACTTCCTCCTGTGCCATTGGTCCTTGATCATATGTTAAGTCTTGAAATGAATGAATGCCAACGATTTGCTTTGGTACAGAAAATCTATATGCTTCTTGCATCTTTTGATGCTTCCTGAATCATTTGAAAATTTACACACCTTTTTATATAGCTACACAATGTTTGCGTTATTCCTTCAATTATTTCTCCTGGAGAACTGCTGGATGTGTTCATCTTTTTTTTTTTATTTTCTAACTCCAGGTGTTGGCCAATTTTAATATAATACTTTACGAGGTCTTTTGAGTCTCCCTTTAAGTCCCTTGTTCAGCTTGTTACTTCATAATTTCTGCTGTTCAGTGGTAACTTTAGCTCAAATGTGTCAGAGTCTCTTCTGCCATCACTTTTGGTCTTTTTCCCCCCTCTAATGTGGTTCACAAATGATTCAGGTGGGATACACACAAAGATCATATTTTGTGTAGATGTTTGATAACTGGGGATAAAATTCTCAACAAGTCTAATAGGGCCCCAGAATACCAAATGTACTGAAGAAGACACTAATTCAAAATCCCCTTGTATGCTAATTTTAAAAAGTTATCTCCACAAATCCTTCTGCAGCTTAAATTGGGGGGGAGGTTAAACCTTTGATCCACATTTTCCAATTCTCAAAAGCTAAACCTTCTCTCTTTAGATCAACATAAGTCATTAAACACCCTTATAAATAATATAATAATATTCTATTGCTTTTTTAACTCAAAGGGGAAGTTTGTGCCTTTGCAAATACCTTTTGCTACATGTTGCTAATACCTCAAGGGTTACAGATACAGTAATATTACATGTCTACCCATCAAAGGTACCCAATTTTACCTCCCAATTTTACCTTTTTGATTATTTTATCGTTTCCCAACACTATTTGTTCTTGAGTATGGTTCGATTGTTTCACTACTGGTTCTACTTTACGAACTAGCTCAATTCTTCTAATTGTCTGCTAATAATTATAAACCACCCCCAGCACCACCATCACAAACAACAAAAAACTCCACCATCAACTTAATCCTAACTTGGATCAGCTTTTTAGGATAGACTAGAAGTTCCCATTTGGGTTTCAGAGTCTACATCTTTATAGGGACAGGAAGCCTCATGTTTACCTCCACAGAGCACTAGCTGATTAAAAATGCGACATTTCGGTTAGCAGCCCAACTCATAACTCACCAGGACTCCTTCCCAATCATTATAAGATTAATTAAATGCTGTGCAATGACTTTTTTCCTAGCATTTTAACCAGGTTTACACTCCTTTAGTCAGGCATAGAATTATGTATTTTACGAAAACTAAGTATCTGTTCTATTAAAACACAAAATAATGAATTAACACATCCTTATTATCTTAACTTGCTGTATTGATTCTTGCTGTATGATCTGACTCTAAATTGTTCCTCCAACTTGGTCTTGTCTGCAAGCAAAATATTAATAGATATCTACTCATTCTGAAAGTGAGATCCTCAAGCTTAGAAAAATGCAGATATCTATATATAACGTCCTTGCAGAAGAAGAATGACTCCATAGTGGAAGAGGGGATTAGAGTCTCACTATAAGTCAAATGGGACTTGAATGGCAGTGACTTTGCTTTTTTTGAGAATGATATCTTGATCAAAAGAGAAGGCTGGGTTAGCAGGATAGAAAAATCTAGAGACATGCATGAGGCTGGAAAAGAGGGATCTCAAAAAAGTGTTAACTAAGCCACTCTGAGTAAACAGGAAACAGGAAAGTAATGTGCCATGCAATGTGTTGGAAATAATGCTTTGGTATGATAGATTTCTGAAAGAAGATAAAAACTGAAATGAAGCAGTTATTTTTGAAATTTGTTAGTCATGCCTCTCTGTGTATAGAAAAGCTCAATATTTTTCCTATTGAGAGAAAAGTAATGCATACATATTTTAATTCAGAAATTGTAGTACTTCTGTCTCATATCTTAATAGGAATGTTGGCCTAGAATACCCTTCAAAACAATGTTTGATTTCAGATATTTTAGGTGGAAAGCAGTGATGAGGTTTGAGCTTCATATCTACATGAATACAAATTTGAACCTAAGAATTATTGATGTAAATGTTTGTTCCCTGCTCTGCCCAGTCTAAGATGAGAGATTTATGCTATGTGGTAAATGTTCTTCTAGCTCATTTTACAATATCACCCATTGTAAAATCCTGCTTTATCTGGGATGAGATTTTTTTTCTAATAAACTTTAGAAACTATATTTTTCTCTTATTTCTCACACAGATGCTCATTAAATCCCAGCCCTGATGCTGACAATTAAGGAGACCTCAGTAGAAAAATGCTGGCTTGATCCCAGTACCTCCTTAGATTTGTGTGTGTGTGGGGGGGGGGTTGGCTTTTCTTCTTGTGCTTTAGATCGTTTGTCTTGGACCTGTTACTGAAGCTCCTCGCCTGCCATTCTGGCACAATCTGATCCCCAGCTCCGTGCCTCCTACCTCCCTTTGACCTTTCCAAGCAAATTGAACAGGAAAAGTAAAGAGACTCTAAAACAGTGGTTCTTTTGACTCTTTCCTTTTCTTTAAGACATTTTAGCTGCTGCCAGCCTTTTCTTGTCCCCCATTGTAGGTACTGTATGAATGGAGATGAGTTGTCTTAAGAGGTCAACACATAAGTCAAACAGAAAGCCAAATCGAAATAGTATGCTGCGGGAACAATAAGGACTGTTTTCTGGTAGAAGGGTCACGTTGCTTCTTGGCTAGCATTCTTTTTATTTCTCCAGAACTCGGCAGGTTACTCCACTGCTCTTGTATCTCTTTACTCCAGAATTCTTCCCTTAACAGAGTGGTCTGGGGACCCTCTCAGTTTGGCTTGTGGAGTGGGAAAACATCTGCTATGAAGCCCCTGCAGAAATAATCCAGAACTGTTTTTTCTCTATCTGTTCCTAAATTCGTTTGTAACACTAAAAAAAGAAGTCAAAGGTTTCCCCCTATCTTGTGCAAAAGTACATTGATGCGATCTTCATTTTATGCTAGTATCTATATGTTTGCTTTTCGGGCTAAAAAAAGATCACACCACCCTTTTGTGCAGTTTAAGGAATATGGGGCTATTTTTACATGGTGCTGAGTTATTTGTAAATCTAGGAGTTGAACCTGTATCATAAATCCATTGCATTCCTTACAGAATAGTCTCTAAGTGACTCACCTGAAAGTTCTCACCTCCTTGTACTTGATTTTCACACGTGTTCCCAGGTGCTCAGTAATTGTGAACATAAATATCAATTTATAGCTTATAAGAGCTTCCTATTCAATCAGTACTTTGAGATGGGCACAATAGCAACATGTCTGACTTGGTCTTCTTCAGATATTATTAGCTGTGAAAGAAGAGAATCCTACATACTTAGGACACTCCCCTTTCATTTAAGAAAAATCTTGCAAAATTAAACACAATGCACAATTAAGAAGAGGTCATGCCAATGGTACATAGCTGTCCTCTTGGGTGATAGAGAAGAGACCAACTCTGATAATTGGTTTTTTAGCTTAGGACCCATGATCTCCCTTCAGGGTCCTTATCCTTTGAGACGTTTTGTTATCAAAGAAGCTTCCTTTCAAATAGCTTCTTTATTCCCAAGGAAGAGTCATGGGGCTGCTCTGGAGGTGATTTCCAACCCTGCTATCTATGAAGCCAAATTTCAACTACAGCAGACCAACATGCTTCAGAGTAGTCTGGGAAAGGTGCCAGGAAACAGCAAAAACCTAGTAAATAGACATCAGATTCTCTGCAGATGAAGAAGTTCTGACAACTCTCTACTTTCTTCTTTTTGGAACAAGTTGTTGTCTCAATGCAATTTCATGAAATGAATCATGTTCAGAAAGTCTTTACCAAGACCCAGAATAAAATGATGTAACAGATATGGCTGTCTCTTTTAGTTTCTTAAGATTCTAGCTATGTGGGGGCTGACTGTGAAAAAGAATGGAAGGAAATGATTGACAGGTCAGAATGGCAACATGACAAAGGACGGAGGCGAAAGGCCAAAAAAAAAAAAAAGAAGTACAGAGAAAACTTTAAAAGGAAAATAACACACAAGCCTGCCAAAACACGCTATGAAATTGTACTCCCACCTTTTCTATCTGCCCTCACTACCTGGGAGAATTTTTCCTTTTTAATCTTGATA
The DNA here is from genome assembly GCA_004026705.1 of Nesogale talazaci. Classification (NCBI taxonomy): domain Eukaryota; kingdom Metazoa; phylum Chordata; class Mammalia; order Afrosoricida; family Tenrecidae; genus Nesogale; species Nesogale talazaci. The sequence continues at coordinate 43,852 of PVJH01000266.1, forward strand.
CACTAAAAATTTATAAACATTTCCCATTTAGCCTTAGAACTGATTTTATTTCAGCAAGACCCTAGACTGCAGAGGACGAGCATTCAGAAGGGTGAAAAGAAATCAGTCTGAGGTCAAGACCAAATCACTAGTGCGATATTCATAGCACCACATAAAGTCTAGTTTCACAACTAGTACAACTTTAGTACTCTGTTCTATATGACTATTCAGGCATCTGTAGTAAATGCTTTGTCAGCTACATGTAAAAGTAAAAGCACAATATTTGGAAATAGATTTTATTTTTTTGCCTAATATTTTCTTTGCCTCTATTCTTTGACTAGCTCAATTCTTCAAGCAATTAGGTTGTTAGGTCCACAAGCCTCAGAGAGGGGCTAGAAAGCAGAAGTATTCTGCATGAGTCTTCAGAATGGCTTCATGGAGGAGACCAAAGGAATTGGCTCAATCATAAAAAAACTTGGATACACCAAGGCAACAACAAACTGCTTTTTTCTCTCCCTAAAATCACCACCCACAACTTGTCTGTCAATTAGTCATACAAATACAAATTGTCTTTTCAAACCTATGTATTTAAATTTCATAAAATCATTTTCCTTGGAGTTCTTACATATATTATAACAATCCATAATTCAATTAGCTCAAACATGCTTGTGAAATTGCTTCCACCATCAGTTAACAACACATTTTCTTACTTCTTGAGCTCCTTGATATCAGCTCTCTTTATCCCCTTCCTCTACCCCAGGAACCCTAATTATTATATGTATATATACATATTTCATATGCATATTATATATACTATATCTTACATCAACTAGTGAATCTATTCACCTATAATTCTGTTATTCATTCGCCTCCAGTAGGGTCATTACTGGCATCATTGCTATCAGCTGCCCCTTCTCCCCTCTCTTCCCATACCCTCAGAAAATCACTACTCCCATGACTGTTTCTGAAGAGTTGTACATCTTGACTTTTCTACAACAAATGAGCTTTATTTTACAAATGAACATAGGCCCAGTAAGATTAATGAGGTAAAACAAAAACCATAACAGTAAGGGGAGGAAATATTAAAAAAACTAGAGAATAGTTATGTGTTTCATCAGTGCTATATGGCATCCTGGGTATATCATCTCTTCCGCATGGCCTTATGGTAAGGGGATGTCCAATTATCTTGCATGTGGGTTCTGGATCTCCACGTTGTCCGTGTTCCTTAACATCAATTTGATTGCTTGTTTTTTTAATTTCTGATACCTATTTTGATTCAAAACAACTTTATGCCCTTCAAAGTTCTCTCCTTTAGACTTAATACAGTTGTCAAATCTGTGATTCCATTCTTGGTAGCATTTTTCAAATTCTTTTGTTTAGGTAACGCCCTCATTTTTTTCTTACCTTTTCAAAATCATCTAATTGCTGTCCTTTCATGTCCCTCTCCATTCATGGAAACATTTTACCAGCACAGCAACTTTACCAAGCATGATGTAATTCTCCAGGGACTGGTATCTCTTAGCAACATGTCCAAAGAACATGAGACAAAGTCTCACCATCCTTGATCCTAAGAAACATTCTTACTGTACAACTTCCAAAGCAGTTGTGTTTCTTCTTTTGGAAGTCTATGGCATTTCTAAATTCTTTGCCAGCACCACAATTCAAATGCGTTGACTCTTCTTCAATCTTCCCGGTTCAATGTACAACTTTCACATGCCTAAGAGGCAATGGAAAATATTTGGATCAGGTGTAACTTAGTCCTCAGAATAACACCCTTGCTCTTCAGTAACCTCAAGAGGTTTCTTTTTCTTAATAAAATTTTTATTGGGAGCTCATACAAAGCTGTATCACAATCCGTACATGCATATATTGTGTCAAACACCTTTGCACTCCTGCTGGCATCATCATTCTCAAAATAGTTGCTTTCCACTAGAGCCCTGACATCAGCTCTTCATTGTTTCCCCTCCCACCCTGCTCCCCTCCTCGTGATCCCTTGATAATTTATAAATTATTCTTATGATTGTCATATCTCACACTTTCTAAAGTCTCCTCCTGTGCACTCCTCCGCTGTCCATCCTTCAGATAGGAGGTTATATGAAATTGGCTCCCCAGTTCTACCCCACTTTCTGCCCACCCTGCTGGTATCTCCACTCTCACTGCTGGTTTGGGGGTTCATCTGGGGCCTGGGGTTCATCTGTCCTGGATTCCCTGTATTTCCAGTTCCCATCTGTACCAGTGTACCTCGTTCAGTTTAGCTGGGTTTGTAAGGTAGAATTGGGATCGTGATAGTTGGGGGGAGGAAGCCTTTAAAAGCTAGAGAAAAGTTGTATGTTTCATCGTTACTTCACTGCACTCTGATTGCCTCAGCCCCTCCCAGTGACTCTTTTCTGAGGGGATGCTCAATTGCCCAGAAATGGGCTTTGCATCGCCACTCTGCACTCCTCCTCATTCATAGTGATGTGATTCTTGTTCCTTGATGCTTGATACCTGCACCCTTTGACCCCTCATGATCACACAGGCTGGTATGCTTCTTCCATATGGGCTTTGCTGCCTCTTTGTTAGATGACCGCTTGTTTACTTTCAAGTCTTTAAGACTCCAGAAACTTTATCATTTGGTTGCTGGGCACCATCAGCTTTCTTCACCGCTCTTGTGCATGGCCCCACCTGTCCCCAGTGATCATCTCAGGAAGATGAGCACATAGTGATATGTTTTTTTTTCCTGTTTGATGTCTGAGACCTGATCCTTTCAACACATCATGACCGCATTGGTTGGTGTGCTTCTTCTGTGTGGGCTTGGCTACTTCTCAGCTAGGTGCCCATTTGTTTATCTTGAAGATTTTAAGACCAAAGGTGCTGTATCTTTTGATAGCTGTGTAGAATCAGCTTTCTTCACCACATTTGTTAATGCACCCATTTGTCTTCAGTGATCGTATCAGGCAGATGGGCATCAAGGAATACCAGTTTAATAGAACAAAACATGCTTGCGTTGAGGGAACACTTGAGTGGTGGCCCAAAGTCCATCTGTACCTTATTACTACACCTATAAATATATGTACATAGATTTATTTCCTCATCATAATTATATTTGCCTATGTATGTGCCTATATTTAGATCTTTACAAATGCGCTTTACCTCTTAGTTCTTTCCTCTATTTCCTTTCACTTTCCTCTTGTCCCTCAGCCTTCACTTGGTTTCATTACTTCCTCTCAGTTACATTACCCGTGCTCAAGACCTACCAGCCTCCCACACCCTCCTTGCCACTAATTCCAGACCACTTGTTTTTCTCTCATCCCTGAAGCTTCTACTTCCCCCTGCCTTTCCCCTATTCCCCCCAAAACTGTCAGTCTCATCTTTCTCTCCTTTCAACTGTCCATCCAGAAATGCTCCCTTCTTGATTCACTTCATTTTAGGGGCTCTGACTGTGACCCGTGAAATGTTCTTTGTCATTGTCTGCTTCAGTAAGAGACTTTGTGACACATCCTGCTGTTGTTTGCCCAGTCCCTTCTGTGCCCCATTAGCTTCCTACAGGGCTGTTGACTCTGACAATCGTGGGTAAGCTTGGGAACCAATCTGGTTTTCTTTCTTTTCCTCCCTCCTGGCCTACTTCCATGTGGGTGTGGCATGCTTGCCCCTCGCCCCAACCTGCTCTCTGCCACACTCACTTCCAGGCAGGGGGTCAGTCTGGCTCTGGTTGGGACCAGCCCTGCAGGTCTCTCTTTTCATGGATTCTTCCATGTGTTCATGCTGTCCCCATGGTTTGATGTTTCATACTCCCCCTCAGTGGTTTAGTGCCCTGTTCCCTCCATAATTCTTTCACTTTCAAACCCCCTTTTTCTCCCTCCCCCCTCTGTCCTTCTTCCATTACTGTGTTGGACCCAACATGTACCTCCTTGGGTTTGGTCGAACCTGTGTCTCTTTCCCATATCTCAATGTAAATGTTATGATATAGGAGACTTCTCTTCTATACCTACCATGCTGATTACACTTACCTCAGGGGACTCATGCTGTACTTCTCCTTTTTTGGTTGACTGACTTCACTTAACATAATTTCCTCCGGCTCTTCCCTTGAGAAGACATGTTTCATGTGCTCATCAGTGCTTTTGAGTGAAGCATAGTGCTCCATGGTGTGCATGTGCCAGAGTTTGCTGAACCACACCTCTACCGATGGAAATTTAGATTGTTTCCAACTCTTTCTGACTGTGAATTGTGCTGCAATAAACACCGGAGTGCATACAACTAGTCGTGGTTTAGTTCTTTCCTCTTCTATGTATATACCCAGTAGGGGGATAGCTGGGTTATAAGGTAGCTCAATTTCCACCTTCATTAAGTATCTCCAGGCCACTTTCCAAATCAGCTGTATACGTCTACAGGACCACCAGCAATAAAGGAGAGTTCCTATGTCACCATATCCCCTCCAGCATTTGTTGCTCTCTGGTTTTCTGATTTGAACTGGCCTCGAAGAAGTTAAATGGCATCTTGTGGTTGTTTTGACCTGCATTTTACTGCTGACTAATGATCAGGAGCATTTTCTCATTTGGTTATTGGCCATATGTGTTTCCTCTCTAGTGAAACTTCTTTTCAGTTCTTTTTCCCACTTTTTCAAAGGGTTAACAGTTTTCCTCTTTTTGCAGGTAAGGAAGTTATTGTAGATTTTGTAATAAGCCCTTTGTCTGTTATGCTGTTGCTAAAAATCCTCTCCCAGTTTGTGGGTTGCCTTGTTACCCTCTTGGTAAAGTCTTTTGGTGCACACAAGTGTTTTATCCTTAGTAAATCCATAAATCCCATTTGTCAATTTCAGGTTCCCCTGCCTGTGTACCCTAACCTATTGCAGTTAAATTTTGTATTCCCTGGGCCAAGGTTCTTAGGTTTTTCCAGATTCCTTAGCTAATGGTCCTGATGGTTTGGAGGTTTACTTCTAGGTCCATGATCCATCTTGAGCTTGTTCTTGTGCATGGGGTGAGGTAGACATCCTGTTTCATGTTTCTACATGTGGATTTCCATTGTTTCCAGGACCACTTGTTAAATAGGACCTTGCTCTCCTACTTGATGCTTTTGGAACCCTTGAAGGAAATCAGTTATCTATATGCTAATGGTTTTATTTCTGGGTTTTTTGTTTCCCCCCACCCATTGGACTATTTATCTGTCATTATGCCAATACCATGCTGTTTTGACCATTCTGACTTTTAGTAGGTGTGAAAGTAAGGTAAAACGGGCCCTCCGACTATGTCTGTTGCCTTGAGGAGAATTCTGCTAATTCTGGTTTTCTTTCCTCTTTATATGAAGCTGATAATCAGTTTTTCGAATTCTCTGAAGAAGGCTGTTGGTATTTGAATCAGGATAGCATTAAACTTATAAAGTGCCCTGGGTGGGATGGACATCTTTACTATATTGAGTCTTCTGATCCATAAACATGGAATATTTTTCCATTTGTGGAGGTCACTTTTGGTTTCCTGTAGTAGGGTCTTATAGTTTTCTTTGTATAGATAGGTTTTTTGTTGTTTTTTGTTAGCTATATCCTTGGAAATCTCTATTTTGGGGGGAGGGGGCTATTGTGAATGGTACTACCTTCCTGATCTCCTCTTCCGTGGTCTTATCAAATGTATACAGCAAACCAATTAACTTATGTGTGTTAATCTTCTATCCTACCACTTTTCCATATTCCTCTATTGCTCTAACTACTCCAGTTGTGGAGCTTTTGGGATTTTCTATTTACAGAATCATGTCATAAACGAATGATAATTTCACCTCCTGCTCTCCCAGTTGGGTGCCTTGCATGTCTTTTCATTGTATTGTGCTATTAGCTAGGACCTCCAGTACAATATTAAATAGAAATGGGGATAAGAGGCATCCTTGTTTTATCCTGGTTTTCAGTGGGATTGACAGTCTTTTCTCCATTGACTATGATGTTAGCGGTCAACTTTTCATAGGTAGCTGGTATTTATTTGAGGAACTGACCTTCCATTCCTATCCTCCTGAGCATCTTACTTAGGAATGGGTGCTGGATGTTGTCAAATACTTTTTCTGCATCTATAGATATTATCTTGTGGTTCTTATACTTTTTCTTATCAATGTGATGTATAACATTGATGGATTTTCAGATTCCTTGGGATGAATCCTACCAGATGCTGATGGAGTATACATTTTATATACTTTTGTATTCTATTGAACAATATCTTGTTGAAGATTTTTGCATCTATGCTCATCAGGGATATCAGTATATAGTTCTCTATTCTGTAAGATCCTTTCTTGTTTGGGGATCAAAGTTATATTAGCTTCATAAAATGAGTTTGGGAATTTTCCATCCTTTTCTACTCTCTGAAAAATGTTGTGGAGGTTTGGTGCCAGCTCCTCCCTGAGAGCTTCATAGAATTCTCCAGTGAAGCCATCTGGTCGGGAGCTTTTTCTGTGTTGGTAGCTTCTTGATAACCACATCTATTTCTTCTTTTGCTATGGGTTTGTTTATGTTGTTGACCTCTATCTGGGATAGTCTAGGAAGGGATTGTTTATCCTAGTATTTGTTCATGTCTTCCACAATATTAAACTCATAAGAGCACAGACTTTCATTGCATTTGTGATTATCCTTTTATTCTCACTAGAGATTATTGTGATTATCCCTGTTTCATTCCTCATCCTGTCTATTGTTGTTTGTTCTTTCCTTTCTTTGCTTGGGTTTGCCAGTGGTCTATTGATGCTGTTGATCCTTTCAAGGAACCGATATTTTGCTGAATTAATCTTCTGTATTGTTCTTTTGTCTTCCCAGTGGTTCAACTCTGCCCTGATTTTTATTATTTCTTTTATATTGATGTTGGATTATTCTGTTTACTCTTTTCTTTTTTTGTTGTTTGTTCATTTTTTTTGGGTGGGGGTATCATTGCCCTCTCCTGAGAGTAGGAGGCCCAGCCTTGCTCCTGAAGAGCTGCTGCTGGATTTCAACCACCAACCCAGTGGGCCACAGTCCCGTACTCAATCACTATGCCACCGGGGTTCAATGCTACTCTTTTCTACTTGTGGAGTTTTTGTGAGAGCATATCTGTCATAAGTCTCTCTTCCTTATTCATGCCCCTCTTGCAATTAAACTACCTCTGATGATTGCTTTCTCCATATTCCATAGGTTTTGATATGAAGTATTCTCATTCTCATTCGCTTCTAGAAACTTTTTGATATCCCCTATAATCTGGGTCAGAGCCCACTCATGTCACAGAAGATCATTATTCATCCTCCAATTTTTTTATTTTGTTTTCCTGATCATCTTTTTATTGATCCCCAACATGGTGATCAGAGAAGAACATTTTTTTAATCTCTATGCATTTGAATTTACCCAGGCTTGACTTATGTCCCAGCATGTGGTCTATTTCAAAAATGTACCATGTGCACTTGAGAAGAATCATTATATTTTGTTTGAATGGAAAGCTCTAAAAATGTTTATCAGATCTACTAGCCTAATTATAGTGTTTAGTTCTAGTATCTTTGCTGAGCTTCCATCCCAAAGAGCTATCTTTCTCTGAAAGTGGTGTATTAAAGTCCCCTACTGATTGTTGAGTCTGTGATATCTTTTTTTTAATGGTATGAATAGTTTGTTTGATAAATTTCATGGGTCTCTCATTTGGCACAAATATGTTTATTATGCTCACAGTTTCCTGATGAAGTGATCCTTTGACCATTACAGAGTGCCCCACCTTATCACTTTTTACGGTTTGAACCTTGAGATAAGTTTTGTATGAGATTAGGTTTATTACTCCTGCTTTTTTTGAGTCACCATTTGCCTGGTATAACAGTCTCCCCGGCCTTTTATTCTTAGTTTATTCTTGTCTGTGCACTTTGGATATATTTCCTGCAGGCAACAGATTGATGGATTATGTTTTCCAAGCCAGTCAGCCAGCCTTTTATTTTAATAAAGGAGGTAAGACCATTGACAATTAGAGCAACTATCCCAATCTGTAGGTTCATTGCTGATATCTCATGCCTTTTGATTTGGGTGTCTTTCTATCATCTTTTTATTGCTGTGTTGTTGTTGTTGTTGTTGTTGTTGTTTTGGGGGGCCTTCTTTATTGCCTTCTTTTCCAACTGTGGCCGTATTTCCTTGATAATTGATATTATTTGTAGGCTTCTGGTTGGAGTTGGACTACATGAAGTTCTCCTGTTTGTGGTTGGTGGATGTTGGACTTTCTGGCCATAGTGAGGTGGCAAAGATCTTCCTCAGGGTTGGGTGTCTCATGGCGTATTAAGATTTTCCTTTTCCTGGAAAACTCTTATCTCTCCTATCTTAAGAGATAACTTTGGAGGGTAATGGATTTTAGGGGAAGCATTGTTTTCTTTTGACTTCTAGAAGATATTAGTCTACTCTTATCTCCTCTTCATGGTTTCTGTTTATAGGTCTGCACAAAGCATTACCTGAGAAACCTTGTATATGACCATCTTCCTTTCTCTGTGCTCATAGGATTTTCTCTTTTTCCTTGAAGTTGGGTAGTTTAACTATCAGGGTGTGATGTTCAGTTCTGTCACCTGTTCTTTTTCACTTTGAAAAATGGACCTAATAATAATATCTAGAGAGTGAGCTCAGCTCCAGCATTGATTTCTGGTGAAAAGAAGATCCTTACTTACAATGGTACCTGAGAATTTTGCGGCTTTAAAAACTTATACTTTATTCTGAAAATTAGTATTACTTGCATAGGCCTGCAGATTTTGAATCACCAGCAGCATCTAGGAAGGAGGAAGAAGTACCTGGTTTGGCTATTGCTACTTCTGGGATGTACTTATGAGAGATCGAAATTTGTGACCAACATTAGTGCTGAGCCAGATAAGGCAAACATAGAGTATTCTAGTTGCCGACAGTGTCCAAAGGACCAAAGAAAATGATCACAGCTCAGGAATCACTGACATTCAATGATTTGGTGATAAAGTTCACCTGGGAGGAATGGCGACTCCTGAACTCTACTCAGAAGACCCTATATCAGGAAGTGATGTTGGAGAACTATCGCACCCTGGTTTCCATTGAAATCTAGAAAGATGATGAAAATTTACTTTAGCCCTTGAAATGTGAAGATGCATGGAAAAAACAAAACAATGCTATAAATTTAATACATTGGAAAGTATTGTTTCTCAACATAAAAATAAATTTCCTCCACATGAAACTTATGCAATGTTTGAATTGCATGAAAAAATGTAAACTCAGATTTAGTCATTCTGAAATTGGATCAGAATGGAAGCAACAAAATTGAGAAGGCACTATTTTCAATGAAGATGAAAAAAACTTTTCTTCACATTCAACAAGAGCAATTTTGTACTGAAATGAAATTCCCTGAGTGTGAACAATTCAGGCTGATGAAGTCACAATGCATTCAGCCTCAAAAATCTGATAACCCCGAGAAAACACACACAAGTGATAAATGTAGGATAACCTTCCTTGAGGAGTTTTTGCTTCATGAGCAGCACCATATCTTTGATTTACCAGGTAAGATCAATGAATGCAGTCAGTTTGGGCAAAAATCCAATAAAGTTTTCAAACTCAATGAACATTATCAAAAAGCTCATGAGGGACAAAAGCTATATAACTGCTTGGAAATCAAGGGATATCAGGAAACGCATGTGGCAGGGATGTCTTATGTGTGCAGTGAATGTAGAAAATGCTTCACCAAAAAGAGCGATCTCAGTGCTCATCAGCAAACGCATACTGGAGAGAAACCTCATGTATGTGGTGAATGTGGCAAAGGCTACAATCAGAAAAAACATCTCAAAACTCATCTATGAACTCATACTGGAGAGAAACCCTATGTGATGAATGTGGCAAAGCCTTTAGCAGGAAGACTTATCTCCCAGATCATCAGTGAATTCATGCTAAAAAGAAGTCCCATGTATGTGCTGAATGTGGGAAAGCCCTTATTTCTAAGACTGCTCTCACATCATCACAGAACTCATAATGGACAGAAACCCTATGTATGTGATGAATGTGGAAAAGCCTTTATGGGGAAGAATGAACTCACTCATGATCAGTGAACTCATACTGGAGAGAAACCCTGTGTGTGTGATGAATGTGGGAAAGCCTTTACCTGTAAGACTTCTCTCACTCTTCATGAGTGAACTCATACTGGAGAAAAATGCCATGTATGTGGTGAATGTGGAAAAATCTTTAGCAGGAAGACTTCTCTCACTCTTCATCTACGAACTCATACTGGAGAGAAACCCCATGTATGTGATGAATGTGGGAAAGCCTTTATTTCTAAGACTGCTCTCACTTATCATCACAGAACTCATAATGGACAGAAAACCTATGTATGTGGTGAATGTGGAAAAGCCTTTATTGGGAAGAACAACCTCACTCATCATCAGCGAACTCATACTGGAAAGAAACTTCTATGTGTGTGATGAATGTGGGAAAGCCTTTATCTGTAAGACTTCTCTCACTCTTCATCAGCGAACTCACGTGGGAGAGAAACCCCACGTATGTGGTGAGTGTGGAGAAGCCTTTATCTGGAAGGCTTCTCTCACCCTTCATCAGCGAACTCATACTGGCAAGAAACCTCATGTATGTAGTGAATGTGGCAAAAGCTTCATTCAGAAAGGAAATCTTAAAACACATCTGCAAATTCATGCAGGAGGAAAAACCCTATGTATGCAGTGATTTTGGTAAAGTTTTTAGCCTGAAGCAATACCTTACAGTACATAAAATTTCATATAGGCTCTAATCCTCTTGTAAGTGTTAAATGTGACAAAGCCTTTTCCATGAAGAATAAACTCATTGTTTATCAGGAAGCTCATATTGGACAGAAATCCCCGTGTATGTAGTCAATGTGTCAAAGACTTCATTTAGAAGCAATAGCTCAAAATGTCTATGAATTCATACTACAGAAAACCCTTCTTTGTGGTGAATGTGGTAAAGCTTTCAGCCAGATGTGATGCCTTATAGCACATCAGAAATTTCACAAAGAAAAGAAGTCCTTAGCATGAATTAAATATGGAAATCTTATATGTGGGAGTCAGTCTCATTAAACATGAGAAATTTCCTAACAAGATAACCTTTCATTGGAGTTAGTGTAACAAGCTTTCAAACAAAGGAAGAAGGGCTAGAGTTTGGCTTGAGCCAAGTGCAGGAACAGATGATTATGACTTACAACATGGAGACCCATGTTCTGCATTGCTGTCCCTCTATTCAAATGGCCCACTGTTGTGGGGAGAGGGCCTTCCAGACTTCCACATGCTACATGTATACCTTATTGCTCTTTCAGATTTCAATGCCCCAAAGAGTACTGAACCTGGTGTTTCTGAATAACAGCTATGCAAAGCAGTAAAGTGTCCACTGAGATGCCAGTTGTGCCTGCCCCACCTGTGTGCTCTTTGTTACCTCCCAGGAGACATTGAAGTACCATAGATTAAGAATAAGAAAGTAGAAGCTGTATGGGAACAATTAGTTCAGAGGATGAGTAAACCACAGTGAACCCCAGCCTTCACTCCCTGAGACCAGAAGATCTACATAGTGCTCAGCTTCTTTTGCTAGTTACTATGAAAAGAATCACAAAGAGGCCCTGAATCAAGTGAGAATCCTAAATGGAACAAAACCTATCATCATAAAATAGGTCAGGTTTACTAGTCGGATGGAGACTTGAAATCTACAGATTATGGCCTTTAACCACTCTTTACTCTTGGAACTCTACTGACTCCTCTGAGTCAGCTTTCCACGCAACAATATAAATGGAATAACATCTGAGGGGTATACACTTCTTAGAACAATCAACTGGACAAAGTCAAAGGACAGCATTTGCTTATGGATAAAAAGTGTTAAAAACCAGGAGTGGGAAAGAAGGATGACTAATATGAAAATACAGGGAGGTTGTAAGTGCTAAGAGGGCTGCCGTATCTTGGTGACTGCAATCCATGTATGTATAGAAAACTAGTTTAGTCTGTAAAGTTTTAAATCATAAAAAAGTTTTAAAAACATGAAAAATAATAATAATATCTAGAATTAAAGAAAATTATACCAGTAGAGTTTGATGTACTTTAAGAGTCCGTAATTGGGGGCTGAGCCCCAGTGGTGTAAGTGGTTGAGTGCGGGACTGCGGCCCGCGGGCTTGGCAGTTCAAATCCAGCAGTGGCTCTCAGGAGCAGCACTGGGTAGCTCCCACGACCACCAGAGTTCAGTGATGCCCCCACCCCCACCCCCGAAAAAAAAAGTCTATGATTGAGAGTGGAAAGCAAATAATGATTTAGTCTGTTTTAGGCAGATTGCTAAGAACAAAGCAAGCACATTTATATATCCCATTTTTGTACACAATATTTGATACTTTATCCACATGTCAAACAAACTGAAGAAGTTAATCATATCATGAAGAGTTATACAATTATTACCACAATCATAGTTATTCATGTGATTTTTTTAATTGTGGAAAAATATACACAACAAAACATTTTACAGTTCAAGACTTCTACATGTATAACTCAATGCCATTGATGATGTTCTTTATGTTGTACTAGTATTGATATCATTTTCCAAATTATTCCACCAAAAACATAAACTCAATGTCTCCTAAGCAGCAAATTTTCTTCCTTCACCCAGGGTAACTAATTGTCAAGTTTGGATTGTCCTTTTCTTAAATTTTTTTTTAAATTGTTTTCTTGATAGAGTATTCACATATCATGCACTTTCACTTCTTAAATGAGTTTGTATATGTATAATCACAATCAGTTCTAATGCTTCCTCTCTCATCCTACATTCAATTTTTGCTCCTCGTATTCCTTCATTCACTCCCCATTACCTAGATACCAGTTTCAGGGGGAACTTTTTCAGTTTTTCCCCAGTAAGAATGACATTGGCCATTGTTTTTCATATGTAACCTTTATTATATTGAGGAAGCTCCCTTCTATTTCTATTTTATTGAGTGCTTTTTATTATAAATGGGTGGGGGTATTGTCAAATGCATTTTCTTCATCAATTGATCTGATCATGTTGTTCTTATTTTTTGTTTTGCTTATGTGGCGGATTATATTAACTGTCTTTTTAATATTGAACCATCCTTGCATCTATGGAAAAAATCTCACTTGGTCATGGTGAAGTATATTTTTGATATGCTGTTGAATTTTATTGGCAGAATTTTGTTGATTTTTTTCATCTATGTTAATGAGGGACATTAGTCTATAGTTTTCTATTTTTGTGAGTTCTTTCTTCTGTTGTTGGAGTGTTTATATAATTGCCTTCACTCTAGATGTTAGAGGTGTGCTAAAGAGTTGACTTTGGAGTCCACCACTTTTCTTTTAATGTGTTCATTGATTGCTATAAATTTATCTTGAAATACCACTTTTGTTGTACCACAAAGGTTCTTGGTATGATGTGCTGTCATACTCTTGTTTCAAGTAATTTCATAACATCATCCCTTATCTGACAGATTATTTCATCATTTTTAAGTAATTTATTATCCAGTCAGCATGTATTTGTCTTTATGTTCCTGTTCTTTTTAGTGTTGATTTCCAGTTTGATGGCATTTGATGTGAGAATTAGATTGATGTGAGAAATAGATTGTGGGATCTCAATGTATTTGAATTTGTTGGGACTTGCTTTGTGGCCTAACAAGTGATCTATTGTAGAGTAGGTACAGTGTACACTGGAGGATATTGCATACTGTTCTTTTGTTGAGTGGAATGCTCTGTACATGAGAGGGTGCCAAAATTTGTTGGGGAGGGGGGAAGTTCACCATGCTTTGATTTTCATCTATTCTCTATCTTTGAGTTTAATGAGTGTTTTTGAAAACCACTTATAGATGGGTCTTGTATTCTAATCTGATTTGCTTCTATCCATCTTTTAATCAATTCCTTTAATCTATTGACATTCAATGTTGTTACTGACATGTGTAGATTGTTGCTGTAATATTGCTAAATTCCTCTTTGGTTTCATTTTTTTTTCTCCTCATTCCCCCACCCCTGTTTTTATTTTAAAATGTTTTTGTTTCTCCTTTATTTCTGTGTTGAGTTCTGCTTTCCTTGTATTATTTTCTGGGTGGTTTGTTCAGTCTAATGCTTTCAGGTGTGACTGCTGCTTTTGTTTATTGTCTGTTCATAATGATGTGTCTAATACTTTCATAATTATTCTTTCTATGAATTCCTTTAGTTTTCCATTGTCTGAAAATGCCTTTCTCCTTCTTGTCTGATGCATAATTTTACTGGATATAGGATTCTTGATTGGAAATTATTCCCTTTCACAATTATATATATGTCACTCCATTGTCTTCCTTTCTTCACAGCATCTGTCAAGAAGTTCAGCTTTTCCTTAATGCTTTCCCTTTGTAGATTACTCTTCTCCTTTTTCTTCTTCTCCTCCTCCCTCTCTAGCGGTCCTCAGATTTATTTCATTTTTATTCATATTGGGGAGTTTGATTATGCTATGTTGTTAAGTTTTTCTTTTGGAATCTCTCCTATTTGGGGTTTTCTCTGCTTCTTGTGTAGTTACTTTTTTCTCTTTTGTGATATTGGTGAAATTGTCTTCCAGCATTTCTCATACCATAGTCTCTGTATATTTTTTTGCTCGTTTCTTCTTTTTCTGACCTGTTGAGATATAGTTTGTGTTACTATACCACCTCATTCTCGGACTTTCTCATAGCTATTGCAATAAGAATGATTGTCGTTAAGCTCACTGATTCAGTTTTCACCTCTTTCACGCTCTTCTTCAGATCTTTTGCTATGGAATCTAATTCTGTCGTCTCATTTTTTGTCTTCTGGGATTCTTTTTGGTTTAAATATTTTGATTTACAGTATCTTTCATTGTTCTCATGAGGGTTCCATTCCCCACATCCTTCTCAATTCTGTTCCTGGTAGTTTCAGGGCCTCTTCTCCAGAACTCTCCTTTAGATTTGGGTGATTTTCAGCTGTTTTTGTTTTTTGGTTTTCTGTGGTTGACAGATATTTCCTTGGTCTTGTGCCATAGGTATTAATGTTATATGAGCAGCTGAATTATGTAAAAATAGTTGGTGCTGCTTAGCAAAGTGGGAAAGATACAGCAAAACTTAAAAAGCAAACTCATTGCCATTTAGTCGATACTGACTCAGAGATTCTTATAGGACAGAAAAGAACTGCCTCCATGAGATTCTGTGACTTCAGCTTTTTACAAGAGTAGAAGGCAGCATCTTTTTCCTGAGGAAGAGTTGGTGTTGTTGAACTGCTCGCCTTTCAATTAGGGCCTAACAAGTAACCCTCTCTGCTCCCAAGGCTCTAGAGGTATAGGAGGGGCTGGAAAAGGTATGGTGGTGAAATGGAGCAAAAGGGAGTGAGAGATGTGTAAGTGAGAAAAGTGAGGAGGGATGTAAATAAAAATATGATAGTAATAATTTAGTATAAAGTCTGTATGGGCCAACAAATGTGTATAAATAATAAAAGTATGTATTTTAAGAGGGTAATCAGAATTAACTAGTTTCATGAAAGTATATTTCATGGGAAAAAGAGAGAGAGAGCATAAAATGACAATTGATAGATGTACAGGAAAAAGAAAGGATAGAAGAGAGAAAAGAGACAAAAGACTTAGATTTGGCTCGAATGTGGATTTGAACTATTGGTGCAACATATGAACATGAGTGCATATGAGCATGTTTGTGCACTGAGAAGGGGAAAAGAAAACCCTTGTTTGGGTGCATGTGCTTAAATCTTTGGAATGACTTATTTTGCTTAGGGCAGGCTGTGAGTATATCTCAGGACAAGGTAGTGCTTAGTTCTGTTATACATGAGGTTACAATAAATCAGAACTCACATATGGCACCCAATAGTGAAAGCGTGTGCCTGTGGAAGGTGTGTGGTGCTCAAAATAACAGGATTTTTGGAAGACTTACAAAACAATGAGATTCTTAGGTTGGTCCCTTCCTTCTTTGACGCAGACACACCTTACCCCCAACAACTCCTTTCCTCTCTGGCAAAGCATACTTGTGCATTTGTTCTAATCATCATTTTCAAAACATTTTCTTCCTGCTTCAGTCCTTGGTATTAGCTCCTCATTTTTTTCCTCCCTCTCCCTCCCCTCACCTTAATAATTTATAAATTATTATTATTTTTCACATTTCACACTGAGCAATGTCTCCCTTCACCCACTTTTCTGTTTTCTGTCTCCCGGGGAGGGGGTTATATGTAGATTATTGTGATTGGCTCCCCCTTTCTGCTACCCTGGTATCACTACTCTCCATATTGGTCATGAAGAGTTTATCTACCATGGATTCCCTGAGTTTCCAGCTCTTATATGTACCATTGTAAATGCTCTGGTTTAGCCATACTTGTAAAATAGAATTGAGGTTATTATTGTGGTGGTGGGAAGCAGTAAAGAATTAGAGGAAAGTTGCAATACTACACTCAGACTTGCTCGTCTCTTCCTTGTGACCCTGCTGAAAGGGGATGTTCAATTGTCTACAGATGGGCTTTGTACACTTCACACCCTCCTCATTCACACTGATACAATTTTTTTCTGGATCTTTGATGCCTTATCCCTCATCCCATGGACACCTCATGATCACACAAGCTGGTGTGCTTCTTCCATGTGAACTTTGTTGCTTCTTAGCTAGATGGCTGCTTCTTTACCTCAAGCCTTTAAGACCCAAGATGCTATTTCTTTTGATAGCCAGTCTTCAACGACGTCTCATGGAATGACAGGCTATTAGAACAAAATGTTCTTTCATGGAGAGAGTACTCGAGTACAGGCCCAAAGCCCATATGAATATATGTACATAGATCTATTTCCCTATTCTCATTTTTATTTGTCTGCCATGTGTATCCCTGGATTGGTTCTGGCTCCTACCATAGTATCTGAACCTCACTCCAGGAATATATGTATGCCGTAGCTTTTCCCCTATGTCCCATTTTCATTTCTGAGCTTACCTCCATGGACTTGTGCTGTGCTTGTCCTTTTGTGGTTGGCTTACTTCACTTAACATAATTTCCTCCAGTTTTTCCCATGCAGCGATGTGCTTCATGCATTCATCACTGATTTTTAAGGATGCGGAGTACTCCATTTTTATCTATGTACCACAGTTAAAAATCCTTCTAAAATCAAGAATGTAGGACAAGGAATAATGAAAATGAGGCATAAATGTTTTCTATTGTAAATCAATATAAGTATTTGATTTTAAAATAGTATATAATTATTTATAACAATGACCAAATTAGAAAAAAAAACCTACAAGCAAAGACCTACCAATTCTGAGACTTAACTGCTAGGGGAGTAGGATGCCCAGTCTTTCTCTGGAGGTGTTGTTGGTTTCTAACTGCTGACCATACAAATTGCAGCCCAACCCTTAACTACTACACACCAGGATCCCTGGAATTCATTGTAGTTAGTTCTAGGTATAATGAAAGACAGACTAAAATAATGAAATGAGGTAATTTGAGGGGTTTCTAAGAGCTGGAAAAAAAACTTCCTTTCTTCTGATGTTACTATCTCCAAAATTTTTTTGGTTGTAATGACTCCCTTGGTCTCAGCCCATAGCCATTCTGAGAACACCTCATGAAAACTTTTGGGTTTATCAAGTCAACTTCAACATCTTTTAATTGTAATATCCCTTCATCATGGTTTGTGGACCTAACAACCTGACTGTTTTGAAGTAAGAGACTTATCAAAAAGATGTGGGATAGATGTAGGTAAAAAGATAGATACTATTTCAAAAAATATTCTGTCATATACAGTTAAGTGAGCATTTTAATAAGAGGGCAGCAAGGACCTAAAATAGGAGGTTAAGAATCTACAACTGGAGGTTAAATATATGCAGTTGTACAATTAGATATTATATTTGCCACTGTGTTAGACATGGTTCTCTAGAGAAATGAAACCAGGACAATTATATATGTATATAGTGAGAAGGAATATAACAGCTAATTAGCCCACACTGTAGTACAGTGAGTTCAGCTCAGCTTACTTCCATGGAATAGTTAATATACTGGAAGTCCTATAGTTAATATACCAGGTTCCAAGGTTAACAAAATAGACAACAGAGTCCTGTCAGGGACAAGACAGGCAGAGTCTTCCCACACACAGCAAGCAGCAGGATGGATCACCAATAGTCAGTAGCTCAGGAGCTGAGCAAAGCAGACCCAGATGGGATATCAATGGAAGGGGAGAGAATTGACTGGCTCAATCTCAAGTGATAGACACACCAGCAGTGTGGAGAAGCAGGTGTCAAAGGAGCTTCAAGTCTCAAGCTCTAGTGACACAATCCATGAATTGGACTGGCTCATTGGTCGTGTAGCTCACAGGTTGAGGCAGAGAACTGGCTACAGTAACTCACCTGCTCCAGCATGCTCAGATCATCTGAGAATAAAAAGGGAGAGGGGGGTATTTGTCTCTTTGCCCTCCAATCAAACTGTGTCCTGATTAATTCCACATGTTCCTATTGGCCAGGTTGACACAATAAACCTACCTATCACAGATGTGAATATACTGAGACTAGCTATTGGTTATCTCCACAGCCCTGAATTTCTTATCCACTCTTAATGCTCTCGCTCGCTCTCTCTCTCTCTCTCTCTCTCTCTCTCTGTGTGTGTGTATGTGTGTGTGTGTGTAGTCCAGGATTCTCTTGTTACAAAACATTGTTCATAAGCTAGACTTCTGATTTTTAATGTATCTGGACTGGAAATGAAAATTTCACTTAGATAGTAAGATGGGATAGGATAGAAGTGCAATTACATATTGGGTTTGGCACGATCAAATGTCATTTAACCTTTCAAAGTTCTTGCCCATTTTTTTCTTTCTTCCACTGTCCCTGTCCATCATGTTCCCATATTTTCCATCTCCTTGTCTTCCTCTCCTATTCTGTGACAACTTTAACCCAAGAAGCTAGACCCTTGAGTGACAAAAGGGGAGCTATATATGTTAATCTTTATATATAATGTTTTATAAGGTCTTTCTGAATATGAACCAGTTTATGGAGTTCCATCAAAATAGCAACTTGTTCCAAACTATGAAAGTAGAGATTTGGGATTTCCTCTTCTACAGATAATCTGATTCATATTTCCAGGGTATTTACTGCTTCTGAGTATTTTTCTAAGAGAACTCTGAATAGTGTTCCTACACTGTATTGAATAAATTTGCTTCAAAGATAGCAGGGATGAAAATGGCCTAGCAGCCTGATAATTCTCCCTTGGTATCAAGTAGACAGTCTTAAAGGATGGTTCCTTGATGTAAAAAATCTCAAAGGGTTAACAGCCCAAAGGGAGCTCTTAGACTTAAGCAGGGGACCAATTAACAACATTTCTTTCTCCTCTAGTACCCAAGAGGACAATTGTTTGCAGCCTGTATAGTCATATTTGCCTCTTCTTTCTTGTGCATTAATGCCCTCAAATGCTTTCTTAAGTTCAAGGGTGAATGTTATAAGAACTTAAGATCTTCTTTCATAACTGGTTAATTTCTGAAAGAAGATTCAAATATTGGTACTCACAGGCTTTATGCTCATCTCAGAATACTGATGGAATTGGAAATGCTCAGAATCTGTAAGTTGACATTTCTGTTCATCATTTCTGAGTATATGAATACATCATGAAGTAAAAGGAGTCGGAACACTTTCCTGGAACTCTTGGGTGAGTCAGTTGATGACTGTTCTCTTGCAAATTTCAAGTAGTGGCATACATGCACAATTCACAGATGTGCAAATAACTCAGTATCATTGTTGTTTTGCATCTATAAATTTCAGAAGGGGCTCTGGTGATTTTTTTACCTGAAAAGCTAACCTATAGAAGAAGAAAATGAAATATAGGCTATATCAATTTATTCTAGCATGATGTAGGAGCTGAAAAACATGACATCTCAGTTTTAAACAAATGGGAAAACACAAGTCCACAAAAATGTCTGTAGATTGTATTTATGAGAAATCTATTAGCTCTATTTAAAATGTCATACTTAAGCTTTCCCCAGTTTGCTGTGTTGGTGGAAGGATTCTGGAGGGCAAAGATTCAACAAAGTTATTGATTATTGTGTCAAATCCCAGAATTTCAGACTGTCTACTTGAACCCAAGTAAAGTGAAAGATAGTCAAGAACAAATATAATAATTAGCCTTCTGGCAAAAATGAGTCCCTATTGTTCCAGAAGAATACTCTTTAGATTTTGCCTCCTTTTCTACCAAGATGTTAGATTTTTTTTCAACCAATTGATCTTCATTAATAGTAGACATAGAAGGAACTCAAGGAAATATTAGGAAGTGCTGCTGATAAACTAAATGTATTAAGGAAAAGGAACAAGTCAAATGAGGCATTCTTTCATGATCTTTCTATATACTTCTCCCCAACAGTATTATTATTTATAATTCACATATGATACAATTCAATAATTCAAGCTGAGCCCCGGTGGCATAGTGGTTATGCGCGGGACTGCAGCCCACTGGGATGGAGATTCAATTCCAGCAGCGGGGCTGGGCCTCCTACTCCCATCACCGGAGAGCAGAGATGCCCCCCAAAAATAAATAAATAAAATTAAATATAAGAACTGTACCATCATCACAACATAGTTTGTAGAATATTTTCTTCATTCTTGTATTCATCTTTATTAGCTTCCTATTTCCTCCCAAACTCTCTTGCCATACTACTGAGGGACTATTAATCTCATTACTCTATAGAATAACCTATCCTGGGTTTCCTATACAGAAACAATAAAAAACAAACAAATAACAGCAATGACAATTAACAAGAAACATAAAGTAAAGCAGAGGAAATTTTTCAATGAAAAAGAAAACAGGAAATATGAAAAACTAGAACAAATATAAAGGGACCATAAAATAGATCAAGTGACAGGGTGTTAATTTTAACATACCTGCCTCAGTCACAACCCACTTCCCAAAGCATTCTGCATGTCAACAAGGCTGTTGAACCCCTAATACTTTTAATTTGCTAAGAAGGATAAAGGGAAGGTAGTCATGGAAATACAGAATAGATTGTGCCAAAACTGTGTGAAAGAAGATGAATTAAAAGATTTAAGACAAACTTTACCCTACCCCATGAACTCTGTCCAAAGCACAAGAAAAAAGCTAAGGAATAAGATGCAACAAAAACATGTTTCGATTGAAAATTAAATCCTCCAGTGATCAAGAAAAGCAGCACAGGGTGTAAATGCTGCCCTGACGTTCACAGTGATGCTGCTTTTCTTGTGGTTCTCTTTATATGGTAGATTTGCTAGGTGGTTTTAATCTTTGATATATGTGGACACACACTCTGTAGTACTTACCATTTAAAGGTGGGCATTTCTTTGCCCTTCAATAGCTTACATATTCTCCTCCTTTTTTTTTTTCAATTTCCTCCTAATCACTGTTATTTCTTCTCTATTTATTTACTCAAGGATATATATCTAAAGAGACATCATGATTATGCTATTGACAGTTTTCTAGTATACTGAGATTGTCTGGATATTTTTAGAATCATGGCACTGAAATAAACTCACCCAATGACTTTTTGTAAGTCATGTTCCAAAGAACATGTAAGAATCTTCCTGAATTCATAACTTTCTGTCCAAGCCAGTGGGGGGGTACCCACAGGATATTACCTTTGTTTCATATCATTCATCATGTATTGTTTATGTTCTCTGTCTGAAAAATGTATCCCCTTATTTGGGCTATAAACCCCCAGGCCAGAAAAGATAGTACTTTGAACTTGAAAGCTGTTAAAAAATAAGACTGATGAAATAACATACTTTTGATGGACAGTGAAATGTAATTGTGAAAGATGTAACTCTGGAGAAAGACAACCTGTATTTTCTGTGCTTGATTACTACTGTGGGGTACATAGTCACTTCATCTGTAAAATAGGAATCATGTATAGCATCTGGGGGGTCTTAAATACTTGAAAGTAAACAAACAGCCAGCTAGCTCCAAAGCAACAAAACCCACATGGAAGAAATGCACCAGACTGTGTGATCACAAAGTTTAAATAGGTATCAGGCATGAAAGAACAAAAAAATCATATCATTGTGAATGGGGGGAGTGCAAAGTGGGGACCCAAAGCACATCTATAGGCAACTGGACTTCTATCACAGATCGTTCGTGGGGAGAAGATGCGCCAGTCAAGGTACAGTGCAGCAACAGTGAAATATACAACTTACATACAACTTTCCTCTAGTTCCTAAATGCGTCCTTCCCACCCTCACTCCCACTATCATGATTCCAATTCTACCTTACAAATATGACAGGACCAGAGAATGTACACTGGTACAGATAGGAACTGGAAACACAAGGAATCCGGGACAGGTGATCTCTTCAGGACCAGTGCTGAGAGCAGCAGTACTGGGAGAGTGGAGGGAAGTTGGGGTAAAAGGGGAGAACTGATTGCAAAAATCTACAAATAACCTCTTCCCTGGGGGATGGACAACGGAAAGGTAGGTGAAGGGAGACGTCAAGCAGTGTAAAATATGACAACATAATAAATTATCAAGGGTTTATGAGGGAAGGGAGAGCAGGGAGGGGGTGGAATGAGGATCTGATACCAAAGGCTCAAGTAGAAAGCAAATGTTTTGAGAATGATGATGGCAACAAATGTTCAAATGTGCTTGACACAATGGATGCATGTATGAATTATGGTAAGAGTGGTATGAGCCACCTATAAAGTGAGATGTGGCTTCTTCAAAAGATAGGAATCATATATGTGGGTGGGACAACTAAAATTAAAAAATATCAAAACATTACCTCCCAGGATCACATCTGGAGAATAACTAGTATTCTGCCAGCCTCAGAGGCAGGAGGGAAAACAAGCCTGTCAGAAACTCATTCCATCCCCAGGTTGCTCAGTAACTAATGATTGGAAGCTACTCTGCGACTGGGAAAAAATAAGTAAATAATTTTTTAAAGTATTACTTAGATTCCCAGCCTGTGCGAAAACATCTTTCTTTATAGAAGCTGGGAGTTTCCATTTTGCCTTCTTCTAGAGAACTAGTTGGGTCTCTCATTGATTGGTAAATTTATGAAAGTATTACTGGATGCTTATTGGATTATTTTTTCATCCCACATGGATTTGGAGAGTAATCTGAAGACCACTGTACATATAGTATAATGCTTTTTTCTTTGGTGTATTATAAAACAGTGAACCAACAGCACATTTTTATGCATGTTAAAGCCTGTTGTTAAGTGGATTTTGTTTCACTTAGAATGAAATAGTCTCAAGATACCAAGTATTCCACATAAAGAAAATTAAAGTCATTCCCGACAACAACAAAAAAGCATTACAACATTTAGGTTAGCACCTGGAACTGAATACAGACTCATGAATGCTAGCTCTATAATATCATATCTTGATTATAAGATAAATTGAATTATATTCAAAACAAAAGCATTACAAGTGAGTAAAAGAAGCTTGAGGTTTTAGGGAAAGTATTCATAGATTAACTGAGGATTATCAAGACTTTCATAGAAATACTGATGATCTGTAAGTTTGTTTGTTGCAATATAATGGGTTATGTGCTATGGGTTACGTGTATATAATGGGTTAGGAGAATTATTGGGAAGGCTAGATAGCATCTAAAACAGTTTTTCACACCATGATTTAACTAATGAGAATGCCAAGAAAGCCCCTCAAGTTCAGAAAAGACAAGAAACTACTAAGGAGATATTAAAGTAGAGTCAACCATTTCCCAGTTGTTGTCGTTAGGTGGTGTCAATTTCTTTCTGATTCATAGTGACCCTGTGTACAACAGGACAAAGTACCATCTGGCCTGTGCCATTCTTTTTTTTTTCCCTAACCCTGACCCTAACCTTAACCCTCACCCTACTTGTGCCATTCTTACATTTGTTCATCTGTTTGAGACAGCTGATGGAGCCTCTGTGTTAAACCCTGTGGTAAACCAAGGGTTACCAAGCACGAGACTTTTCTCCGGGACTGGTCTCTCCTGATAACATGTCCAGATAACATGTCCAGAGTATGTGCCTCTAAGGCACACTCTGGCTGTATTTCTTTCAGGACAGACTGGATTGTCCTTGTAGCAGTCCAGGGTGTTTTCAATGTTCTTCACAAGTACCACATTTCAAATGCATCTATTCTTCTTTATTTAATACCCGACTTTCACATACAAATGAGGTCATTGAAAATGCCATGTTTGGGGTCAGTGGTACCATAGTGCACGAAGTCACATCCATGCTTTTCAGTTCTCTAAAAGCTCTTGTGCAGCAAAATGACCCAAGACAGAAATTTTTTTGATCTCTTGCCCGTTGCTTTCGTGAGCATTGGTCACAGATCCAAGGAAGACCAAACCCCGGGCAATTTCATCATTTTCTCCATTTATCCACTTATAAGACGTCTGGTTTTCTTTACATTGTGTTGTAATCCATACTGAAAACTGCAATCCTTGATCTTTATCAGCAGATGCTTCAAGTCTTCCTCACTTCAGCAAGCAAGGTTGTGTCATCTGTATATTGTAGGCTGTTAATAAGTTTTCCTCCACTCCTGATGCCTTTCCTCTTCATAAATCCAGCTTCTCTGATTATTTACTTAGCATGCACATTAAATAAGGATGGTAAGAGAATAGTTTCCTTGTAGGGATGCATTAATCCCTTTTAGGATAAGGGTTGAGATTTAAAGAGCAAATTTTTAAAAGGTAGGAGAAAAAATAGCATGTGTGCTTTAGCAGAGAAAATATACAGCCACATAGAAAGTAGAGGTTTACAATGGTGATGCTCAGAGATCAATTATATAATCACCTCCCCCCTCCTCATGGCATGAAATGATGATGTGTACATATCTCTCCTCCTTAAATCAATTGATAATTCTCAAAATTTGTATGTATGTAGATATGAAAGCTGTATGCTTCCACTGTTGTGAATAAAGCATCCAAGTTCAAAATTGTGGTGAAAGTTATTCTCAGCCAACATTCCTATTAAGGTATCAGATAGAAGCAATATAAATGATTTCTGAATGAAGTATTTTGATTTTGGCACCAACATGTGAAGGAAGAAAACTTTGCACAGTGTTAGAAGCTGATAAGAATAGTTTATTGATGGAAAGCAATTTGGGCTAAGGAACATGAAAGTGAAAATACAGCCTACTCTGTCTTTCTGAAAACAACGTTGAGTTTTATACACAAAATGTGGTATAACTAATGAACATTTCAAGAACAGATCTTTCTTCATATTAATTTTTTATCTCTTTCACAGGACCGTCTTTGTGAAATATCCACCCTAAGGATCTTGTATAAAGGCACACATTACTTTTTCTTGTATCTCCTAGTTAGTTAGAATACTTTGGGCTGTTACTATTCTTTTATTGATATTCCCCCCACTGCTACCCACCCAAATGCTTCTGCATTTTATAAACTTGCTAGCGCCTCTGTCCTCCCACCTTTTTGATCAAGCTCACACTAAATGATAGTGGTCACATCATCTACAATAGAATAGCTTTTCTTAAAAGGACTTGAGTGGTTATATGACAGAACTTTAAACTTCAGATACTTTCCTTTTCTATGCTTGGGAGCCCCTTCTTCAGGGTGAGTAGATTTTTACCAGTTTCAGGCTAACAGAAAAGAGAAAATTGGAGGAACAATTCCGTAAACTCAAACAAGGATAGATGCAAAACCATCAAGATAAGTTTGAAGTACTGCCATTACTTAGAACAGCCTAGCAGAACAGATTCAGTGTTAGACTATACAATTCCATGCCTGACTAGAGTCTTGGTGGCAATAGTATATCAACAATAACTGTCATAAATGCCTCCAATTTCAGAAGAAAACATGAACCAAGGGATATCATTGTTGATGTCAGGTAGAGAGGTTGGTTAAAATTAGAGAATTCCTGATAAATGTTTATTTTTGTTTTATTTACTTTGAAAGTCATTGGATTATGTGTATTAGAACACGTCATGGATAACATTGAGGTGAAGGGGATTTCAGAACCTGAATTTTGAAACCAGGAGCCGGGGAAATCATTGCAGAGAAGGAAAATGTTTTGAGTGGCTAACATTGACAAATATTTGTAATTCATATAATATTTAAAAGACAATTTTGGAGAACATGAAATAATTATGCCCATTGAATATCCCCCAAGAAAACATAACAGTATATATACATATATTCAAGCATATCTTTCAGTTAAGTTTGATGATTGTTCAGGAAATGTGATATTAAGTCAAAATTGAGAAACTAGCCAGATGCCCAACTGCAAAGAAAAGGGAAAAAAAGTAGAAGCTGAGTTTCTTTGGAAATAAGGACATTTCTTCCCCACGTTTTCTTCAACAGATGGCAGGAAGCAGGACCATGGAATGGAATGGAAACTATTCTTCTGTGACCGCATTTGTCCTTCTGGGTCTCTCAGATGAAAGAGAGCTGCAACTCATCCTCTTTCCAGTTTTCTTTGGAATCTACCTTGTGACGCTTATCTGGAACCTGGGCCTCATTCTCCTAATCAGAATGGACTCCCATCTGCACACACCCATGTACTATTTTCTCACTGTTCTCTCAATTATAGACCTTTGCTACTCTACTTCCGTCAGCCCAAGAATGCTTTCAGACTTCCTAAAATATGAAAAAATCATTTCCTTCATTTCCTGTGCCACTGAGTATTTTTTCATGGCCTGGATGAGTCAGACTGAGTGCTTCCTGTTGGCTGCCATGGCCTATGACCGATACGTAGCCATTGGTCGCCCACTGCAGTACACAGCCATTATGACTCCTGACCTCTGTGGGAAGATGGTTGCTGTGGCCTATCTGAGTGGTTTCATTAGTAGTTTATCTCAAACAGTCTCTTGCTTTACCCTTCACTTCTGTGGGCCAAATATCATCCAACATTTCTTCTGTGACTTGCCTCAGATAATTTCCTTGTCTTGCTCCAATCATTTCATTAGCCAAATGACTCTCATTCTGGCAGCTATTCTTATTGGTTTGGGTTCTTTGTTTATTATCCTTCTATCCTATGGTTTCATTGCTGCATCCATCCTGAAAATATCCTCAGGCAAAGGAACTGTCAAGGCCATCAATACCTGTGCCGCCCACCTGGTAGCTGTGACCCTCTTCTATAGCACAGCCCTCTCTGTGTACTTGTGCCCCAAGTCTAGTCAATCCATAAAGCAAGACAAAGTGGCATCAGTGTTCTATGTCATCATCATTCCCATGTTAAACCCCCTCATCTACAGTTTGAGGAACAAGGAGATCAAAGCTGCCTTCATGAGGATTAGAAAGAAACCAACAGGAGTACCTTGATTAGTATCTGGACAAGTATTATCCCTATAAGAAAGATGGAGGTAGCCACGTGTAAATTGCTTTTTGCAGTCACATCAATAGCTCAACAGTGAGAAGTAAAACCTGAATTTCTTATTTCCTATTGTCATCATACTTAGCTATCATCAAGTAGTTTGATGCAGCAATGCTACATAGACTTTAGAAAGCCAGCTCCCTGCATTATACCTAAGGCACTTGAAAAATTAAGTAGTGCTGTGCTTTGAGAAGTGTCATATTGGTAAATATTATATGTATAGACATGATATATAAGAACATAGGATTCATATTTTATAGTTTCTTCATTATTGAATATTTATTTATGTATCAATAAAGATTAAATAATATGTAAAATTAAATAAATGAGCAATTAAAGCTAAAACCATTCCATAACATTGTCCCCAAACAAGTGAGGAGATAAAGAGGAGGATACAGAAATTTGTTGAATTTTCCCTCTCAATCAAATGGAAAGAATAAATTTTATAAAAGATAAAGAAGATATTAAAAAGCAAGAATAGGGCTGAGCCCAGGTGGCATAGTGGTTGTGCGCAGGACTGCGGCCCACTGGGATGGAGGTTCGATTCCAGCAGTGAGGCGGGGCGTCCTACTCCCACCACCAGACAGCAGTGATGCCAATAAATAAATAAATAAAATAAAATAAAAAGTAAGGATGAAGGGAGGTCATTTCATGGTCAAGGATTTAGAATATTCCTACATTCTAAAAAGAAGGTAAAGATTAGCAACCTCTGGACCTAGGTGACCTGAAGAATGCACCATGATAGCTCCCTGGATTCTGTGTAAACCCATCACAAATGGAAGGCCAACACTAAGTCTCAGCTGAGGGTCTCATTGATTTAAGGGTCTTATATTTGGCCAGGCTATAGTAGAGTCTCAGGTGTAACACAAAGACACAGAGCCCAATGGGAAGAATTTAAAGAAAACTTTATGGTTATTTCTTTCAGACTGATTTCATGGACCAAGTTTTATACCTATTAACATGTTGCATTTGATATAGTTCTATGACAATATTTTCATTTATGAAGGTCTTTTCCTGTACAAAATGATCTTTTTAATCATAAATGTTGACAGAACCAGGGATAAATGGAAATGAAGACAGTGGGGTCCTGGCCAAGTGAGACCTAAATCATTAGGACAAAACTCCATGACAACTGGAACCAGAAAGTATTACCTTGAGAGCATCTTCACTCTGAATTGCTTGTGTTGTTTCATCTCTGCCACCATTTGGGCTTATTTCTGACATATGAAATCCCATTATTATAGGAACAATGAGTTTTTTAATTTTATGTATTTTCAATATCTGAAAGCTTATGTGCTTTTTAATTATTAATCTGTAAAAAGTCATTGTTGTTTTTGTTTATTTAATGTTTCATCGGGAAGTGATCATACTTCATACAGTTTGGCAAAGAGCATTGGCAACAGGTGGTATCTGTCATGAATCTGTCAATAAGTTTAAACATACTATGTCTATAAAAATATCAAACTATAGCTTATCAAAATATACAGTCTTTGAGAATTGAAATATTTATGTTTTGGGGGGGACATCACTGCCCTCTGGTGGTGGGAGTAGGAGGCCCAGCCTTTGCTCCTGTGGAGCTGCTGCTGAAATTGAACCTCCATCCCAGTGAGCCGCAGTTGCGCGCACAACCACTATGCTACCGGGGCTCAGCCCCGAGAATTGAAATGTTTATGATGGCCTCTTTGTATCTCAAGATTTATGTAATTGAGGCTACTTTCCCTTAACTCAGTGTAATGAACTTAGTTAAACAAAAGTGGTCTATGTGACATATTTTCATAGTCTCAGGTAGCTTTGTTTTCCATTGACATAGGTCTAAATATGCACTTGCTTTGTGGCAATGATGGAAGACTGTCAACAGGACCAAAGGTATCTCAGAAATTAAAATCTGGGGAAACGATGGGGTTACTGACATTTCTTCTCAGAAATATAACTGTTTGCCACAGGCATCTGTAAACCATCAATAATAATGATGGTCAATACTTATTGAACCATTACTAAATTATAGTGGACTGTGTACCTTGCATTTCCATTCATCTTATAACTCTTAGTGATATGTGTCTTATTTTCCTAGCTGTGTTATGACTAAATCAAGGTTTGGTGTATTTATATGAACCACAAGTTCGTTTGTTGTATTTCAGAACCAAAATACCAAAGACAATTTTTTGAATCATATTATTGGGGGCTCACACAACTCTTATCATGAACAACACATACATCAACTGTATGCAGTCTACATTTGCACATCTATTGCCATCATTATTCTCAAAACATCCTCCCTCCACTTAGAATCACAGTATAGCTCCCCAGATTTCCCCTCCCCACTTCCTTTTCCCCATGAACCCTTAATAATCTACAAATTATCATTATTTTGTCATATCATACACTGTCTGATGTGTCACTTCACACACTTCTCTGTTGTCCATACTCCAGGGAGGAGTGCTATATGTAGATCCCCACAGTTGGTTCCCCCTTTCTACTCCTCCTTCCCTCCACACTCCCAGTATCACCACTCTCACCACTGGTCCTGAAGGGATCATCTGTCCTGAATTCTCCATGTTTCCAGCTCCTACCCATATCAGTGCACATCCCATGGTCTAGTTGGATTTGTAAGATAGAGTTGGGATCATGATAGTCGGTGGGAGGAAGCATTTAAGAACTAGAGGAAAGTTGAATATTTCATCATTGCTACATTGTACCTTAAATGGCTTGTCTCCTTCCTGCAACCCCTCTGTAAGGAGATGTCGCTTCACCTATTGATGGGCTTTGGGTCCCCGATCTGTACTCCCCCTCATTTATAATGATATAATTTTTAGTTCTTTGATGCCTGATAACTGATCCCTTAGACACCTTGTGGTCACACAGGCTGGTGTGCCTCTTCCATGTGAGCTTTGTTGCTTCTGAGCTAGATGGCAACTTGCCTACTTTCAAGCCTTTAAGACCCCAGATGCTACATCTTTTGATAGTTGGGCATCATCAGCTTTGTTGACCACTTTTGCTTATGCATACATTTGTTTTTAGTGATCGTGTCAGGAAGGTGAGCATCATGAAATGCCAATTTAATAGAACAAAGTGTTCTTGCATTGAGGAAGTACTTGAGTGAAGGTCCAATGCCCATCTGGTGACTTAATACTAATCCTATAAGTACATGCACATCGATCTATTTCCCCATCATTATATATAGGTATATTCACCTGTGTACATGCCTGTATTTAGGTCTCTATAAATGTCCTTTACTTCCTAGTTCCTTCCTCTATTTCCTTTTACTTTTCTCTTGTCCCACTATCATGCTCAACCTCCATTTGGATTTCACTGTTTTCTCTCTGTTACATAGTCTTGATCAATCCCTATCAGGTGTCTCACACCCAGTTTGTCACTGATTTTGAATCACTTGTTCCATTATCCCTGGGTAGGTCAACACCACCTCTTTTCTCCCTCCTCCCCACCTTCCCCCCAATCTGGAACCATCAATCCCATTATTTTCTCCTCCACACTGTTCATCCAGCCTCTCTTATCTAGATAGACCTGCAAAAATAACAATATGTACAAAAAG
Source organism: Nesogale talazaci (assembly GCA_004026705.1). Classification (NCBI taxonomy): domain Eukaryota; kingdom Metazoa; phylum Chordata; class Mammalia; order Afrosoricida; family Tenrecidae; genus Nesogale; species Nesogale talazaci. Next base: position 74,537 of record PVJH01000266.1, read on the forward strand.
CTCCAAAGCATCCTATGTAGACATTGGCATTTTGTTGTTGTTGTTATTCTCATTTTATTTTCAAAGACAAATTTTTAACCACTATCCTTAGAGGTAAAATACCTTAAAACTGGAAAAGACAGTTGGACCCAATAATAAGCTGTACTCACTTCCCTTGCAAGCCATAGCGTGAAGCCTTCCACAAGAGAACTAACGCAGTAACTTATTGAGAACACGTACTTTGTACCATCAAAAAATATTAGCAAAATTGTCGATTATGGTGCTATTTTTTTCAGTTCAGTTTGGTGATATTATATTACACGCATTTGTAAAAATATAACAAATTGCTATAGACAGGGCAAATGATTTTCATTGTGGCAAAATGAGATAATCTATCCAGATACATATCTATGTAGACGACAATCCAGAGCAAAAAGTCTATTTCAGCTTTTTTTCTGGGAAGATGGCATTTGTACTTGCATTTTTGTATACATCAGGAGCTTCAAACTGGCGGTCCACAGGCTGCATGTGGCTCCGGAGTTAAATTTTTGCCCTTGTTCCTCTGAAATAAGATGAAAAAAGAAAAAATCATTATGAAGAAAATAGCGCTTATGTGGAGATTGAAGCAATACCGCACACACAATTCCCTTGCTAACCCTTTAACTACTGAATACAAGTATACACGTGGCCTTGTTCCTTACCTGGGCTCTTATGGGTGTGAATAAACGCACTGACTCAGTACTGGCGACATGGAAACAATCCATCTGCCACTCTCGGTGTCACATAAGGTAAACAGTAGTGAAAAGGTTAAAAGGAACACTCTGGGTTGTGCTGTCATGAATCATACCTAGCAGCAGCGCTAGTGAACATTTTTAAAGGGAAACCATTATGATTGTGCATCATGTTTGTCAGCTGCCCAACATTTTGTGGTTTTTACTAGTTTCTTTGTCTTATTTTCTGGTTACAGCACAAGAGGTCAGTGAAAACTAATAGAATAAAAGTGTTGGCAAGTTTTGGATAAAAAGGAATCATTTTAGTTTTATAAAGACCTTAAATAAAAGAAATGTTTAAATAAAAGCTATTACATAGTGTTTCAATTATCCTTTCCATATTCCTGAATCCTCACTTCAAAATATAAATTTAACAAAATTTGTAAATGTGATGTGACCCATGTGACTCTTGCCTGTTACACCAAATGGCCTGTGCTTTAATAGAGTTTGACATTACTGACATATATCAAACATATAAGTAATTAACAGGGTTGTCTTTGAAATTATTTTTATGTTATTAATCTACCTGCATGTATAATAATGACATAATTCCAATAGTACTTTTCAAAAATTGACCATCTTCTAAAAACATTTTCTAAATCTCTTGAGATTTCCTGGATGAAATTGGAACATAAAAGACTGAGAGGCAAAGGGCACTTACAGAGGTCTAAACATAGGTGTGTCCATATACAAATACAGCTATCTATTATAAGGTAGGAATAAATTTAAGAACATATCTGTAGGCCAAATATTATGGTAGCAAGTGGGCCTTCGGCCCTCACCCTGGTGCTCCCTCAACGCAAGAACACTTTGTTCTATGAATCTGGCCTTCCTCAAGGCCCTCTGACCCAACACGATCACTGAAGTAAAATGGGTGCACAAACAAATGTGGTGAAGAAAGTTGATGGTCCCCAGCCATCAAAGGATATACCTGGGGTCTTGAAAGCCTGAAGACAAACAATAGACCATTTACCTGAGAAGAGACCACACCCACACAGAAGAAGCACAACAGACAGTGTGGTCACACAGTGGTGAAAGCAGTGAAAGGTCTAGGTAATAGACATCAAATGGGGAGGGGGTATGACATATATCACTGTGTGCTCACATCCCCAAGGTGCCCACTGAGGACATGTGGGAGCATGAGAAAGAGTGGTGAAGAAAGCTGATGGTGCCCAGTTATTAAAAGTATAGCATCTGGGGTCTCAAAGGCTTGAGCATAAGCAAGCAGCCATCTAGCTCAGGCGCAACAAAACCCCCCATAAAAGAAGCTCACTTGCTGATGCGATCATGAGGTGCTGAAACAATCAGGTATCAAAGAACAAAAATCAAAATCAATGGACCAATTGACTCCCGTTATCACTGAAGAGGAATGGATACAGAGGCAAACAGAGTAGAAGAAATGATGGTGCCCAGCTACCAAATGTTTGAATGCCTGGAGTCTCAAAGACTTGAAGATAATCGAGTCGCCACTCAGTGCAGAAACAACAAAGCCCACATAGAAGAAGCACACCAGCATGCATGATCAAGAGGGGACTAAGGGAGCAGATATCAAGCACCAAAGAACAAGAATCACATCATTACAAAGGAAGGGGAGAGCAGGGTGGGGACCTAAGGCCCACTGGTGGATAATTGGTCACCCCTTTACAGGGGAGGGAGACAGACCAGTCAAGGTAGAGCCAGGCAGTGATGATGCATACAAGTATCATCTAGTTCTTGAAGCCTTCCCCCCCACCCCAACCATCATGGTCCCAACTCTACCTTACAAATCCAGATGGACTGGAGAAGGCACACTAGTACAGAGGGGAGCTGGATATATGGGGAAACCAAGATGGATGAGCCCCTTCAGGTCAATGGTTACACTGGAGATGCTGGAAGGGTAGAGAGGCGGAACATCTGCAAGGATATACACATAAGTTCCTATTAGAAGGATGGGCATCAAAGGAGTGGGTTGGGGGAGAGGTCGGGCAGAGTAAGATATGACAGAACAATAACAATGTATAAAGTATTGAGGGTTGGTGGGGAGGAGAGAGCAGGGGAAGAGGGAAAGGGATGGAAAAGCCGATACTTGGGCCTCAAGGGAAAAGGTGGACCATTGAAGAATGATAATAGAAGTGGACTTGTGAGGGTGCTTGACACAGTATGTTTATTTATGTATTGTGATAAAATGATGTATGAACCCCCAATAAAATGATTTTAAAAAATCAGGGAAAAAAAAGAAGTCTAAAATTTAAAAAAAATAGAAAGAAGTCTAAATTAATTTGAAATCCATAGTGTATAAATGATTGAACTAAGGATATAATAAAATTAAAAGACAACAAAAGACATCAATAGTTAACCACAACCTAAATATTTTGTTTAAATGACTACTGTTCTGTCAAATTGTATTCTAGTATATCTCTGTGGCAGTCATGTGCTTATGCTAATTTTATGATTGAAATGTAGGGGTGGAGTCTAGCCTGTTAATCTGGAGATAGCCATTGAGTAGCCAATGAGGCCTCTATGTGGGCATGGCTTTCTCCTGAGAAAAAATCTCCTGAGGAAAAATCTCACGATATTTCCCTCGTGAAGATGAGAAACTATCTTCCCCAGTTGTTGGGAGTTAGTCTCAGAGGCGATGAGTTATGGAAAAGACAAGATGGGAACGTCCGAGAAGCTGGAGGAGCTGGTGGAGAGACCACACAGCTTTGCCCTGATGGAGCCAGACCTCTGAAGTTGGAGCAGCATGCTGTTGACGGACCCTGAGCCCTGGAAGCGAGGAGCCATGGGGAGACCCCTGCCAGTGCCAGAATTCTGCATTCACTGACCTGTGACTTCGTGAGTCGGAAGGGTACTTTGTAGACTGATTTCAGGCATATGGGTTAATATCAGACTTATGACTTTGTACTGGACTGGATTGAGATGCCTTCTTAGTGTCACATTCCTTTTGTATATAAACCCTTTCCTTACATCCATATGCATGCCTATGAAATTTGTTCCTCTAGTCTACCTGGACTAACACAATCCCATTGCATTTTAGTACACATCTATCCTCCAAACTATAGTGACAAAGCAGATTAATTTTTATTTTATTGTACAAGTGTCACATATTTTCAAAGAAAAAGCATTTATAGAATGAGAGCATTATTATTTAAGAATTATCAACATTTTCTTCAAATGAATAAAATTCCTCAATATTTCTATTTTCTCTTTAAAAGAACTGTCATTTACTTTGATGTGAAAAATACTTTAGAAAGACACACAATATAATAAACATAAGTCATATATTCAAGGAAATATTCTTTCCTCAGTATAGCAGAAAATCTCAGTGACTTAACATGCTGGAAAACTAGCATATAGGAACTAGGATTTATTGACTTCTGTTTCTGAGAAGCAGACTTGAATGGAACTGCTCTTACTAATTCCATTTCCTGGAATGAACAAAGGCCCTGTCTTCAGTTCTAAATGAATGTTATCAAATGAAATGTTATGACTAAGGTACCTATTGCAAGTTTTCTGCTTGCCTTTATTGGTACTGTAGTTCATATTTAAGTCTTTTTATCTGTCATTTTAATTTCTTAGACAGGGAAATCTAATGTGCTTGTTCTTTCTCCATAAGCAACATAAAAACAGGTTAGCTGTTTTTAACAGCTTAACAGGTTAGCTGTTAGCTTATGTCTCCATAAGCTGTAAAATTATATTTGCCAAGGAAGATATTAGATGGGGATGTTGACTCCTTTTCACAGGCATGATGCAGACCAGAGCACATGCTTTGAAAGTTAAAAGAATATGCTATTGTGACTTCATCATTAAACTCTGCATGTTTTTCATGGAGTAGATAACCCAAAATGCACTAAGAGCCCTTGGGGAATTGCAAGTGGACAGATAGTTAAATCTGTAATTTTACCATTTTGAGCAATAGAACTGATGTATATTTTAATGATGTAAAAATGTATATGAAAATCTGGGACTTTTCAGCCATTCTAGTATATTTTCTGATGCTCAATATGTTTACATTTTTTGACCAACTCTAAATATCATGTAACTCATTTCTCTCTTCCCTGCCTCATTTTGACCATGGCTTGTATTGTAGTACTATTATGCCTCTTTTTATATTAAGTAGCATAAATTAGTAATCAAAAAATGTTATCTCTTAATATGTTTCAAATATGCAAATATATTAAATTTGAGCGCTGAATTATATAGTAATCATTTATGTTTATAAATTACCACCTAATCTATACTGAAATTGCATATCACCTCTACCTTTTGAAGTCCCAGATGAATAAAACCTCTTTTCAATATTAAAAAAAAGCTGAGCCAGCCACATCTTGATGAATTTGTTAAATATAAATTTTGAGTTTATTGATTCATTTATTTTGTGCCAGAGGACAGTGAAGCATTTCATTTTTATAGTGTCTCAATAGACAATAAGAATAGCATGTGAAGATATTAATAATATAATTTAAATAAAATAGTGTCTCAATAGACAATAAAAATAGTATGTGAAGGTATTAATAATATAATTTTATTTAAATTATCACTGCATTCTTTTATCTCCATTCTGATTTTAGGAGCACCAAGCCAATGAGTGGGAGAGGAAACCTTACAGAGAAAGCACATTTTACACTATTGGGATTCTCAGATTTCTCAAGAATCATTGCAGTGCTCTTTGCTACATTCTTGGTGATCCATATCACAGCTCTGACCTGGGAGCTGGGTCTCATCATCTTAAAAGGGATGGATTCCCAGCTCCACATACCCCAGTAAATATATGCTATGCCACTTCTGTTGTTCCCAAGATGCTCTACAACTTCTTCGAGGAGCAGAAAATGATCACCTTTGTGGGCTACGTTGTTCAAAATTTCATCTTTTCAACCATGGGACTGAGTGAGTCTTGCCTTTTGACGGCCATGGAGTATAATCAATACACTGATATTTATAATCCACTGGTCTGTTCATCAGTCATGTCACCTACTCTTTGTGTTCAGATAGTGCTGGAGCCTAAATGGCTGGATTTTCTGCTTCTTTATGCCAATTACATGATTTTCTTCAGCTTCACTTCTGTTGGCCTAATGCTATCAACCACTTTTTCTGTGACATGCCCCAACTATTGTGTGGCGGTCATGTGCTTATGTTAATTTCATAATTGAGATGTAGGGGTGGAGTCTAGCCTGTTAATCTGAAGATAGCCATTGAATAGCCAATGAGCCCTCTGTGTGGGCATGGCTTTCTCCTGAGACTTCTGGGAAATCTCACGATATTCCCCTCTTGGAGAGAGAAGCTATCTCCCCAGTTGTTGGGAGTTAGTCTCAGAGACAACGAACTGCAGACAAGACAAGATGGCACTGTCTGAGGAGCTGGAGGAGGCACAGGAGAAGCCACATGGCCTTGCCCTGATGGAACCAGACCTCTGAAGCTTGAGAAGCCATGTGGAGATCCCTGCCAGCACTGAGTTGCTTCTACCACCACTGGATGCTGTTGATAGACCCTGAGGCCTGGAAACAAGGAACCATGAGGAGACCCGTGCTGGCGCCAGGATTCTGCACCCTCTGGCCTGTGGCTTTGTGAGTTGGAAGGAGACTTTATAGACTGGTATCGGACATATGAGCTAATATCGAACTTATGACTTTGTACTGGACTGGGTTGGGATGCTTTCTCAATGTTCCATTCCTTTTGTATATAAACCATTCTCCTATAGCCATATGCATGTCTATGAAATTTGTTTCTCTAGTTAACTCAGACTAACACATAATGATCTTGCCTTGTTCTGCAACTTTTGTCCTACAAATTCTGACTATTGTATAGCAATGATTCTGTAGATAGCAAATGCACTTGTTATCAAGATATTCTATTCTTTTGTTATCGTTTCCTTTATGAGGATCACTTCAGTTAAAGGCAGGTCCCAAGCCTTTAATACCTGTGCTTCTCACCAGACAGCTGCTTTCCTCCTCTATACCTCAGGCATTTTTGTCTATTTAAATTCCAACTGTGGTAGCTCCTCTAATCTTGACAGATTTGCTTCGTTTTTCTACACTTTGGTGATTCCCATGTTGAATTCTCGCATATACAGCCTGAGAAACAAGGATGCCAAAAGAGATTGCAAAAAAAAAAAAGAAAAGGTATTGTTAAAGACACAGATCCTGAGCTTTCTGACAGATTTTCCCTTTTAGAAGCACCTTAATGATCTTCAATAAGGGAACATAACTGTATTACAATGATATTCAAAGCCGGAAAAGAAAAGTCCTGTTAGGCGGTAGTGTGGAATATGGAAAGTTGAAGAGTTGTTTCACACTGTTTTTTGAAATATTAAATTCCATTTATCCTTTTCCCACTTTTCCTTTCTGAAGTGGGTTTTCTGCCCAATTCCCTTCCCCCTATTGTCCCTGCCCTTGCCCATGTTTTCATACTCTCCTCCCCTTTTCATTCCCTATTTTTTACAGTTTTAATTTAGCCAAGGTATAGTTTTGAAGGGCAATTTATATGCTAAGTTGTAGTAAAGGTTTTTTCTGAACATGAACCACTGTAAAGAGTTCCCTCTATACATCAAGTTGTTCCAAAGTAGGAAAGTAGAGGGCTGCGACTTCCTCTCCTGTGGTCTGCTTCACAATTGATGGGTGCTGGTTGCTTTCTGATGTCCTTCTCTGAATACTTAAAGTCGTTGTTTCTCTTCTGTGGGGAGAAATTTTGCTTCATGGTAACAGAGTTGAAAGTGATCTATGCCTCAGACAGATGATTCCTTCTTGAAACAAAGAGACCGTCTGAATGGAGAATTCTTTGATAGAAAAAAAGTATCTCAATGGATTGGAACCCTGTGTGGGAGATCTCGGCACCTAGGCAAGGGACCAATTAACAAGGTTTTCTTTCCTCTATTACCCGAGAGAATAGTTATGTATAGCATCTGTGTTCTTATACTCCTGTTCTTTTTAATTATACAGTGTACTCAGAAATTGCTTCTTAAATGTAAGGGTGAGGGTTTATAAGCATTTAAGGCAATCTTCTTTAATAGCTGGATCATTTTTGAAAGAGACTAATTCATACATTGCTACTAATCGGCTTTGTGCACTTTATCAGAGTACTGATGGAATGGGAAGTTCTTACAAGCTTTAAGTTGAAAATTCTGTTCACCATTTCTGAGTACCTGGGAACAACATAACATAAAAGGAATTGGCACAATTCTTGGAACTTTTAGGTGAGTCACTCAATGGCCATTCTCTTGGGAATTTCAAGTGCTGAGTAGATGGGCAAAATTCACTGATGTATCAACAACTCAGTATCATTGTTGTCATTGATCTAAATATCATAAGAGACCTTGGTGAGTCTTTTTTCCTGAAAGGCAAACATAGCTCTCCAATAAAAAGGCTAGGCTTCCTACTCACACCAGGGAAGTGATGCAGAAAAAAAAAAAAGAAGTTTAAAATTTTAAGCTTAAATTCATTTCTAAAAATACCATTAAAAATCTCAGAAATAACTAAGGCATTTGAAAAAAAGAAAATAAGAGTCTGATCTTTGCCATTTGCAGGGCAGATTTTAATAGAGGACTCAAAGTTTTCTCCATAGGTGAACGTGTGTGTGTGTGTGTGTGTGTGTGTAGGCAGGAAAGCATTACAGCTAGTGGTACACTATATTTGAAGGTGAAGTTTGATTATGTAGCTTAAATTTTTCCTACTTTTTCAATTTAGGAACTATATCTCACAATGAAGCAAGTTTGCTATTGTGGCATTTTTGAAAGAACCTAGAAACCAACTAAAATAGGTATCTCACTGAGGTTTACTTTGCAACTTTATGTACAGAAAAAAATAGAACAATTTCAAAAGATTGACAGAACATGCAATGCTCACTTATAGTTCAAATTACCATTGGTAAGGTTAAGCATAGAGGAACTGCAATGTTCAGGAACCAAAAAGTGCTTGATTGTATTGTGGATCTGTAAAGGTGGCTCCAAAATGTACTTTTAATATCTTGTTTCTGACACTAAACACATGGGAAAAAAAGAGAAACTCTCAGAGCCACCAATAGCTGAAATATGAATTAATTTTGAAAACCAACAAGAATAAAATTAATTACATCTGTAGAAAAGATCACTCAGAAGCTCAAAATAGTCCATCCAAAAAAAACAGGGACTGATTATCCTGATGGGCAAAATTGAAAAAGACAATGAATTGTTCATATACAATTTCAAAAACTAATTAAGCTAAGGAACTTCTTAAAAATCAATGGAGAAAAAATATGACCATGAGTATAAAAATCAAAATTCACTACAGTGGAGTTGATTGCCACTCATAGTGGCCATGTAGGACAACACCTGCTTCCAAAATAAAAATCTTAATGGGAAGAGCTAGCCCCATCTTCCTCTTTCTGAGTGAAAATGGCTGAACTTGTGGTTACAACCCAATGTGTAAGCCGCTTCACAGAAGCCATCTTCAGAACAGAAGTAGCACAAGGAACAGTAACGACTGAACGCCAGACACATTGTGGGAGGACATCATGCACAAAGAAGCAAAAGATTGTTATAAGGACAGGAAAGCAAAGAACAGAAAGAATGTCAGAAGAGACTCTGAAACTTGTCCTTAAATAGAGTGGCTTAAGGGAACAAAAGAAATGGCTAAATGGAAGATCCTTTCAGAAATTTAAAAGGGTGACTCAAGAAGACAAAGTATAAACAAGGCTCCACCTAAAGAAGGTGTCACTTAGCCCACATGGAAGAAGGCAAAACAGCCTGTGTGATTCAAGAATTGTAAATAATCTAGTCCACATCCAAAGGAGGGAATGGTGACAGTGAACTGTGAACAGCTGACTTGCAGAAGGGTATGGACCACAGTGGAAACTCAAAATCCATTTTCAGGATCCACACATTGATTACGCCTCAAGTGAGGCGTAAATCTATTCTCACTTCTGACAAGAGTGAAGAGATGTGAATAACATTGCTATTACCATCGGATACTATTTACTATCAGAGAAGAGTAAAGTTGATTATGGTAGGTAAAGTTAGGTTAAAATGTAATATTTTATTTTTTATCTTTTTTCCTTATTTAAAAATTGATTCTGTTTAAAAAAAGTGAGGTGAAAGGGTATGTGTATCACCTATCACTATCAATCATGGATGTAAATAATTTACCTATCATGCAGAGTACATTGGAAAATGGGTTATTGTATATGCTATTATGTTAAAAATTACACTTTATTATTTGATCTTCTGTTTGACCTAGTTTTAGTTTTTCATCTTTTCTTTCTTCTCTATTGAGATTTTTCTCTGTTTTGCTTGTTAATTTAAGTTTTGTTGTTGCTATTGTTGTGTTTTTATATATATGAAATACAGAATAGGTAAATCTATCCATATAGTAACTGGATTAATGGTTTCTTGGGGGTATGGTTGTGGGGAGAAAGTGAAATTGAAAAAAGAAAATACTCTAAAATTAATTTAGATGGCACTGTACCACTCTTCTCAAAATAATTTAACTATTGAATTGAATGATATGTGGATTATGTTCCAAAGTAACTGTTCAATAAAAAAGACAACAAAGTATAATGAAATGTGCAAAGACCTGGAGTCAGAACATAAAAGGGAAAAGATACAGTGAATATTTATCAAGCTGAAAGAACTCAAGAAGAGTATCCCAGCATAAAGTTGCAAAAAATATTGAAAACTGTTATTAGCATTCTTCAAGTATGATATTGTTGAAGAAAGTTCATATTAGTTGTAACAGTATACTGACAGGATATTGACAGAAATTCATTCCAAATTCAGAAACAAACAAAAAACACAAATAAAAGTTATCATTGCTGATATTAGGGAGATTTTGGCTAAAAGCAGAGAATTGTACAATGTCATTGGATCATTTGTATTATAACACATTATGGATGACATTGGAGAGAGGGAAAATCTCAAATCACTTAATTTCACTCTTGTGGAATCTGTAGACCCAGCAAGAGGCAGTCATTCACACAGGACAAAGGAACACTGCCTGGGCTAAAATCAGGAAAGCTCTTGTCAAGATTGTATCAGGGTTGCATTGCTTCAGTTGTACTTATTCAGTCTGAATGCTGAGCAAATACTTTGAGAAGCTGGACTATTTGAAGATGAATGAGACATCAGCATTAGGGGAAAGCTCATCAACTACTTGTGATATGTAGGTGACATAACTTTTTTTGCTGAAAGTGGAGAGGAGTTGAAGCACTAATTGAAAAAGATCAAAGCATCACACCTTAATGTATTACACCTCAACATAAAAATAAGCAAACAAATCCCAAAACACGCAAGCAAAAATAATCTAAATTGGACAAATAAGCAACATACAGCAAATAGAGAAAAGATTGAAGTCGTCAAAGGTCTCATTTTACTTGGATTCACAATCGATGACCATGCAGAGAATAGTCAGAAAAATACATGGTACATTGTATTGCACAAATCTGCCAAAAAGATATCTTTTTACAGTGCTAAAAAGTTTTGTTTTGGGGACTAAAATGCTCTTGGTATTTGCAATCATTTCATATGTATGCAAAAATTGAACAATGAATAAAGGGTTCTTAAAAAAATTAGATGATTTCCAACTGGAACATCATCTATTTTGCTGGTGTCTTTCAAAAAACAATTGCAGCAGTACATTGACAGAGTGGCCAGAGGTCCAGGTTGGATTCAGAAGAGGATGTGGTATTAGGGATATCACTTTCGATGTCAAGTGGTCCTTTGGTGAAAGCAGCAAATACCAGAAAAATGTTTACCTTTATTTTATTGACTTAGCCAAGGCATTTGAATGTCTGGACCATAACAAACTGTGGATAACCTAGAGCAGAATGGGAATTTCAGAATGCTTCATTGAGGGCATGATGAGGTTGTACATGGATCAAGAGGCAGCTCTGTGAACAGAACAAGGAAATACTGTGTGGCTTAAAATCAAGAAATGTGAGCATCAGGTCTGTATCTTCTTATCACAACTATACAACCTATATGCTTCGCAAGATATTAGAGATGCGAAGAAGAAAGTGGCGTCAGGTTTTGAGGAAGGTTTATTCATACCTGCGATATGCAAATGACACAACCTTGCTTACTGAAAGTAAGGAGAACTTGAAACATTTGCTGATAAAAATCAAGGATTGAATCTTCAGTAGAGATTACAATTCATTGTAATGACGGCCAAAATGCTCACCACTGGATCAACAGGTAACATTAGGGTAAACAGAGAAAAGGCTGAAATTATCAAAGATTTTGAGTTGGTGGATCAACTGTGGATGTCCATGGAAAGCAGCAGTCAGGAGATCAAAAGACATGTTGCGTTAGGTCCTTTGCTGCACAAGACTTCTGTAGTGTTCAAAAAGCAAGGATATTACTTTGGGAACTAAGTTGTACGTGACTCAAAACAAGACCTTTTTAATCCCCTGATATGCATGCGAAAATAGGACACTGAAAAAAGAATGCCGAAGAATAGTTGACATAATTGAATGTGGTGCTAGAGAAGAATGCTGAAAATACCATGGACTTCTAAAAGAACAAACCAATCTGTCTTGGAAGACGTAAGGTCAGAATGCTCCTTAGAGGCAAGGATGGTGAGACTTTGTCATACATACTTGGAAATATTTTCAGGGGAGACCAGTCCCTTGAAAAGGACAAGAACAAAAAAAAAAGAAAAGGACAGGGATATCTTGTTTGGTAAAGTAGAAGGGCAGTGAAAAAGAAGAAGATCTTCAACAAGGTATGTTGAACTTAAGGCTTCAACAATGAGCTCAAGTGTAGGAACAGTTGTGAGGATGATGCAGGGTTGAACAGGGTTTCATTCTGTTGTAGATATGGTCAATGGCACCTATGGGTCAGTGGCACTTAACTACAGGAACAACAACAGGAATGGATGCCTTTGGATTATGGTGCTGGTGAATAATATTTACTTTACCATGGGCTGTGGGGAAAATGTGCAAACTTGTATTAGAGAAAACACAGCTCCTCCAAAAAATTGGTCCATAGAATTGAGAATTATAAGACTTTGCCTTATGTATTTTGGATACGTAACCAGTAGGGACTGCTATCTGAAGAAGGACCTTGAGTGTACTAAAGTAGAGGGTCAGTGAAAAGGAGGAAAATCCTCAAGGAGATGAATTGACACAGTGGTTTCAAGGATACACTCAAACATAGGAACGACTGTGAGAATGGTACAGGGATGACCAGGGTGTTGTTTGGTTATACATAGAGTCACTATGAGTCAGACTCAACCCGATAACACCTAAGATCAATAACAATGAGATAGAATGAATGAGTTGGAAGAAAAATCAACCAGAAATATCTGAGCCTTCAATGGTATATAATATAGTATTAAAAAAAATCAATCTTTCAGAGATGTGGAGAATATATTAAGAAGATTAACACGCATTCAGCTGAGAGTTCAGAGTTAAATATATATATAAGGAAAAGGTGAAGGATGTTGACAAAAATTATGAGTAGACTTCTGTCTTCTTTCCAAAATTTTTACCCCGTACAGTCATTTTATGAAGGAATAACTTCTGAAGATGGAGGGTAAAATACATTGTCAATCTACTACCATTCTCCCCTTATCTGCTACTATCAGATATCTTGATTTCTTTTATAATTAATTCTTTCATTCTTTTATAATCTTTCTAGAAACAGGGCACATGAAAACAAGGCACATGAAAACAACAATTGATTTGACTTATGGAGATTAACTCATTGACTTTATTTTCTTGGGCATGATTTATATGCCCATGAGACTTTCTCTTTTTCTTCATTTTAGAAAGCAGGTGACTAGAAAATAAAGGTGGAGAAGAAATGCTCAGAATGACGTGTTGCTGGTTTTAGATTTCATCAAGTCGGTTTTAATCCATCATGATCCTACATACAACAGAATAAACCACTGCCTCATCTGACACCACCCTGACAACTGGTCTTACAAACACTGCTGTCACAGCCACTGTGTCGATACACCTCATTGAGGGGCTTCCTCTTTTTTACTACTTCCCTACTTTACCAATGACCTTCATAGAAGTACTATACTTCATTCCATTAAGACCAAATTCTTTCCTTGTGAATATCGCTATGATCTCTCTACCCAATGTACAACTCCTATGGTACATTTGACAACTGTTTCCTTCATTTCAAAATGTTCCTTCTATTTTGGGTACATCTGAATAAAAATGCCCTTTTCTGTGGAAGATTAATTCACACTAGATAAAGTGATAACTATAAATGTGAATATGTGTTCTTATACAAATCTCTTTTTTTTTTTGTAAGTTGCCATGCATTGACGACTTATTCCTTTACTTTTCTGGCTTGATTCCTATATGAAAGAAGGGGAAAGGCCAAAGTTCTACCTAAGTTCTCCAAGCACAATGACTATTGCCTAAAAATGAGCCTTACAAAAATCTACACATTCTCCCTTGTAGGAGAAGTCAATAAACTCATCACAACAAATAGATTTCAAGGTGAGTGAAATTCCTAAAATATCCTATGTAAGGATGGTAAGTAGTAGTATTTGGCTGAATATTAGAAAACTGTTTCCACGTGTTTTCTAATGGACACAAAGAAGATCACAAAGCACTGCCCTAGACAACCAAACTCTAATGTTTCTATGATTTGAGGAAAGGAAAGTCTGCACCACTCAGAAAGCTCTATAGTGCTCTCATTTTATGTGACTTCATTTCTCCAGAGGATTACCGAAGTCAGCATTTGGGTTTGTCACATTCATTTATAAACTACTGCTGTTGCTGAGGGACTCTCCCCACCACCCTGCTACTTTGTTCAGGTATCATAAATGAAGAAAGGCTTTTACAGAATTGTCACAACTTCTTCAATTAAAGGTGAAGGTAAGGGGCACCTAGTTCAGCTCCTTAAACTGCATATTCAGCAGGTTCTTTAATCATGGAGTTGATAACAGAGCAATGTACAATTAGAAACCTTATGTTTCATTACATAAAGAAATGGCGATCTAACTGTAGCCTCTCTCCAACTCTCGGATATTTGCAAGTTCTGCCATGGGAAAAAATATGAAATAAAGACAGTTTGGGGAAAAATAGATTTAAAGTTCCCATTGTATATATTTGCCCCCAAAGAAAGAATGAAACTATCTTCTCATATATCAAAGATAGTTTTTCAATTCATGTTGGTGATTGTTATGAAATGTGATCATGTTGAGAAAGTAGCCAGAGGCATGACTGCAAAATCCTTTTTCCTCTTGCAGGGAGTAAACCCATGTCCTCCTCTCATCTTTGCTTTGGCAGATGGCTACAGGCAAGTCCGTGGACTGGTATGGAAACGACTCGTCTGTGACCACATTTATTCTCTTGGGTCTTTCAGAGGAAAAGGAGCTGCAGCTCATTCTCTTTCCAATCTTCCTGGCAACCTACCTTGTGACCGTTGTCTGGAACCTGAGCCTCATTCTTCTGATCAGGGTGGACCTCCATCTGCACATACCCATGTACTTTTTCCTCAGTTTTCTCGCATTTATTGACATCTGCTTTGCTACTTCCATCAGCCCAAGAATGCTGTCCGACTTCCTCAAAAAGGAAAAAGCAATTTCCTTCGTTGCCTGTGCCACTCAGTTTTTTGTCGTGGCCTGGATGGCTCTGACCGAGTGCTGTCTGCTGGCTGCCATGGCCTATGACCGCTATGTAGCTATTGGCCGCCCTCTGCAGTACTCAGCCATCATGGCTCCTGGACTCTGTAGAAAGATGGTAGCTGGGGCCTGTGTGAGTGGTTTGATTAGCAGTTTCACTCAAACTTTCTCTTGCTTTCACCTTTCCTATTGTGGGCCCAATATCATTCAGCATTTCTTCTGTGATGTGCCTCAGATAATTCCCTTGTCTTGCTCCGATCCTTTCATCAGTCAAATGACTGTTCTTTTGGGAGCTGCTTTTGTTGGGATTGGTTCTTTCCTTATTATCCTCTTTTCTTATGGTTTCATTGTGGCTTCCATCTTGAAAATATCCTCAGGTAAAGGTAGTGCCAAGGCCTTTAATACCTGTGCCTCCCACCTGGCCGCTGTTACACTCTATTATGGTACGGGCTTGTCTGTGTATTTGGTTCCCAAGTCTGATCAATCCATGAAGCAGAATAAGGTGCTATCAGTGTTCTATTCCATCCTCATTCCCCTGTTGAATCCTCTGATCTACAGTCTGAGGAACAAGGAGATCAAAGCAGCTGTCAAGAGGCTTAGAAAGAGAACAACAGACATGCCTCAGTTAGACTAAAACTTAGATAATTATTATTATCCTTACACAAAAAAAGAAGTGGAAATGTGTACGGAATACAGATGCTAAGAACTAAAATTCTAGTTTCATTAGTTTTTGGTGCTATCGTGCTTAGCTACCGTAACTAAGTAATCTCATGCAGTGCCTTTAAACACAGATTCTAAAAATCAGTTTCCCTACTTAGAACTGAAGTATATAAAAGTCTCAAAAGTGATTGTGTTTCATGATTGGCTTCAATAGTTATTATATGTACAAAAATTGTAGCAGTCCAGGATACTAAATAGCATTTTCTCTCATTTACAGATATTCATTTCTTTTATTTATTATTTTTCAGTTACTATTTGTTTCAAAAATAAAGTTAAATTATGTGTAAAATTACATGTGAAAAATAAAAATAATTGAAAACACATTTTATAACTTTGATCTGAAATCAAGAGAAATAGAGGAAAAATAGGTGGGTTGAGACTGAGATCCAGCAGCCTTATTCCTTCCATTTTGCCTCTCAAACAAATGAAGGAAAGTGAATTGTGACAACGATAGGGGAAACAGAAAGAGCAGAAAGGTAGATGCCATTTCAAAGTGAAGAAGGAGGAAGATCCTTGAATTCTAAAAAGAAGGTCAAGGTCAGTAATTTCTGGGCAGAGTTGGGCGTAGATTATTCTCCATGGTAGCATCCTAGATGCTCTGCCCAATTATTCCTAAATGATGGCTTTGTTGGGGTGAGTGGGAAGCAGGCTGAGAATCTCAGAAATCTTGGACCCTCCTTGACTCTAGTGCATTAAGTATGACAAAGGGAGCAACAGAGTCAGCCAACTCAGAGAAGTCACAGAGACCCTGGGAAGAATTCAATGGGAAGGATTTAAAGAAAATCTTATGGAAGGACATATTTTTTTCAGACAGGAATTCATAGTGCAAACTTTATGTTTATTGTGTTATCTTCACACACACACAATGTGAAGATGTCACAATTTCTATCATTTCATTGTAATGGTCAATTTTCAATGATCTTTTGCAGCTCAAATACCCTCAAAGTCATTAGTAAAATCGTATAACAATCAGATATTATAGGACAGAGAAAGTGGGGGGGAAATCATGAAAAGACAAAATGGAACAGAAAAATCAGTATGCACAAAAGGGCCGTGGGGGCTACCACAATACAGAGCAGAGGCAGGGAACATCTATAGGTCATATCTCACACTCTAAACTCACTGACACCACATTGATTCAAATTGATGGACACCTTGTGTATGGAAGACAGAGTGGAACTGCCCAGGGGATTTCTGAGAGTAGGTGTAGAAAGTCTTGTCTTTCTTCCCCAAGTAGAAGCTGGTAGCTTCGAACTGCAGAGCTTATGGATAGCAGCCGGACTTGTAACTGCTGGAACACTATAGATGCTTGGTGGGATGGATAAAGCCTGCAACATCATCAATACCAGTTAACATCCTGTTTCTCCCCAAAGAGAGGCAGTTCTACCCATCGCATTCATTGCAAACTCGAAACCAAACTCCCTGCCTTGAGTCAACTCTGACTGATGGCATCCCTATATGACAGAGGAGAGCCATCTCTGTGAGTTCTGGAGACTGTATCTTTCTGGTAGAACAGGAGTAGAATGTCTTGTCTTTCCCCCCTCGGGGAGTGCCTGGTGATTGTCAGTCACTGAGCTTGTGGTTAGCAGTCCAACTCATAGATCAACAAGTCATCAACCATCCCATTCGGAGTAAGTTAATGAAACCTTCGACCAAATATAGCAGACTAATTTTTAAGTTGATCATGTTATATGACCCCTGAATGATGTTATAAATATTGCAATAGGTCTTGACAGAAAAAAAATATTTTCTCACCCCTGGCAGAGAGCATTGCCTGGAGAGCATTCTCTCTCTGGCTTGTTTCCTTTCATGTTACTTATACATTGACAAGGATGCCCAGTGTGGACAACTCTTCTCTTGTAAAACTGGACAACCAGCTTTATAGACCAAAGAGGTATTGAGGTATAATTGTACCCATTTCTAAAATCTCTTTTCAACAATAATATTCTGACCTCTGACAATAACTCTGTTCTTGTAGTATGTAGGTCCAGGTCACAAAAAACCCTAGTTATGTGATGGGCTGTGAACTACAAGTTCAGTAGTTCAAATTCTTCAGCCTCTGAGTGGGAGAATATGAAGACTTTCTTTTCTGTACAGATTTATAGTCTTGAAAACTCACATGATTATTTCTAATTTGTCCAAGGGTTACTTTTAGTCAGAGTCAACTCAATGGCAGAGAGAGAGAGAAATAGCATAGTGGGAGAGAGGAAGAGGAGCCTGGTAGAAGGGAGAGAGAAGAAAGGAGTGAAGGAAAAGGAGGGAAAGAGGGAGCGGGAATAAGAAGGAGATCTAGGTTATGTCAGGGTCCAGAGAGATCAGGGAATTCTTCATTCTTTTCAATATCTATGTACCACCATGTAAATCTTCCAGTGGAAATCTCACTGGGACAAAGTTTATGGACTTTAATAGGTCCCATTCTTCAACTCTGTCTTGACCGTAATTTGCATCTATTACTTGGAGGGCTTTTCTTTATGTCCCCTTTATATTACTCAGACTGTTTAAGAATTGTTGTTAGCATTCTAACCTTGAAGGAAAAGAATAGCTGGACTTGATTTTACAATTTTTGGTATTACTCAGGATGTGATGTGTGTTTGAATTCTGGTTCTACAATTTCTTATTTTTAATTTTTCTATGTGTTAATCTTACAGCTAAAAAATATTCTGTGGTAACACATACACACACGATTAGTTTGCTGTGTGCGAAGGCAGGGTTACTTGTAACTTTCACACCGATATTTAATAGCTGAGGAAACTGTGGTTAGGTAGCTTCATAAGCTCACATAAGATGACAGATCTTTAAACACTCAAGAGCATTCTACTCTTAGGGTTCATAACTGCCATTGTACATTTAAATCATCTACAAGGGATATAGAAGGGAGGTGTAGTTAATTTTTAATCCAAGAAACATATAGATAGTCAAAAAACAAAATAAAATATAAGCAGTCAGCTGCCTCTTCTCTACCCAATTTCTGATTTCTTTTCTCCAGACAACCATTTTGAATTCTTGCCTCTTATCGGTTATCTCTGTTATCGTGAATAACTTGTTGACATTACTTTCTCGACTTCTGTACATTAGATCTTAATTGCCTCTCCATTACAGGACCCTCAGTGGTTAAAGAAATAAAGCTAGTGTGGTCGAGTATAACTGCCCCAGAGTGTATTCCTGATAGTATCTTTACAGAAGTCACCTGCCACTTCTCTCTTCTACACCAAGAGGATGGTGCATTCAAACTAAAAACCGGTCAGCAGCCACCACCTCACATGTAACCATCGCCCCATCAGGGCTCCTTGTTGACTTCCTTCCAAATGAGGATTGACACAGGGACATCAACAATGGGCTCAAACAGCAAGGCTTGTGAGGAGGGAGAAAGAGCTGGTGATGTTTCTTCTGTTGCACACAGGATGGCTAAGTTAGAACAGGCTTATAACAGTATGATTAGCAGTTTTCACAGCTGAGACATCCAGCAAAGTGTTTCGTACTTTTTTATTTTTTCAAAGGGGTCATAATTGCCTCAGCTTTTAAATTGATAGATCATGAATTCATCTATCCTCTTTGAAAAACTAAAAATCTTTTTTTATTCAAATATCTCGGGTATTGAATCACTCCCCTTCATCTTTCCTTCTCTAGGCATTTTCAGTTAACTTCAGATCAGTCTGTCTCCCCTTCTTCCACAATAGTTACATTGATATTTTACTTTGACTCCTTTACACGGTAAAATACAGCTTTCTTCTCAACACATCATATCACTTCAACTATTACTTTATAATAAGGACACAATTACCCGCCCCCCCCCCCCGACAAAAGGCCAATTTTGGACCATACAATTACATGATCAAATGCCAATAATATTTGCATGCTATTTTTGAACACATTTGGTGTGTTCCATTAAAAAATGAAAAATCATAGTTTCCAGTATCTAAATGCTATAGGAATACTAGGTTTTGTTTTTGATTGGACTTTCATCTTTGGCTTCAAGATCTTGATCCAATTATTATGACTCAAAGGGAGCCTAAAATAGAATCCATTTGTTTACATACCGCATCTGTTCACAATCCTGAACCATTTTATGTTTATTATTTGGCGAATGCCCTTTTGGCAGATTTTAAACATTTTGTTTAGACTCTGGTTGCCATCATTTTCTTTTGTGGGAGGAATTGTGTCCTTTCCATATTATGTTTCTATTATCTTCAGCTTCTTAAACACTCAGTGTATTGTCATATAAATCAATTCAAATTCCTGAAATTCACCGATCTTCTATTTTAATTTTTACTATCCATTTACCATAGTTTATTTTCCTGAAAAATATATGAGCCTTTTAATGTATCCTGCACTTGTGTTTCCATTCTTAATTTCATGCTATTTTTAATTAAGAATGGATGACTTCTTTAAATATTTCTGTGGGTCTTAATTTAAGTGTTCCTCTCTTCTCGGAACTGCAGATATCCCGTGTTGTGGCATTGGTTTCTCATCATTTGGGATCTTGAGCAAAGCTGACCTCAGTTAGCCCTGCTTTCCCTTATGGTCTCCACAGAGTCTGCCTGCAGGCCTGGCTCAAATGTCAGCCCTGCGTTCTTCGCTCCCTGTCTGTACCTGCAAGTGGATATTAAGAATTATGGTGTCTGCCATGTAGAAGTATGGAAAATTCATGTGCAGCTGCCAGGCCAGAGGGAAGATGGCTACCAGAGTGCTAGAGAGTCCCTTGCAGAAGATCCATCAGGAGTCAGTGTTGACTGGCCTCACGGCCCTGAATGCCAAAGTGGAAGATGCTGCCTCTATTGACATGGACCTGGCATTGCTGAAGGCCCTGTCATACCCCTCGCCCAAATCTGGAATGACTAGATGCCAAGAAACTGCAGCAGCTGGACTCAGAGCTATTTCAACAATTTCTTAATGATGCCCTTTTGAACAGTTACCAGTTCTTCTTCCCTTTTAGAGGTAATAATAGAAAAATATAGAATTGAACAAAACCATGCCTATAAAGTATGATGCTTATTAAAAGTCAACAGTTGAGACATGAGTAAAAATTATGATTTTGTGGATCCCAGTGATTTCTTTTGAGGGGGTCATCACTGCCCTCTGGTGGGAGTGGGAGGCCCAGCCTTGCTCCTGGAGAGCTGCTGCTGGATTTGAATCACCAAATCAGTGGGCCACAGTCCTGCACTCAACCACTACCCCACCGGGGCTCAGCATTCCCCCCACCTCCAGTGATTTCTAAGACAAAAAATTACAAACACTTCTTTCCACCTTTTTTCCAACCAAAGGATTTTTTAAATTATAGATCAAAAGAACTGTTAGCCCCAAAGTGCTCAAGCCTAGAGTTGAGTGGGCAAAATATTGAATAAAGAGTACAAACATCAACAGAAGATGGAAGAAATAGAGGGAGTCACTGTAATGAACAGACTTGGTGAACATCAACCATCTCAGAAGGAAATACATGATCAAGAACTGATCTCACTGAAGGAAGATGTGCAACCTATACAGCAGGCATTTAACATGTTCCTTATTCAATGTCCAACTTTCACAGACATATGAAGCAGTTCAAAATATTATGGCTTGGGTCAATAACATCTTAGTTCCCAAAGTAACAACCTTTCTTCTTGAATACTCTCAAACATCCTTGTCAGAAGACTTACTTAATACAATGTATCACTTGTGATTTGACTGCTGCTTTCATGATATTTGCTTATGGATCCAAGCAACAGCTTCAACCTTTTCGCTATTTACTGAGATGTTATCTATTGGTCCAATGGTGAGGATTTGGGTCTTCAGCACATTTGGCTGTAATCCATACTGAAGGCGCCTATCCAACCTTAATCTTCATCAGCAAGTGGTTTAAGTCCTGCTCACTGCAAGCAAGCAAGACGGTGTCCTTTTCACATCATACATTGTAAATAAGAAGTCCTCCACGCCTGATAACACATTCTTCTTCATATAATCCAATTTCTCTGATTACTTGCACAACAGACATTGAATAAGTGTGATGAGAGAATAAAACCCTGATGGACACATTTCGTGATTTTAAGCTAGGCAGTATTCCTGTGTTCCTTTCATACAGCTGCCCTTTATTTATGTACAAGCTTCACTTGAATACAACAAATCATTCTGGAATTCCCATCCTCCATAATCTGTTATCAGCCACACCGTTGTTGAGTTAGTCTGGATAGACTAGAGAAACAAACTTCAAAGCCATGCATATGGATATAAAGAATGGGTTTATATTCAAGGGGAATAGGACATTGAGAAAACATCCCAGCCCAGTCCAGCTCAAAGTCACAAGTCAGATATTAACTCATATGCCCAAAATCAGTCTATAAAGTCTGCTTCCAACTCAGGAAGTCACAGGTCAGTTGGTGCAGAATTCTGGCACTGGCAGGGGTCTCCCCATGGCTCCTCGCTTCCAGGGCTCAAGTCCATCAACAGCATGCCGCTCCAACTTCAGAGGTCTATCTTCATCAGGGCTAAGCCATGTGGTCTCTCCACCAGCTACTCCAGCCTCCCAGCCGCCGCCATTCTGTTGCCTGTGGTTAATCATCTCTGAAACTAATTTCCAACAACTGGGGAAGCTAGCTTCTCATCTTCACGAGGAAAATACCGCAAGATTTCCCAGGAGTCTCAGGTGAAAGCCATGCCCACACAGAGGCGTCATCAGCTACTCAATGGCTTTCTCCTGATTAACAGGCCAGCATTCCACCCCTACATTTCAATTATAAAATTAACATAAGCACATGACTGCCACAGTTGAAGAGGCTCAAACTGCCTTGAAAGCATTATCCAAAACTAAGACTCCAGGAATTGGTGGAATACCAATTGAAATGTCTCAATAAGCTGATACACTGGAATCGTTTACTCAACTATGCCAGGAAATTTGGAATACAGCTACTTGGACAGCTGACTGAAAGAGATCCATATTTGTACCAATTACAAAGAAAGGAAACCCAACAGAATGTTCAAATTATAGAATAATACCTGAGATATTCCATGCAAGTAAATTTTTGTGGAAGATTCTTCAACAATGGTTACAGAAGTACATTGACAGGGAGCTTTCAGAGATGTAGGACAGAGTGGGAAGAGGATGTAGAATGAGGAAAATCATTGCTGGTATCAGGTGGATCTTAAAGATGAGAATATCAGGAAGATATTTACTTGTGTTTTATTTCCTATGATAAGGCATTCAACTTACAGATGACTCAATCTTGTTTGATAAAAAGAAAAGACTTGAAAGATTTTCTGATGGAGATCAAGGATTGCAGCTTTCCATATGGATTACAACTCATTATAAAGAAGACTACAATCCTCACAGCTGAACCAATAACATCATGATAAATCAAAAAAGGGTTGAAATTTTCAAGGATTTTGCTTTGCTTGGATCTATAATTATCTCTCATAGAAGAGCAAGGAAAAATCAAAAGATGAGTTTCATTAGAGACTTGAAAAGCAAGGATGCTACTGATGACTAAGGTGTTCCTGACTCGTCATTATTTTTCATTTGCCTCACATGCATGTGCAGATTGCAAATTGAATAAGGAAGACTGCAGAAGAAGAACTGATGCATGAATTGGAATGTTGGGGAAAATGCTTAAACTACCATGGATCACTAAGAGCAAAAACCTATCAATTTTTAAAGAAATAGAGTCAGAACGCTCCTAGAAGGAAGGATACAGAGACTGACTCTTACATACTCTGAATATAAAGAGAGATTAGTGCCTGGTGAAGGACAGTCATGCTAGGTAAAGTGGAGGAGGAGGAGAAAAGAAAAAGACTTTCAAATATAAGGATTGACATAATGGACTCAAGCTTGGGATAGTTGTGAAGATGGCACAGAACCGTGCAGTGTTTCATTCTGTTATGCACAATGTCTTATGGGTCAGAAACCCACTCAATGACACTTAGCAACAAGAAACTATTTTCTCCACAGGTGGATGTCTTTTAACCACTCTAAAAGCTCTACTTCTGCAGTACAGAATTTTCTGAAATAAAAAGATATATACTTAAAGATAAAATGACAAGTACTTGTAACCTTTGGGAATTCCAAGCCAGAAAAGAAAAATTCCCTTAGGTGGTGAAGTGGGATGAAGAGGGTGGCAGTGTAATTTCATAGCGTGCTTTGGCATGATGGCATGCTTTTATCCTTTAAAAGGTGTGTACCCAATCTTCCTTTTCCCTTTCATCTCACTACCTTTTCAGTTTTCACATTCTCTCTGCTCTATCTTAAAAAAATAAAATTTAACATCAAGGACCTAGATACTTGAGAGACAAAAAAAAGGGGGAACCATCTTTATATATGTTGCATCTTTATATTCTTATCTTAGGAAAGTCCTCTGAGCATGATCTACTTCTTCAAAATAACAACTTGTTCTAAAATAAGACAGTGGAGAGTTGGGACACTTTTCTGAAGAGAGGCTGATTCACAATTTCTGAGTATTTGCTTTTCCTGGTATCTTTCCTGAAGGAGCCCTGATGGCGTAATGGTGACACACGGGGATACTAACAGCAAGGTCCGCAGTTAGATATCACCAACAGTTCTCCAAGAGAAAGATGGGACTTTCTACTCCTGTATGAAGCTGCAGGCTCAGAAACAAACAGGAACAGTTCTACTCAGTCCTGTATGGTTGCTAAAAGTTGACATCAATTTAATGAGAGTGAACGAGCCTTTCCCAGACTTCCCTAGCTAGTGTTCATTTGCTGTGGTAAAATCCTTTGCTTCATAAATAATAGGGTTGGAATTATCTCTCTGCCAGCATCAGGATGCTGCCTTCCTTGGTATAAAAATGTCTCATAGGATTAATACCCTTGCAGCCTAAGCAGGGCACCAATTAAAATGATTTCCCTTGCCTCTCTTACCCATGAGGATAGTTTGCTTGGTCTCATTTGCCTTTTCTTGATCGCATGTTTTGCACAGTATGCTTTCTAAAATGCAAGAGAAAGGTTTATGAGCATTTAAAGCCCTCTTTTTTACATAATTGATTCATTTATGAAGGAAGCTAAGTCAGACATTGCTATCTATAGACTTCATGCTAATCTGAGATTATTGATGAAATAGGTCGTTCTCAGAAGTTGCAAGTTGAAAACTCCCTTCAACATTCTGAGTATCGGGTGCATCAGTAAGTAAAAGGAGTTGGAACCCTTTTGTGGAACTCTAAGGTAAGTAATGTAGGTAATATTCTCTAAGAAAAGATGACTTAGTATGCAGGCACAATTCACAGATATACAAAAAAAAAAAAAAACCTCAGTGTCATTGTTGTTTTGAGTCTAAACTCCAAAAGGAAGCACGATGAATCTTTTGACTTAAAAAGCAAGAAGCAAGATAGATCAAAATATGGGCTGTCCCCATACTGGTCAGGGTGAAACGGAGAGGGACAGCCTCTGGTTTCTTTCATGAATATTTTAAACAAATGGAAAAGCACAACCCCATAATAGTAATTATGAGTCATCATTTTTTTAACAGACAGGAGTCTTTTTCCTCATAGTTTAGGAGATTAGAAATCTAAATTCTCTGCATGAACTCTAATGGAAGGATTTCTCTATCCCTCTGGGGGAAAAGGTTGTCTCAGTTTCATTGCATTGTGCCATCAGGGTTTTTCAATTTTTGCTTGCTTACTTCCATGCCTACCCTGCTTTAAAAATGTTTTACTTTTATTTTATTTTATTTTATTATTTTATTTGGGGCTCTTACAACTCTTCTCACTACCCATACGTATATCCATTTTGTCAAACATGTTTACATTTGCTCTCCTTGTGGCTTCACTCTACACACTTAGGCCTCACCCCAGGGCGGTGGGATCAGATCAGGCATCTCTCCCACACTGTCCTCGGGGCTGTCTCCCTTAGCACTACGTGACAGTGAGAGATAAGTTGTCCTGTCTCACGATGGGGCCATCCCTGTGATCCCCTCTGTGCCTCAGCTGCTCTGATCTGGAATATGTGTTTCACTCTCTCCTTCCATCTTCCTCTGTTCCTATTCAGATGCACCCCCTTTTGGGGGCTGCAGCTTCAGTTCTGTCCTCTTAAATGCATTCCTCTGGGAGGGGAATGATTGGAGGGTACTCATGTAGTTGGTACTGGGGGCCAGCCCGCTGACCTCTCTCTTGGTTCCCTGGTTCATGCCTGTATGTTGCATTCACGTCTGGGCACACAGAGTTGAAATCTGCTCCATCTCTCCCTCGCTTGTGGAGATATAAATAGCACCCCTCCTCGGATTACTTGGTGTCCTGTTCCCACTCCCCCCCTGCTCAGCTGCTTTTTATGTTTCAAAGATGATTGGCTTAAACACACTCTATAGAGTTAGAGCTTCTTCCACATAACAGCTAAAACCTTAGTCCCAAATGGACTTATATTCAAAAAGCATAGGGGTCAAGATTTGCAACATACTATCAGGTTAAGGACATAATTATATACATAACACCTCTATTACGTTTTCCTTTGAAATATCTGGTGTTTGTTTTGATGTAAATGGTTTATCACAAACTGAGTTTTTGTTCCATCTTTTCCTTGAATGGTTGCTTTGGTGGCTTACAATTGTAGTTATTTTCATAGTTATTTTCTTTCAGAACTTTGAAAGGAGCATATAATGGTTTTTTGAGTTTTAGTGTTATTAAGTTTTCTGAAAATCAACATGTAGCTTCATATAATGATTTACTTTTCTCTCTGGTTATATTTTGGATCTGTTTGAATATTTTTGCTCTACAACTCTACCACAATGAACAAAAGGAGATTATAGCCTTCCCTAGTTGGTGGTGTGCTTACTATACTTGGATTATGTCTCTCATTGATTTTATTGAATGTTCAATACCAATAAATTGAATATTTACTGTTTATTCTTTTATTGGGCCTTTAATTATATATAGATATTACAGTCTTTTAATCTATGTACCTTGTTTCCTTTCTCTCTGTGCTTCAGTCTACTTCACAAATTCTCTTCAGTTTTGTCTAATATAATACTGAATTCATCGACTGAGTTTTTAACTACATTTTTTTTCACTTTTAAAGATACCCTCTGGTACTCTTTAAAACATCCCTGGTCATTTTAGGTGGTCTCTTGCATTTAAAAAAAACAACTTTTATTGCGAATGAGGTGGCATTTTTACATTTCAGATCATTGTTGCATTATTAAGAAACTTAAATGACTTATCAAACATGCCAATAGGTTGCTCTGCCCCACCTTGTAAAATCTTCTCCCTCTTATAGAGTGCTATTTTGTCCCTTCATCCAAGTCATCATTTGTCTACACTATTGTTTCCCACCACCCCTGAATCTACCCCATAGCCATAAAAGTCTAATTCTGCTGGTATGAATATTTTTGTTTTGATTTTTCTTTTATATAAACAATGGTCTCATATAATATTTGTTCCTTGGTGATGAATTTCACTCAGCGTAATGTTTCTAAATCTGTCTATGCCAAAAGGTGCTCCACAGTTTCATCAATATGCAATATTCTCTATATAATCATTGCACATTATTTCTTTGTACATACCAAAGTTTACATAGCAATTCTTCTACTGATGGACGTTGAGGTGGTTTCCATCTTCTTGCTGTTGTGACTAGTGCTGCTATGCACATTGGTGTGCATCTATCTGTTTGTGATATGATTTGATTGGGTGGTTGTGGGATAAAATTTTACGCTTCTTCACCATCTCAAGTTTGAGTCTCATCTTCAGGATGAATATATCCTTGCTGGGTTTATATCAGTATACAAGATGAACTTGGAGGAACATTTCAGAATGAGTTTGAACAACAGTATTATTGCAAAATAGTCAAGCAAACAAGTATGGGTTATTTTTAGTTTTCTGAGCATTCTGAGAGAACACTAAGTCAGTGTCCTTAAACTATGTCATTCTTTTTTTTAAATCATTTTATTGGGGTGGGGCCCATGCAACTCTTTTTGTTTTGTTTTGTTTTGAGGGGGCATCACTGCCCTCTGGTGGCCTTGGGAGCTACCCAGCGCTGCTCCTGAAAGCCACCACTGGATTTGAACCGCCAAGCCCACGGGCTGCAGTCTGCACTCAACCACTTATGCCACCAGGGCTCAGCCAGGTCCCATGCAACTCTTCTCGCAATCCATACATCCATCCATTATATGTAAAGCACATTTGTTGCCTTCATCAGTCTCAAAATAATTGTTTTCTACCTAAGCCCTTGCTATCAGCTCCTCATTTTCCACTCCCCTTCCTGCTACCCCCTTCCCTTTGAACTTTTGATAGTTTTTAACTTACTAATATTTTGTCATACCTTACACTGTCTGATGTCTCCTTTCACCCACTTTCCTGCTGTCCATAATCCAGAGAGGGGGTTATATTAAGATCCTTAATAATCTGTTCCCCCTGTATAATCTACCCTACATTTCTTCCACTCTCGGGGTATCACCACTCTCACCCACTGGTCCTGAAGGGATCATCTGTCCTCCATTCCATATGTTTCTGGCACCTATCTATACCAATGTGCATCCCCTGCTCTAGCCAGATTTGTAAGGTAGAATTGAGATCATGCTAGTGGAGGAGGATTAAAGAACTAGAGGAAAGTTGTATGTTTCATCATTGCTACAATGCACCCTGACTGAATCACCTCCTCCTCGTGACCCTTCTGTAAAGGGATGTCCCATTGTCTACAGATGGGCTTTGAGTCCCCAATCTGTACTGCCCCACATTTGCAATGATATAATTTTTAGTTCTTTGAAAATACATGATTCTATGCCTAACTAAAGGCATTTCAGTCTGATTTCAAGTGTTAGAAAAGCACCATACACCATACGTAGTTAATTCTAAGATTATTATAAGAAGCACCTGTGGTGGAGCAAATTATGTCTCAGGCTGCTAACTTCAAAGTCAAAACTTACTGCTCATGTAAAGAATTGCAACCTGGTAAACTCAAAAAGAATCTCCTCTGTTCTATAGTATTAATTTGAATAGCAATCAATTTAATTGCAGTGATCCTTTTTTGTTTTCTTTTGAAATAATGATTAGTTTGGAAAGCAGTAGTTAGAATTCAAGTGACATTTCTTTGAGTAGACCTGATCCTCTACCCCACCTCTAAGTGTTGAAAAGCAAAGGAGTCCCTTTGAGGGGTAAGGTACTCCTAACCCATGCTACAGTATTTTCAATAACATGATATGCATGTGAAAATTGACAATGAAAAAAGGAAGACTGAAGAAAAATTGATGCATTTGAATTATTGTTTGGGGAAGAATATGGAAAGTACTTTGAACTTCCAGATGAACAAACACATCTCTCCAGGGGAAAGTACAGCCAGATTGCTTCTTAGACACAAGGATGACCACATTTTCAGGAGACCAGTCCCTGGAAAAGGATACCATTCTTGGTAAAGCAGAATATCAGTGAATAAGAGGAAGACCCTCAACCTGATTGACTGACAGAGTGACTGCAATAATGGGCTCGATAATTGGTGGATAGTGCAGGATGGACACTGTTTCCTTTTGTACATAGGGCTCAGTATGAATGGGAAGGGTTCCATGGCACCTAACAGCAGAAGCATATTGAGTAGTAAGGGGTCTCTTGGTGAAGTAGTGGGTTTTATGCTTGACTGTCAGCTGCAAGTTTGACTGCTTAAGGTCACATATGGGGGAAAGATGAGGTTTTGTGCTACAGTAAAGATTGACATCCCAAAAAAAATGACATCAATGGAATCCCACAGGTGCAGCTACTCTGGGATGATTGATATCAGTTAGAATGGAGTTGATAAGGGTTTTGTTTGTTTCTTTGAATGTTTTTTGGTTGTAGCATGGGGCTGATAAGTGGGGAAGTATGAAAGGATTAATGAGAAAATTAGAGAAATTAAGCTAGTTTGCAGTATAGAATTTAGCTAGGAATTTAAATTGGGAGTTAACTAAAAATAGCCAAAAAGGCAATAATGAGCATATGGGTACTTTGGGATTAATAACTTAATATCTCACTCTATTTCATCTGAGATATTTATCCAAATGCAGCAAGAGGTAACTGCAGTGGCAAAGACTCCCTCATGGTGAGCTAAAGTGGAATCAAGAGTCGTTCTAATATTTAATGTAACCCTAGCAAAGGAGTCTAGAGATTTTTGTTGCGCTGTCACATCAAATGCAGTGTCATCACCAAACTGAGTCGTAGTGGCAGACAAATTGTGGGTAGACTTTTCAAGCTGAGGGCACTACTCTCCAAGCTTGGAGAACTACTCTTCTTAATCTGTTTTTAAGTCAAAGAGTTTTCCACTTCATATGATTTCACCTGATCTATATCTTTTCTTTAGTAAGAG
The DNA here is from genome assembly GCA_004026705.1 of Nesogale talazaci. NCBI lineage: Eukaryota > Metazoa > Chordata > Mammalia > Afrosoricida > Tenrecidae > Nesogale > Nesogale talazaci. The sequence goes on from PVJH01000266.1 coordinate 104,772, forward strand.
TGCTCAATTTATTACTTCACCGCATAGTGTTGGTAGAGGAATGAATATTCTAGGAAACATGAATGTCCTAAAGGACATGGGGCAGCCATGCTCCAGTCTGTCAGACAGGGCAATGCTCAAATGCCATGGTCACCCTTTGAGTTTGATGCATCTGTGTAGGGATATTTTGACCCTTCACATATTAACACATATCCATAAGCAGCAAAAACCTTCTTTTCTATATATATCTAGTGGAGGAGGGATAAACGAATTAATATGCTAAAGCCAATTTCCAAATATACTCGGTCCAAAGCACAGGAGACTAAGTCTCACCTTCATCCTTTCTCAAGCACATTAGGTCTGTGCTTCTGAGACAGACTCGTTTGTACCTTCAGGCAGGCCATGACGCTTTCCTCACCAGAACAATCTCTTGAATAAAGTACACCTTGGTCCTCAAGTGATATCCTGGCTTCTTATGCAGCAAAATTCCCCAATGTAACATGTCATTTGATTTCTTGATTGCGGCTTCCATGGGTCTCAATTGTGGATCCAAACAGATGAAATCTTTGAGAGCTTCAATCTTCTCTACATTTTTCATTTGCGTCCTATTGGTTCAGGTGTGAGGAGTTTTGATGAATTATGCTGAGTTCTAATTTCATGCTGAAGACAGTAATCCTTCATTTTCATCAACCAGTACTTTAATTTCTCCTCACTTTCAACAATCAAGGTGTGTCATCTGCATATTGCATAATGATCATAAGCCTTCTTCCAATCCTGATGCTCATCCCACATATTATTCAGTTTCTCTGAGTATTTGTTCGGTATGCAGATTAAACAAGTATAGTCACAAAGGATAGAACCCTAAAGCACACCTCTCCTGATTTTAAAGCTTTGTCTTATTTGAATCACTGTCTCTTGGTTAATGTACAGATTTTGAAAAGGCACAATTAAGTGTTTATGGAATTTACATTTTTCTTAATGCTAACAGTGTGCCACAATTTACACAGGGGCATGTCTTTGCAGAATAAAGGAAACATACATCTTTCTGGTATTCTCTATTTTTATACAGGATTCATCTGATGTCAGTTACATGACCTTTCCTTTTGTGAGTCCACCTAAGCTTTCCAAGAGCATCCTATTTATATACTGGTGAAACCATTGTTGAATTGCCCTCATCAAACTTTTGCTTGCAAGTGATCTTAGTGATATTGTTCAATAATTTCCACATTTTGTTGGGCCATTTTTCTTTGAAATGGGTACAGGTGTGGATTTCAGCCACTTGATGGGCTAAGCAGAGGCCTTCTAAGTTTCTTAGCATAAGTGATAAGAGATCCCAGTATTTCATCAGCTTTTTGAAATATTGAAAATATTATTCTGTGAGTTCCTGGAGCTTAATTTTTCACTAATGCTTTCAGTGCAGTTTGAACTTCCTCATTCACTACAGTCTGTTCAAAATGGCTTGGTGACCAATTATTTTTCATAGAGTAATTTATGTCTTCCATCTTCCTTTGATTAATTATCATTCAATATTTTGTTTTTGTGGGCCTCACAGCCCTCTGGTGTTTGTGGGAACCACCCAGTGCCGCTCTTAAGAGTCGCCGCTGGATTTGAACCTCCAAGCCCGTGGGCCACAGTCCCGCACTCAGCCACTTACGCCACCAAGGCTCAGCCCTATCATTCAATGTTTTACCCAATCAATCTTTCAATATTTCAACTCAAGACTTCAATTTTTGTCAGTTCTTTATGCTTGAAATAAGCCATGCATGTTCTTCCTTTTTAAATTTTCTTACTCCAGGTCTGTGCACTTTTCATTGTAATATTTTATTTAATCTTCTAGAGATGTTTTGAACTTTCCTTCTTAGCTTTTTCATTTCCTCAATTCTTCCATTTTCTTTGGCTACTCTACAATTAAAAGCACATTTCAGAGTCTCTTCTGATCTCTACTTTAGACTTTCCTTTCTTATTTATAAATGGCCTTTTACTTTCTTGAAGTTTTTGATGCCATCGTATAGCTTGTCAGGTTTTTTGTCATTAGTGGTCATTGAGGCAAATCAATTATCTATGTGTTCTAAAGATTCAGGTGGAATATATTTCAAGGTCATAATTTAGCTCTCATAGAATTGTTTTCATTTTCTTCCACTTCAACCTGTCTTTTCCATTGAACAATTGACAATCTTTCCCAGAGTCACCCCTTGTTTTTTTTGCTTTGGCTAAAAATACGGAACATCTCTATTGTCTCTTACAAAAGATATAGTCAGTTTGATTCTGGTGTATTTCATCTGTTGAGATAGAATAAGTATTTTTAATGAAGTCAATGACCTTAAATACACATCTTTCAATATACAACTTTGTTTATCTCACCAATGCTATATATTCCAACCATTGTTCTTTCTTTATTTCCAACTATCACATTCTGATTGACAATAATTTTCAATACAGATTCATTTCATATTTGATCAACTTAAGATTGAAGATGTTAATTGAATTCTATAATTCTTAATTACTAACTTAGTTGTTGTTGGATAAATTTCTATAAGAGCTACATTCATAAGATTTTCATGCATATGCATAGATATTATCATATCATGGCATTGTATATCAAGATAAATCTTGGGGGAGTAATAACAATAAATGTGACACAATATGTCTTCAAATTATCATTCTGTGTATAGTAAACTAGATGACTGTTGATCAAAATGTCGAGAATTAGCCCATTTAAGCTCATTTAGGCCTAGAATATTCATCTTTATGAGTTCCATTGTATTTTGGACAAATTTCAGATTCATACCACATAAACTCCATGTTCAAATTTTTGATATGTTAGAAGCTGTTTCTACTTGTTTTTGAGTATGGCCATCTGCAAATGAACTTCCCAGAAGCTTAATTATACCTATATCTTTATGGTTCCCTCTATTGTGTTAGGGAAGATCTTCCAGAGATGTATTTTGAGTGCCTCCCAACTTAAAGGACTTATCTTCTGGCACTGTGTGTGACAATGTTTCACTGCTATTTAAATAGTTTTCATCAGCTAAACTCTCAGAAATGGGAAGCTGATTCCTTCTTTGTATTATATTCTTAGTCTAGAAGTTGTGCTGAAACCTACATTTGTAATATTGGTGATAAATTTCCAGTATCATAGCAATGTTCAAGCCACCACAGTATGACAAACTAAGGAGAGAGAACATAGCACTGACTATAAATTACTGAACACTGGAATATGAAAGTTGGGAAAAGAAAGATTGATGCTGGAAAATATGATCTAGGTGATAAAAATAATGTTGAGGGTCTCCTGAATGAAATTGTAAGATCAATGAATTAGTAATTGCAAATACCCCTTTCAATAACATAAACAGGAACTATACACGTGGATCTTACCAACTGTAGTTGTATACGAGAACCAAGCAGATCATATTTTTGGAAAAAGTCAGTGGGAGACTCGGCATCATCAGTCAAAATAAGCCAAGGACAAAGTGTGGAACAGACCATCAATTGTTCTTATGTAAGTTTAAATGGAAGCTGAAGAAAATTCAAAAGTCATGAAAGACAAATATGTCCCTGAGCATATCTTAACAGAATTTAGACACTATCTTAAGAAAATATTTGACACATTACACATTAATATTTGGGGGGGGGGGGCTGGCATCACTGCCTCTGGTGGTCGTGGGCGCTACTCAGTGCTGCTCCTGAGAGTCGCCGCTGGATTTGAACCGCATAGCCTGCGGGCCACAGCACCGCACTCAACCACTTAGGCCACTGGGGCTCAGCCCCATACACATTAATATTTTAAAAGAGCAAGTTGTAAGAAGGAATCGAGAGCAATGTACATAAAGAAATCAAAAGATTTTATAAAGACAAGAAGAAAGAAAATACCAAAATGTATGTCAGAAAAGACTCTAAAAGCTGCTCTTGAATGTAGTGTAACTAAAGTGAACAGAAGAATGGTGATGTGAAATATTTTTGCACAATATTTAAAAGGATGATGAAAGAAGGCAAATTAAAGTGTTATAATGGAAAAAGCAAAGAACTAAAGTTAGAACATCAAAAGAGAAGAACACACTCAACATTTCTCAAATTAAAAAAAGAAAGAAAAGAAAAATTTAAGCCTAGCATTTAATGGTTAAAATATTGAATAATGAAAGCAGTCTCCAAAGAAGGTGGAAGGAATATCCCGTCACTGTGCTAAAAAGACATGGTTGCCACTCAACCCTTCAGAATGAAACATACAATCAAGAGCTCATCTTACTGAAGGAAGAAGTGCAAGCTACACTCAAGGTATCAGCGAAAAAGCAAGGGATCTGCAAACGATGGAAATAGCGCATGAAATTTGTAAAAACCATGTCTTTATTAGAAGTGATCGAAGGACTTACATTTCAGTCCATCGACTTAGTAGTCATCATTCCTAAATATGAACATATCCCTAACAGCTTATCCTTCCCCTTGAATTCTTTTCTTTCAGACTACTATTTTCCATTTCATCCAGCTTGATTGTTATCAATCAATAGTCAGAGGTTCTCACCTAAGAGTCATGAGCCCTTTAGAGGTCAAGCGACCCTTTCACAAGGAGACCCCGATTCATAACAGTAGCAAAATTGTAGTTATGAAGTAGAAACGAAAATAATTTTATGGTTGTGGGGACACCACAACATGAGGAACTATATTGAAGGGTTGAGGCATGAGGAAGGTTGAAAACCACTTGGTCAGCAAAGTGTAGCTCTTGATCCATACAGGGTTCTTTTGGTATATACATTTGCCTCTGAAATAAAATTGAAAATGAGAATAAAACTACCATAGTACCACTTAAACCATTTTATTCTGATAATTAAGATTTCATTTGTTTGGAAAAATACATAGATGACTCTCAAATAATTTTAAAATTGCTGAGGACAAGATTGTCTCCTGCATCTCAAACGCTTACTGACTCTTGCTCTAGAACACTGTGTCATCACCCTCCATTCTCCATCACCCTTTGCCATCTCCAAAGTCTGTTCATTTTGGCATGAAAATATTTGTCTTATCTTCCCCCTTATAACAGTGGTCTCATATAAAAGTTGTCCCTTTGTCATTAGCTAATTTCTTCCTGCATAATGTTGTACAGATCCATGCATGCCTGGAGTGTTTCATGGTTTCTTTATTGTTCTATAAGCAGTGCATATTATTCCAGGTTGTATGTGCAAAATGTCTTTATTCATTTTTCTACTGATGGGCATTTAGGATTTTTGAATCTTCTTGCTATTATAACAATGCTATGTTAAACATAGGTGTGCATTTGTCTGTTTGTATTATGATGCTTATTTCTTTAGGATATTTACCCAGCAGAGGAGTTCATGGATCACATGCAATTTCTATTCCTAGTTTTATCTTTTAATAAGTGGGTACCTCACCAGAAGCACTCATTTATCTATGCCAAGAAATTAGGGAGATAGCTCTCTGGCCAATCAGATGGAAGAGAGTCATATATGTGTCTATTCCAAATAAATATGATATAGCACACAAGTATGATATCATGCACAAGTACAATGTTGTTGAATAAAACTCAAAACCAGTTGCAACAGGACATCTATAGGAAAAAAATCATAATAAAGCCTGATTCAGAAGAAAACATGGAACAAGGAATATCATTGTTGATGTCTGAAGGATTTTAGAATAAGAGCGGAAAATGACTGAAAGATGTTTACTTATGCAAAGTCATGGGACTATGTGTATTATAACACATTATAAACAATATTGCAAGGGGAAAAAACTTCAGAAAACTTTTTCTTCTCTTATGGAACCTGTACACAGATGAAGAAGCAGTCATTGAAGCAGAAGAAAATTGATTCAAATTTGTTTAAAACCTGAAAGGTATACACCATCATTATATGTGTTCACTACATTTATCGATCAGTATGTTGTGTAAATAATTTTGAGAAGTTAGGCTATTTGAAGAATAATACACTATCAGGATTGTAGAAGATTCATCAGTCACCCATGATATGCAGATATGGAACAACCTTGATTGATTATAATAAAGAGAACTTTAAGCATTTACTGATAAAATTAGAGATGAAAGCTTTCAATATGAATTACCATCAACATAAAAAAACCACAACATTCCTAATCAATGGACCAACAAACAACAGCGTGATAAAAGAAAAAAATTGAAAGTGTCAAGGATTTCATTTTACTGAGCTGCATAATCTTTGTCTATGGAAGCAGCAGTCAAAAAAGCAAAGAAACTTGCATTGAGCAAATCTATCATGAAGAATCTTTTAAGTGTTAAAAAGCTTGAGTGCCCTTGACCCATGTCACAACATTTTATGTGACTGAACATTCACAGGAAATTTGGAAATGAATATGGAAAACCTAAAAATAATTGATGACTCTGAATTATGGTGTTGGTTAAGAATATTGAGTATGTCATGAATTGATAGAAGAATAAATAAATCTATTTTATAAGAAGTATATTTCCAAAATAAGTGTTAAAAAGAACTGAAGTTGGCAAGACGTTTTTTATGTTTTATGTTTTAAAAAATGCTTTCAGGAAGAAATAATCTGTGAGGGACTTTGTTCTAAGTAAAGAGAAGTCTATATTTAAAAGGAGACCTTCAGATAAATGGACTGACATCATGACTGAAACATGGGCTCAAACATCAGCACCATTGTGAGACTGTTACCGGATTGAGCAGTATTTTGTTCTGTTGTACATAATGTCAGACTTTACGTTATGGCTTCTAAAAACAATTAGAACAAAATAAAATGAATGAGTAGGACAGCATATTTTTAAACCTTAAGTATTCGCTTATGTTAACGGAGTCCTGATCCTGTAGTGTTTGCAGGTTGGCTGTGGTCCCACAAGGTTTACAATTCAAAATCACCGATTACTCCAAGGGAGAAAGATGAGGTAGGCTTCGTATGCCTGTCAGCAGTTACAAACCCAGAAACCCACAGGATGTCGCTGTGAGTCAACATTGACTCCGTGGTCGTGAGTGAAGCTTATGCTAAAATTAGTTTGAAAACTTACTTCTTTGTTTCTCTGGAGTGCTTCTAATTGGGAGGAAGAAAAAATCAAAAGAAACAGACAACCTAAATCCGGCCCAGATTCCCCTCTCTTCATGCTGATTGCCTAAGCCACAACCTGAGAAAAGCCCAAGCAAATCTTTCCTGCAGGAGAAATCGCTAACATGAAAACCAGAGATAGTTTTCAAGATAACTCAAAAATCAAAAAGAGGTGGTGAGTACTGGTCTTTTGATGACTAGAAGGACCAGAGTTTCCATATATGTCCAAACAGACAAGATCAATGATTATGATCCTAGATAATCAAACTCTTGTCTCCTTGCTCCCTTCCCCCCACAATCTACACTAAAACTTGTCTTTTATATCTTTCTGATTGGAGGAAAGGAAAATCTGCCCCTGCTAGAAGGAAGTTTCATAGCTTCTGATACTTATTATTCAATTCTTCAGGAGAATTCCCAGAGTGTGCAATTTTATGCTACATGAATTTTCAAACTACTGTGTCTTCTGAGTGACGTTTCACAGTGTCTGGAGGCATCTCTTCAGATATTTTAAAACCAGAAAGGCTCTTGAGGAATTTTCAAGAATTTCCCAATTTATATTAATTAAAAACTAGTTCCCAAAGGAATTTAAGATAGGACCAGTATAGGCTTCTTATGGTGCATATTCTGGAGTAACTCTAATCACAGATTTAATAACAAAGCAAGGTCCAACTAATATCAAATATTTCTGTTCACCATATAAATGCTACTATTTTCTTAATTTGGTATCTCCAAAGTCTCACATAATTGCAGAATCTGCCAAGGGAAAATATGAAATAAAGACATTTTTGGAGAAAATGAGCTAGCTATGTCCATTGAATTCCGTGTCATTCCAAAAGAAACAATGGTAATATATATTCGTGTATCAAGTTATTTTTCAGTAAAGGGTAATGACTGTCTATAAAATATGGTGATATTAACTCAATTTTGATAATTTAATGTTCTAAAACTAGTCAGATCCATGACTAAAGTAAAAGATGAATACTTTTTATCATTTGGGAAAATAAAACTATTTCTTTTTCTTAACTTTTCTGCAGCAGATGTCAGAAAGCAGATCCATGGAACGGAGTGGAAACTACTCTTCTGTGACCATGTTTGTTCTCCTGGGGCTCACGAATGAAAAAGAGCTTCAGTTCATCCTCTTTCCAGTATTCCTTGGAACCTACCTTGTGACTCTTCTCTGGAATCTGGGCCTCATACTCCTAATTAGAATGGACTCCCACCTGCACACACCCATGTACTTTTTCCTCAGTTTCCTCTCATTTATTGACATCTGCTTTTCTTCTTCCATCAGCCCAAGAATGCTTTCTGATTTCCTAAAAGAGGAAAAAATAATTTCCTTCTTTGCCTGTGCCACTCAGTACTTTTTTGTGGCCTGGATGGGTCTGACTGAGTGCTGTCTCTTGGCTGCCATGGCCTATGATCGCTATGTAGCCATTGGCCGTCCTCTGCAGTACTCAGCCATCATGGCCCCTGGACTCTGTGGGAAGATGGTAGCAGGGGCCTATGTGAGCGGATTCTTCAGTAGTTTATCTCAAGCACTCTCTTGCCTTCATCTTTCTTTCTGTGGGCCAAATGTCATTCAACATTTCTTCTGCGACTTGCCTCAGATTGTTTCCTTGTCCTGCTCTAAGCCCTTCATCAGTCAGATAGCTCTCATCCTGGTAGCTATTGTTATTGGGTTTGGTTCTCTGTTTATTATCCTATTATCCTATGGTTTCATTGTAGCTTCTGTCTTGAAAATAGCCAAGGGCAAAGGTATTGCCAAAGCCTTCAATACCTGTGCCTCCCACCTGGCAGCTGTGACCCTCTACTACGGCACAGTCCTCTCTGTGTACTTGTGCCCCAAGTCTAGTCAGTCTATGAAGCAGGACAAAGTGGTGTCCGTGTTCTATGTCATCATCATTCCCATGTTAAACCCTTTGATCTACAGTCTGAGAAACAAAGAGATAAAAGCAGCCCTCAAAAGGCTTAGCAAGAGGACCGCAGACTAAGCTCAGTTAGAGAAATATTTAAAAGGTATTATTATCAATTTAAAGATAGAAGTGGAGGCATGTAAATGACCTCTTGCATATCAAATAAGTTACTAGACAGTGTAATGGAAAACCTTTTCTTCCTTATTTCTTCATGTCATCCAACTTAGTGGCCATCAACAAGTAAACAGAAGCAGTAACTTGAACATAATTTATGAAAACAGTTCCCATAATTAGAACTCAGGTAGATAAAAGCCAAAAATATGCTGGTGATTTGCAAAAATTAATATTGGCAGATAGAACATGCATATAAGTGACAAGAATCTAAGACACAATGTTTCCTCCTTCACATAGTTTCTTTATTTCTTTTACTTTTGTTCAATGTTCATTTTTGTTTCAATAAAGAGAAAATTAAATGATATAAAAAATTAAGTACTTGAGACAGCCCTTCTGTCCATCTTTTCCATCTCCCGAGAACTGTGCCTGCTAAACTGGGTGCCTGAGGATTGATCCTATTTTTTTTTGGACTAACCCTATTTTTAAATAAGCCATTTCCCTCTTAAGAGGCAGAACTTTAGGAGAAAATCCCATCTGTTCTATAGGTGGCTTTCTGCTGAATACCAACCCTCACTACAAATCAAAGCCCTCTGTGGCAATTATGTGCTTATGTTAATTTCATGATTGAGATGTAGGGGTGGAGTCTAGCCTGTTAATCTGGAGAAGGCCAGTGAGTAGCCAATGAGGCCTCCTTGTGGACATAGTTTTCTCCTGAGACTTCTGGGAAATCTCCCAAATATCTCGTGATATTTCCCTCATGGAGATGAGAAGTTATCTCCCCAGTTCTTGGGAGTTAGTCTAAGAGATGATGAATTTGGACAAGATGGCAGTGTCCGAAGAGCTGCAGGAGCTGGAAGAGAAGCCACATGGCCTTACTCTAATGGAACCAGGCCTCTGAAGCTGGAGAAGCCACGTGGAGACCCCTGCCAGCACTGAGTTGCTTCTACCACCACTGGATGCTGTTGATGGACCCTGAGCCCTGGAAGTAAGGAGCCGTGGGGAGACCCAGCCTGCACTGGGATTCTGCACCCACTGGCCTGTGATTTTGTGAGTCAGAAGGAGACTTTATAGACTGGAATAGGGCATATGGCTAATATCGGACTTATGCCTTTGAACTGGACTGGGTTGGGATGCGTTCTCAGTGTTCCCTTCCTTTTGTATACAAAACATTCCCTTACACCTATATGCGTGTCTACACATTTGTTTCTCTAGTCTACCCAGACTAACACATCCACCAGTGGCACTGGAAGGTACAAGCACCTAATTCAAGCACAAGAGACCAAGCAGAAGAAGGAAAAAGTGGAAGTGAGACCCATTACTCTGGGAACAGATTATGAGTATGGTGTTGTAAATATTCACCTGATTGCATATGACATGGCCCTTGCAGAGGGTAATGCCCAATATATTCACAGCCTTTGCAGCCATTACTCCGTTAAAGTTGAGGAAAGTTATGCAATGCCACAAAAACTACGGAGGTGTTGTGGCTGCAAGACCAGGCAATAAAATGTTCCTGGACCCGGTCCTTACCACCTATGAGCGAGTGGTGCTGATCAGTAGGTTGAGTGCTACATTTGCAGAGATCTTCTTGAAGATGATTGGAAGCAATCTTCCCGAAGGAGTCAGAGTGTTAGTGAGGAGCACACTGAAGATTTCAAGGAAGGTTCAAAGCTAGACCAGAACTGGAAGAACTGTTGTCCAAGTTGAACTAGCTCACAGGAGATCCTTCATTGCCAGTGCTAGGGATTATGAGTGCTAAAAGGAGCAGAGTTAAGCAGGAGACCATGGCTCTGACAGATCTGAAGGTCACATTCTCACCATCAAGGATGCCTCTTCTCCTCTGTGGTCAGGTTGTGCTTGCCATCTGTCAACCTGTTTCCTTTGAGCCAGTCTATAAAAATCTACTGTGAAGTTGGAAAAAATAAGTATTTGAAAAATTAAAAATAATTGTATAGGAACACTTTTTCACATTGATCCCAAACCAAGAAAAGGGAGATAAATAGGATAAGGATTGAGATTTTGTTGGGTTTACCTCCATGGAATCTTGTTACTTCATTTTACCTCTCAATTAAATGAAAGGAAGTGAAAACAACAGAGGAGGAATGAAGAGTGAGAGGGAAAGGACACTTTCAAGGCCAAGGTTTAAGACAATTCCTTGATTCTAGAAGGAAGGTAAAAATCAGCAATTTCTGGCCATAGACAGGCAGGAGCATGCTTTGTGGTAGCATATATTGGATATTGTGTAAAATCAACACAAATGAGGGCTTTCTTGGTGTATCCTGGAAGACCGGCCCTTGGATCTGAGAAAATGTCCCCTTCTACTGATTCCCAAACTCTAATTTTGACAAGAAACTGAAACACCATACTAGGGAATACCACAACTGGATATCATGAACCAATTTCATATATATTTTAGGATTAACACAGCATGCTGCCTTGCAAAAGTTTCACTTGAGAAATTCTTTTACAGCTTCAATATTGACAAAGTTACTAAGAAAATCAAATCTTACAGCCAAAGTTTACCCAAAGACCAGGGAAAATGGGAAATGTAAACAGCAGAGATATGATCGAATAGAACTTAAAGTCAACAGGTACACAGATTCCATTACGACCGTGATACCAGACAGCATCACCGGGAGAGTTAATTCCCTCTAATTTTATCTACTTTCAACTGGACCCTTTTCAACAGATTTCAGAAAATGCACAGCCAGGTACAACTCTCTGGCTACGTGTGGGCAGCCAATTTCATGGACCCACAGTTAGTTGGGGCAGTTAAGAGTCATTGAGGAGGCCTGGAGCAATAGTTCTTCTGGGTTGGGCTGCTAACTAAAGTGAGCAGTTAAAAACACCAGCTACTCAGCAGGAGGAAGATGAAATCTACTTCGGTGATGAGCTACAATTTCAGAAAGACACCACGCTGTGCTGCTCTGTCCGATAGGTTCTTACTATAAGTAAGAACCCATTCGGTGGCAGTGTTTTGAGAAGCCCTTTGGAAAGGGGGGAATCCATTCTGAAAGAATGTAAACATCTTTGAAAATGTGCAAGAACGGGAACATAGAGTCAAAAGATAACCATTGAACAGCATATGTCTTTAAAAGGACTGTGTACAGCTTCTGGCCTTCCTGCCCGGGAGTGGATAGCGCAGTGGTCACCCAGTGTGGGCGGATCGTGATGGAATCCCTGTAGTAAGGGTCGAACCCCAAGATCTATGAAGGCGCCGCGAGGAAACTCAAACTGAGTAGTGACACCGTCCACCATGGCGTGGAAGGGTTAACATAGCGCCTCACGGAGAGCTACAAGCTCGTGATCTCTAAACTGGATTTCCTGGACTCTGTTTGTTCTGGGATTCCCCGGGGAGCTAAACAGATTGTTGCTTCAGCTTTACCTGGACAACCAAGGAGATCAGAACGATTCTGAGCGAATTGGCACCAGGTCTTCCCAGTTACCACAGTCTTGAATGGAGACTGGATGTGCAGCGCACAAACGGAAGTCCTCAGGCAGCAGATTACGCCATCGGTGACGATAAAGCTGCACCTTCATCAGAATGGAAATTACACCACCAGAGTTCTGCAGACTGACCCAGCGACCCTGCTCCATTCAGTGCAGCAGCTGGAACAAGCATTGGGAGCGATGAAAAAAACCACTGGAGGAGGGTTGTCCGAAATATCAAGTAGTACCCGTGTGAAGAAATGAATCCCTTTGCATTGTTGGTGAATTGATGATGACAGTAATTACTCTCCAGATTTTTTTAATTGTTGATGCAATAATGCTTAATTTGGCCTATCTGCAAAGTCTCATATATTGGCAGAAGATCTCTGGTGAAATATTTTTTTTATTTTCCTCTTAAAGACATTTTAGAAGAAATTGGACTAAAGGAGTCCATTGAATGTCATTCATCCCCATAGAAATTATGTTCCTCATACATATTCATATATCCATGAGGATTTGTCAGGTAAGGTTGATGATTGCTCATGGAATGAGACTTTATTAAGTCAATGTTTGTAACATAGTGTAAAATTAGCCACATGCATGACTGGGTCAAAAAAGATGTATATATTTTGGGGGGGGGGATGCGATTTCCTTCTGTCATCTTTTCTTCAGCAGCTCCTCTGCAAGGAGGTGCAGAGAATGGAATAGAAACCACTCTTCAGTGACTGTGTTGATTCGCCTAGGTCTCTCAGATGAAAGAGAGAACCTTCCAGGTGACCCTTATCTGGAACATGGGCCTCATTCTCTTCATCAGGATGGACACCCACCTGCACACCCCTATGTACCTTTTTCTCAGTTTCTCTTATTTATTGATGTCTGCTATTCTACTTCCATCAACCCAAGAATGCTTTCAGACTTCTTTAAAAGGAAAACGATCCCCTGCTTTAGTCTCTCCTACTGTGGACCAAATATTATTCAACATTTCTTGTGTGACTCTCCTGAGATAATTTTCTTGTCTTGTTCCGATCCCTTCATCAGCCAAATGATTCTCCTTCTTTTATCAACTATTCTTGGATGTGGCTCTCTGATAATTATCCTCTTTTCCTATGCCTTAATTGCAACTTCCATTTTGAAAATAGCCTCCAGCAAAGGCAGTGCCAAGGCCTTTAACACCTGTGCTTCCCACTTGGCAGTGGCAACACTCTTTTTTGGCACAGTCATTTCTGTGTATTTGTTTCCCAAGTTCGGCCAATCCTTGAAGCAGGATAAGGTGCTATCAGTGTTCTATGTCCTCATCATTCCAATGTTAAATCCTCTGATCTGTAGTCTGAGGAACAGGAGATCAAAGCAGTCTTTGAGAGGTTTACAAAGAGGGCCTCAGGTTTACCTCAGTTAAAATAATAGTTGTGTTGGTATTATTATTTGTAAAGGAAAATAGGGATAGAAACACGTGTCATTTCACAGCTCATATGAATAATCAGACTAATTCAACTCCCATCCAATTAATTCTAAATAACTGAGACCCTATAGGATGCTTTAGAACTCCTTGTTTGGTATCTGAGGAAAGTAAGTAAATCCTTAAAGGAACTAATCATCTCTTTCTGTGTGGCTGATAGGCTTGAACTACTGACCTTATGGCTAGCAGTCTATTGGCAGTGCACTAAGACTTGAGACCCTTTGAATAACTAGACATTGAAAAGTAAAACTTAACTTTTTATTATTTGGTACGATCATGCTAGGTTTCCATCAGCAAGTAATATGATGCAGTACATTTGAACTAGCTTAAAAAGCCTGTTTCTCTAATTAAAACTGAGGTGATTAAAACCTGAAAAGTGACCATGCTTTGAGAAGAATAAAGGTGAACTGGCAAGAATCCACCACACCAAGCAGCATGTTCCCTCTTTTACAGCTTTGCTCAATTTTGAACCTTATTATTCAATATTTCTTGTTGACTTAAAAATAAAATTAAGTAATATGTGAAATTAAATACATGAAAACTTAAAAACAGTTTCTATAAATTTGACTAGAAAAGGATGCTTTATGTGGGAGCATGAGCAAGAGTGGTGAAGAAAGCTGATGGTGCCCAGCTATCAAAAGTATAGCATGTGGGGTCTTAAAGACTTGAGCATAAACAAGCAGCCATCTAGCTCAGGAGCAACAAAACCCACCATAAAAGAAGCTCACTTGCCTGGGTGATCATGAGGTGCTGAAACAATCAGGCATCAGGCATCAAAGAGCAAAAATCAAAATCAATGGACCAATTAACTTCCGATATTGCTGAAGACAAATGGATACAGAGGCAAACAAAGTAGAAGAAATGATGGTGCCCAGCTACCAAATGATTGAATGCCTAGAGTCTCAAAGACTTGAAGATAACCAAGTCACCATTCAGCATGGAGACAGCAAAGTCCACAGGAAAGAAGCACACCAGCAAGTGTGATCAAGAGGACCCAAAGGGAGCAGGTATTGAGCATCAAAGAACAGGAATCACTTCATTACGAGTGAGGGAAGGAGCAGGGTGGGGACGTAAGGCCCACTGGTGGGTAATTGGTCACCCCTTTACAGGGGAGCCACGGGAAGGAGACAGACTAGTCAAGGTGCAGCCAGGCAGTGATGATGCATACAAGTTTCCTCTAGTTCCTGAGGTCTTCCTCCCCTCAAATCATCATGGTCCCAACTCTACCTTGCATATCCTGATGGACTGGAGAAGGTACACTAGTGGAGAGGGGAGCTGGAGATATGGGGAAATTAGGATGGGTTAGCCCCTTCGGGCCAGTGGTTAGATTGGAACTACTGGATTGGTGGAGAGAAGATGGGGTAGAGAGACCGAACCAACTGCAAGGATCTAACCTGTCTGGAGGACGGGCATCAGGGGAGTGGGTTGAGGAAGGTGTAGGGCAGGGTAATATATGACAGAGCAGTGATAATTTATAAAGTATTAAGGGTCGATGGGTGAGGGAAAGCAGAGGAAGAGGGGAGGGGTTGGAGGAGCCAATACCAGGGGCTCGGGGGGAAAGGGCGGATGCTTGGAGAATGATGATGGCAGCAGACGTGTGAGGGTGCTTGCCACAGTATGTTTATTTATGTACTGGAAAAACGATGTACAAGCCCCTAATAAAATGATTTTTAATTAAAAAAAAAAGAAAAGGATGCTTTATAACTTTGATTCCAAATCAAGAGAGAAGAGAAAGACAAGTGAAGAGATGGAAATTTAGTTGGGTTTGCTTCCCAGGAAGTTTGCTCCTTCTACTTTACCTGTCAATCAAATAGGAGGCTAATGAATTATGAAAATGGTATGGTCCATAGGAAGAATAAGATGGAGGGCCATAGGAAGAATAAGATGGAGAGGACACATTCAGATTAAAGGGTTTGGAAGATTCCAGGATTCTGAAAAGAAGATAAAGGTCGGAAATTTCTGGCTATATATAGGCCTGTAGTATGCACCATAGTAGCACCTGTTTATGTGCAGTTCATTATGAATGATGACTTTCTTGGTGTGTCCAGGTGGCAGGTCCTGAGTTTGGGGAAGCTGAGTCTTCCACTAAGCCAGGGTCTTACATTTGACAAAGGATCGTCTGACTTACCAGCTGGTGGGTACCATAGAGACTCGGAGTGCAATGGAAAGAATTTAAAGAAAAACTCACATAAAAGTCATTTCTTTTGGAAAGAATTTCAAGAACTAAGTTTTTCTATATTGTGTTAGCATTAATGCTATGTATTACACTTGATAGAGTTGTGTTACCAAGATTTGATTAGAAAAGATGTGATACATCCTAATTGTTGTGTTAGTCCAGTTAGATTAGGGAAACAAATTAATAAGCATGCATATGTATATAAAGGAGAGGTTTATACACAAGAGGAATTGAGCACTGAGAAAACATCCCAGTCCAGACCAAGGTCCTAAGTCAGATATTAACCCATATGTCTGATACCAATCTCTTAAGTCCTCCTTAGACTCAAAAAACACATGCAATGATGCCAAATGCAGAATGATGACAAAATAGTGGGTAGAAAGTCTTTGGATCCAGTGTGTCACAAATTCTCAGCACTGGCAGAAGCCTTCACGTGGCATCCCTAAGTCCATGTATCTGGCATCATCATGGTAGGTCCATGTGGTTCTCTTCCGGGATGTTTCATAGGAAGCCATCCTTGTAGGTCAATTGTCTCCAGAGGAGTGAATGGGCATCTCTTGCTTCCAAAAAGGAATTACCAGATTTCCCAGAATTCTATGAGGAGAAGGCCGTGCCCACAAAGAGGTCTCATTGGCTATCTCAGATTGATAGTTTAGACTCCACCCCTACACTCCTAATCCTCAAATTGACACCAGAAAAAGGTGACTGCCACAACAGTCATTAGGAAAACCTTATAATTATGAGTGGGGCAAGATCAGAGACATGACAAAGTGAGCCATCACAAAATCATCAGGGTCAAAGACTTGTGAGATCAAAGAGCATCAGCTGGAGCATATCTTTCTTCAAACTGCCGTGTCCCCTTTCACATCTGCTCCTAAGGACACATCTACATGAATGACCAGTTGCAGACAACTCTTTTGCTCTTTTGTGGGAGAAGGCAGACAATTCCATGAACCAACAGAGGTTTGGGGGTGCCGTAGGGCTCATTTGGAAAATTGCTTGGAAAGAAATAGGCATAATACTTTCAGCAAGAATTCTGTTCTTGGCATGTGTGTCCAAGTCAAAGTCAAAATACAGAGCCCAAGAGATCAGTGGATTTTACACCCTTTTCAATACTCATTTTAATTCTCTTAGTACATTTACCTAGAGATGATATTCATGGGCTTTGGTATCTCCCATTCTTCAACTGTCTCCTCTGCCTCATCTAGAGTTCTCCATGCAGGGAGATTCCTTACATGCTCTTCCTCTTTATACATACTATCTGGGGATTTTGCTAGTTTTCTGACTTTTCATAAGACCAACTTCTAATATAAAATTTAAGTTATTAATCTGGATAGGGTAAGGGTTTGAATTCTGGCTGTGCAATTTCTTAAAGATGTGATTTTGAGTTCTGCTACCTGCTACTAGGAATACCTTGAATTAAATAAAATAATGCCTGTAAAGTGTGATGTATTTTGAAGGCAAAAAGGCAATCATTGATGACTGAGGAGAAAATAACTATTGAGTGAGGGTTAGCGCAGGTGGCATTGTGGTTAGGTATTGGAATGCTATCAAAAAGGTCAGCAATCTAAAAGCACCAGCCATCCCAGGGGAGAAAAAAAGGGCTTTCTACTCCTATGAAGAGCTACATGTTGGAAACTCACAAGGGCAATTCTACTCTGTTCTATACTTGTTATGTGTCTACATCAACTGGATGACAGTGAGTACATTTTTGTTTTGAGAGTGATTTCTAAGTCCAAAACATGTTGCTGTTAAGTGTTGTGGGAGCCAGCCCACAACCCTATTGGGTCCCAAGAGATGGTTGTGAAATTGAAGGGAATAAATAAAGATAGACAAAAGGTGTGGAATGCTCACTTCCTCCATGAACCCAGATCCAAGAGGGAATGAGAGAGAGAGAGAGAGAGAATATAGATTTTTCACCAACTGGTATAATCATGGGCCTATGCAAGCACACCCCTAATCACACAAACCCACACACATAACAAGGTGGGAAGTGTCCTAGCCTACATGTCTTGGAGTTCATTGAGACAGTAACCTAACACTGATGGGGAAAGGTATAGTGGAGTAACTATCCCCTGAATGGGAAAAACGATAACGACATGTCTGTTTCTATAGATAAAAGCTGACAGTCATATAGTAATCAGCCATGTGCTTATAAGTGGCATCATAAAGGTAGCACTATAATGGGAGGATATTGTGGGAATGACCTTTAATTAGGAGAATGTGATTGGAACTCTTCTTCAACTCACAAATGTGAATGCCTCTTTCCACCCAGAATCCTGCCTCCTGCCCCAGGCTTCTTTAAGCATGAACTTAGAGAATTTGTACATATACACTCTCTTCCAGGTCTTCAGTTTCCCACATGTCCCCCTTCTGTTTTATGTTTAAAATTCAAAAGATCCTCTGTGGCCACGTGACTTTTTTCCGTATCGCTTAGATTTCTATAAAAGCAGCATGTGACTGTATGAATCTCGTTTTGGGGCCTTTTTTTCTGACCCTTCACTTTGCCAAGCACGAGGTCTATTTCCAGGCATTTGTGTCACCTGATCATTTACCCAAAGTATGTGAGGTATAGTTTTTCCATCATTGCTTCCACGGAACAGTCTTGCTATAATTCTCTGAAGACTTTTTTTGCTCTTTTGATAAATTTCAGGATTTTCTCATCAACTGCATAATTCAAATGCATCAATGCTTATTCAGTCTTCCTTAATCATCGTACATATCTCACAACTCTCTGAGGGCATTGGACATCTTAGTCCTAAAAGTGACACCCTTGGTCTTCAACACTTTAAGTCTTAAAGTTGAAGAGGTCTTGGGCTGAGATTTGCCCAGTCCATTGTTACCTTGATTATTTTTTACTGCTGCTCCCATGAGAATTTACTGTATGTGAAAGTCAAATGAAGTCATTTTTATTTCACAATGTCAGTATTTTCTTCCTTTATCATGATATTACTTATTCATACAGTTGTAAGGTTGTATTATTTATGGCACCATCGTTTTTCACATTGGATAGACATATCTACAAGACCGCCAGCAATGAATGAGAATTCCTATCTCAGCACAGGTACACCAACAGTTGCTTCCTGTTTTTTTTTTAATTGGGCTATTTGTGTGGATTCTAGGTTTCATAATTGTCTCATAATTGTTTTGATTTGCATTTCCTAGATGGCTAATGATTGAAAACATATTTTAATGCTATTGGCCATTCATGTTTTCTCTTTTGTGATGTTTCTGTTCCAACCTTTTACCGACCTTTTCAGTGGGTTCTTCATTTTTGTTCATGCTGTAATCTTTCAGGATTTTGTAGATTTTAGTAATAAGCCATTTATATGATGTGTCATTACTGTGTATCTTTTCCCTGTCTTTGGGCTAACTTACTATTCTCTTGATGAAGTCTTTCCATGTGCACAAGTGCTGTATCTTTAGTATGCCCCACTAATTTATTTGATCTTCCTCTCAGTATGAATCTTTTCTTATCTATTTCTTCTTTTGCTCTGAGTCTATTCTGGCTCTTGATGTCTATATGAGAAAATTTGAGGAGGTTTCATTTGTCCAAGTATTTTTTCAAGTCTTCCAAATTGTTGTATTCATTGGAGTACAGTCCTTTGTAGTACTTTGTGATTTGTCTTTTAATTTCATTAGGGTTCTAGTAATTTCCTCTGTTTCATCCCTCATCCTGCATATTGATGTCTGCTTCTTTCTATCTCTTTTTTAGTTTGCCAACAGTTTGTCAATTTTGTTAATCTTTTCAAAGAACAAGCTTTTTACTGTGCAGATTTTTCCACAGCTTGCTTTCCAACTCATTTACCTCTGCCCTGATTTGTACAATTTCTTTCATTTTGCTCTTAGGATTATTCTGTTGACTCTATTCCAACTGCTGAAGGTTTTGTAATCAAGTATTGACCTTAAGTCTTCCTTCCTTCTTCATATATGCATTTATTGCTATCAAGCATCTCTGATAAATATCTTTGCTATATACCATCGGCATTTGTATGCTGTATTCTCTTTCCCTTTGGTTTTGAAAATTTTTGTAATTTCATTTCAAATTTGGACGAAACCCAGTCTTTTCGAAAAATTAAGTTATTCATTCTCCAAATATTTGTCCTTGTCTTTTTATCTTTCTTTTGTTGAGTTCCAGATTTATAGCATACTGGTCAGAGAAGGAAGTCTGAGTGACCTCCATGTTTGAATTTCTCACATTTGACTTGTGTCCCAGCATGTAGTCCATTTTCAGAATGAGCCATGTGCCCTTGAAAAGAATGGGAGTTTTTTCAGTTGTGTGGAGAGCTATTAATATGTCTTCTGGTCCAGTCATTTAATTGTAGACTTAAGTTCTGAAACCTCCTTGTAGCATTTTTTCCTGTTGACCCATCATTCTTTGAGAGCAGTCTATTGAAGAATTCTCCTACTATTCTTTTCAGTCTTGTGATGTGTCTATTTTTATCTTTTGAGGGATTTGATTTAAAATTTTCATTGGTGTCTCATTGGGTGCATTTATGTTTATTATGCTCACAAACTCTTGGTCACCAGTTCCATTTAGTGTTAAATAGTGCTCATTCTTTTTTGTTGTTGTTGTTTTGCTTTTTAGGGCATCACTGCCCTCTGGTGGTGGGATTAGGAGGCCCAGCCTTTTTTCCTGTGGAGCCACTGCTGGAATTGAACCTCCAACCCAGTGGGCCGCAGTCCCACACACAACCACTACACCACTGGGACTCAGCCCAGTGCCCATTCTTATGTCTTATGTCCTTCACCTTGAAGTCAATTGCAACTCCTGCTTACTTTATATTCCATTAACTTAGTATATTGTGTTCTAGTCTTTGATCATCAACCTGGTTTTGTCTGTGATCTTGAGATTTATAGACAACAGGTTAATGGCTTCAGATTATTCCAGTCTGACAGCTATTTTCATTTAATGGTGGAGTTGAGTCTACTCTTGTTCAGAGTTATTGCATCCATCTGTGGATTCTTTGCTGTCATCTTGTACCTTTTGTGTTAGATATTTTTCTCTTTCACAGTGTGTTGTATATATGTGGTGGGATTCGGTCTTGCCTTTTTTCCCCCATCAAGTCAAGGATATCTTTTTTTTTTTTTTTTGAGTCAAGGATATCTTATGTGGTTCTTTCAGTGTGCAGACTTCTGGATAGTGTCATGCAGTGGTCTCATGTTTGTACTCTGTGGATGCTGTTGTTGTGCCCAAAGTGAGTTGGAAAGTAATTTTGTAGTGCTAATTTTTTTTAATGTGCTCTCTCTATTCTTCCTGATCTGGGAAAACTCCTCTCTCTATTTTGATGTAGAGTTTGGAAAAATAGAAGATTCTTGGATTGCTGTTATCTCCAGCAAATTTGGAAGATGCTTCTCCATTCTCTCACCTTCATGGTTCCATCTGATAAATATGAACAAATTCTTATCTGGTAGCCCATAAAGTGACTTCATTTTTCTTCTCTATCTGCTCTTATGATTTTCTCCTTTTCCTCAAAGCTTGATAGTAAGACTTCTATATGCCTAAGTGTGTTCTACTAGGAGTCCAGTCTGATTTGTGTCTTCTCTGCTTTCTAGTTGACTTTCATTACATTGGGAAGTTTTCTTCCAGGAATTTGCTTGCTTCTTAAGCTGTCAATATCTTCCTTATGTCATGCTCTGGTATTCCAAGTATTCAAATATTGTTTCTCTTCATAGCATCACTCACTCAGGTTTTCTTCAGCTTTTTTATTATCTTACTTTGATTGTGTTTGGTAACTTGATTATATTTCATGCTTGCTGGATCCTACTTGCCTATTGTAGAGGTCTCTGATAATGATTTTTCGCTTCTTCCAGCTGATAGATAAGATCTTTTACCATTTTTTTACCATGCTTCTGCTGCATGTCCCTTACCTTTTGTATTTCCTTTTAGTAAGTGGATTCTATTCTCTCTATTTTTTTCATCCTTCTTCCATATTGATTCCCTCATATCCCGAATGTCTCTAAGCAGCATTCTGAAGATTTATTCCTATGGTAGTTCCATGCCTGCTTCTTCTATGTAAGTCGCTAAATTTAGATTCTAATTGTTGTACTCTCTTTTTTCTTCCCTTTTGGTATCTTTCTATATAAGATAGGCAGGATGAGCAAATCCAAGGAGACAGAAATGGGCCTGATAATTTGGGGGTAGAGAATGTAACAGGAGGGGGAGCAGTGGCATCATGAGCCAGGGGTAGGAGAATATCAAGGGATATAAAATTGATAGTGAGGAAGATGTAGCATTCTTGGCTATGAGTGACAAATTGAAATGTATTTTGAGAGGAATTACTGAGAGGAGAATGATTGGTAAACCTGATAGTAAGGCAGGAGGAAAGAAAAAAGAAAAGAAGGAAAGTACAATATGTCAAAATTATATATATGTATGTGTGTGTAATATAAATAGGTATGTATGTAAATATATAAATATAGGTGTACAACAAGGAAGCAGGTAGACTCTGAGCCTCTACTTAAATCTTATAGCAGTGCAAGAATGGCTTGCTTGTTCAAACCATGTGGCAATGTATCACACTCATCTTTCTGACACAGTTGCTGAAGACAAAATGGTTGCATAAGCAAATGTCCTGAAGAAAGCTGATGACGCCTGGTTATTAAAAGATAACATGCCTGGTGTCTTAAAGGCTTGAAGTTAAACAAGCATCCATCTAGAAGGGAAGCAAAAAAAGCATGGAAGAATCACATCAGGATGTTTGATCATGAGGTGTTGACAAGAAAAGTTATGAGAGTTCAAAAACATATGAATTGATGTGAAGGATCTTAGACAAAGTAGAGATCCAAAACTCAGTTCTTTATAATTGGACAGTTCTTTACAGAAGGGCTACACAGAAGGGATGATATAGCCACTGTGCAGAATGGCACTGAAGAAACACATAACTAGTCTCTGGTTCATTAATATCTCCTCCCCTTTCTATCATGGTCTTAGTTTTACTTCATTTCACTTCATTAATTAGACTGGTGCGTGTTCATTTGTATAATTATGATCATTTGATATATGAAATCTAATATAGATACAACCTTCAGAAATAGTAATGAAAGTAATGATTCCCTGAGAGTATGGGAAGGAGTGGAGTGGCAGAAAGGGGAAGGGGAAATCAATAGTAATGATTATTGTATAATGCCACTCAAGGGGAATGAGTAACAGAATTTTAAGTGAAGGGATGCACTGGATGGGTAAGACACAGCAAAAACAAAAAAGTAAATACCGTGTGTGTGTAAACACCATTTTATTGACATATATTTCACATATTACACAATCTAACCATTTAGTTACATTAAGAAGATTTGGGGATTTATTACCAGAACTTCAGAACGTTTTCTCCTTGAAACATTTCATATTCATCATATTCATTGTTGTCAATGTCCATCTCCCCCCCAACCTCCTCTTCCAAATCTTAAGTAATTATTAATTCAACACCTGGTTTTCATAAGGCTATGGATGGCAACGTAAGTCCAAAATTCATTTTGGAGTATCCTCACAGGGATTAACCCTCCTGTGAATCCCCTCTGAACATGAATTGCAAATAGTCTTGCTCTCAGACAAAGAGCACTGTATAGTCAATTATGGGAGATATAGTTAGAGGAAGGTGTAATACTTAATCGCTTGGTCTCGCTATTCATCCATTTTAATGTTGTTCCAGTTTTCAATATTTTATCATTTCTTTTTGAGTGAGATTTTTCTACCTTTCTTTCTAGTCATTATTGTTGCTTTTGTGGGGTTTTTTGTTTGCATCCTTTGTGTTTTGTCTGATTTTATGTATGTGATATGCTGGATAGTTAGATTGATAGAAACTAATTGGATTAATAATTTCCAAGGTGGAAATAAATGTGGAGCTAGAAAACAACTGTACAAGAGGAAAACATTCTGAAATTGAATGTGGTAATAATTGCACAAATCTTAATATGATTAACGTGTATGATATGTGATGTATGTTACAATAAATCTATCTTAATAATAATAAGATTTTAAAAATATATAAATAGTGATGTGTGGAAGAAAACGTAAGCTAAAGGAGAAATAGTGTGTAAAAATACTATCCTGTCTCATGCAGTTAAGCAGGCATTCTAAAAAGAGGCTGGAAAGGTATAAAGCATAAGGTTAAAGATCCATTCCAGGATTTTTCTGGAAAAAAAAACATAGCTTGAAGACCAAATAGCAAAAGCTCATAAGTATTTCAGAGCTAGAAAAGAAAAGTCCTCTTAGGTGATGATGTGGGATATAGAAACTGAAAGAGTAATTTCACATTGTATTTGAAATATTAAATTTCATTTATCCTTTCCCCAATCTTCTTTTTTTAAGGAAGCGGGAATTACTCACACTTTAATAGATCATACTTGTCCAACCATGGATACCATTTCTCAAAACTAGGTACACTTAACCATTTATGAACATATTATCATTGAAGAACAATATTAAGCTGGTTGATTAAATTATGTTCTTACATCTACGTGATTAAAAGACACACAAAAAACACACCACTGAAAATTAATCATTTATGTAAAACACCAGGATTTGAGGTAACAAAAATATATTCAGTTAACTCACACATTCCAATAATAAATATGCTTAAGAAACTCTTCAGCCTACAACAGGCCTTCATTTATTGAGTGCTTATAGTACAGTGATTTCAAATCTTAGCTTGCAATGAAAGATAGTTGTTCAATAAATGTAAGAAGACAATCTCTCTTCCAGATGTCATCTCTCAAAAATCTAGGTTTAATCATTTTTAGGAACTAGAAGAGCATCTCCTGATGATTGCCTAGCAGTCATCACCCTGAGAATAGGAACAAGGCAAAGAGAGTACACAGAACTTTAATTCTCCTAGACAAGTGTACATCCTTAGTTTAGCAATGACTACATTTTGAAGCCAGTCATTTTGAGACAGTATCTAAATAGCAAGTTGTTTAATATTAAGGCAGAAGGTACTGACACCTTGTGACAGAAATACAGCTTTATCGAAAAATCCTTCACACAATTAATTATACACTGAATGCTATTTTAATTTAAGCAAGGCATCCCTACATGTTCTAAAATATGGAAAATTTTTAATTAAAATTTGAATGAGATTGTTTTTCCTTCCCTACTTAAAGAGCTGGTTTAAAGTCAAGTGAAACCACTAATGTCTTTAGCAGTCTGGACTGTTTTGACAAGTCATCTCACAGTTTGGGAACCAATACACCTGAAGGTTTACCAAAAAAAAAGATTTTAAAGGAGGTGGTGGCTCAGGGGTGCTTGGGGGTGGGGGTGGGGGGTAGAGCAAATATCTTAGAATTTCCTGAAGTGGATAGGCAACTGTGTTAAATGACTTTAGCATAAGGCAGAACACTGCCAAATACATAAACTTCTGCCAAGTTGTCATTTTTACATATTAGTGATATTTTTTGTTTTTATTAATTTATGTGACTCCTCTAAGTGATCATCTAATTTAAATTTAAATTACCTCCCACTAACAAACCACACTAGTCCAAAAGTTTGAAACCATTCCTTGCTTTAGTGTTAAGTTCAACTAAATCAGCAGTAACATAAAACCCTTCAAACCAAGAATTTTACATCAGCGCTCTCAATTTACAGCAGAGAAAACAATGTTGAACAGAGTATTTTTCAAAATATGAGGATTTTAAAGAACAGTACTGAATAAAAATATGTAGTCTTTAAAATGGGCACTTCCCTTTCCCCTATTGCCCCTGCCTTGACCCTGTTTTCATACTCTCCTCCTATTTTCTTTCCCTAATTTTTACAGCTTTAATTTCTCCAAGGTGTAATCTTGAGGGACAAAAGAGAAGTCAGATGTATGCCAAGTTGTAGTAAAGCTTTTCTGAACATGAACCACTGTATAGAGTTCCATCCATGTATCGAGTTGTTTCAAAGTAGGAAAGTAGAGGGTTGTGACTTTCTCTTCTGCAGTTTTATTCACAATTGATGAGTGCTTGTTGCTTTCTGACTTCGTTCCCTGAATACTCGTAGTAGTTGCTTCTCTTCTGTGGTGAGAAATTTTGCTTCATGGTAACAGGGCTGAAAGTGACCTATAATTTGGACAGATAATTCTTTCTTCAAACAAAGAAGCAGTCTGAATGCAGGATTCTTTGATAGAAAAAAATATCTCAAAGGATTGGAACCCTATGTGGGAGATTTCAGCACCTAAGCAAGGGACCAATTAACAAGATTTCCCTATATTGCCCAAGAGAATAGTTATGTATAGCATCTGTGATCTTATACTCCTGTTCTTTTTAATTGAACAGTGTGCTCATAAATCACTTCTTAAATGTAAGGGTGAAGGTTTTTAAGCATTCAGGGCAATCTTCTTTAATAGCTGGATCATTTTTGAGAGAGACGATTCATACATTGCTACAAAACGACTTTGTGCACTTATCAGAATACTGATGGAATGGGAAGCTCTTACAAGCTTTAAGTTGAAAATTCTGTTCACCATTTCTGAGTACCTGGGAACAACATAACATAAAAAGAATTGGTACAATTCTTGGAACTTTTGGGTGAGTCACTCAAGGGCCATTCTCTTGGGAATTTCCAGTGCTGAGTACATGGGCAAAATTCACTGAAGTATCAATAACTCAATATCATTTTTGTCATCAATATGCATATCATAAAATCCCTTGGTGATTCTTTTTTCCTGAAAAGCAAACATATGAGGAGTATAAAATATAGGCCATACCAACATACTTTATCATAACGTGAGAGCTTGAAAGTCTCTAACTCCTTTTATCAGCATTTCAAATGAATGGGCAAGCACAGCTGTAGAAAAAATAACTCATATTATTTTTTATGGTTCTCTGTGATCTAATTTTCTATGTTTAAAAAGTTACACTTAAGCCGTCCACAGGTTATTATGTTGGGGGAAGGATTTGACTTGAGTAGATTCAATAAATATTGACTAGCATGCCAAATTTTAGAGGAACAATGAGATCATTAGTCAAGAATAAATGTAATAATTGGCCTGACAGAAGTCAATTCTTATTGTTCCAGGAGAATGAACTTTAGATTTTTTGCTTCCTGTTCTACTTACATATTGAACTTTTAAGAAACTGACTGTTCATTATGAATAATAGCCATATACAGAAGCTAAAGAAGAATACGCATAAGTACAACTGATGAAATGTCTTAAAGAAAAGGAATGTGTTTAATGGGTTATTTTTTAATGATGACTTTCTATTTACTTTTTACTTGCAAAGAAAGAGGTTAATCAAGTATGAAGGTGGAGAATGTGTTATACCAAAATAATGGGGGAAAAACATTTGAAGTGACAGACCCAAGAAAACCCAATCCAAACATGAGGAAAGCTAAGGATTTTGATAATAAGATACCACAAGTGTAGGTTTTAGTGAGAAATGTGGGTGGTAGAGGAAAACAAGACATTAAAAGATGTCTTTGAGATGAACAGTGATTTCACTGGTTTCACAGGATTCTCACTGTGGTGAGATTTGCTGTTGTGATTTTACCTGTAGATGTGTGGACACAGACTTTACTGGAGTTATTATCTGAGGATGTATATTTCTTTGCCCCTCATTAATTTACATATTACAAACATGTCGATAAATTTTCATGTCTTCTTCCTGAGGAAGTAAATTCTTCTTGTATTGGTTTCTTTTGGTTGGCAATCAGGAAGTACTATTGCATTTCTATTTCTTTTACTGTAGCTAAAAGAAATATATCTGAAGAGACACGATAATTGTGCTATGATTGAGTTGTCCAGCTTATTGTTTTTGACTATGTATTTTTACAATAAAGCCACTGAAAGAGTCATCGATATTCCAGAGAGCTTTTATGAAAAACATTCCATTGGAAAGTCTTAGCTCCAAGTTTGTATTCATGTAGATAGGAAGCCTATTTCTAACCACTATGTTGACCTCAAAACATCAAATCTAAAATTTTATTGAATAGGGTGCTGAGTCTATATTACTATGAAGACACAGACAGATGTAATCTTGAATGAAAATATATGAAACTTAGGCTTCAATGTATCAAAGAGTAATCTCTTGCACTCTGTTAGGAGTTAAAGGAGGAAGGGGATGAATGGATGGAACAGCTTGAGCTAAGGAGAACCAAGTGAAAACCTAGACTGTCTTTCTGGGAGCAAAATTCAGTCTTTGTCCACAAATTGAAAAAAGCACACTGATCAGATCATCGACAATGGAGTAGCAGTTCTTCTGTAAGGACTTTGGTGGTCCTTTGACAGAGATTTAAAAATAAGTTACTTCACCTTCCCAAGCTTGAGAGCATCATCTTCAGGGTGAGTACAGTCTTATGGGCAGTAGGCTAGCAGACAAGATCAAATAGGAGGAATAATTTAGAGTGAACTCAACCAATAAGAATCGATGCAAAACATTCAATATAAGAAGCAACAATAGTTTCATTGTCCCAAGCCTTCTGATAGCATATACATGAATGATTAAAATGATTAAAATACATGAATGATTCTATGCTTGAGTAAAGACATTTTGTTGTAGTTACAAGTGTTAGAAGAACATTTTATATGGCTTGTAACTATAATGAGGAGCATTACCTAATTCTCTATATGAGTCTAGATAGTGTAGTGGGTTATGTGTTGGACTGTTAACTGCGAAGTCATCAGCTGCTCCAAGAGAAAAAGTTGAAACTTTTGGCTTCTGTAAATATTTAGAGCCCTGGAAACCCAAAGGCACAGTTCTTCTCTGTCCTCTAGGGTTATTATGGCTTAAAATTGCCTTGATGAGAGTGTTTTGCCTTAGGGAGAGCGAAGCTTCTAATAATTAGTGTGACAATTAGAAGAACGAAGCCAGTTTTTAATATAGACTGTAGCTAAGAGCCAAGACTACTAGAAAACCAACTGAAAGTGGACAAGCCGGCAACATTGGGCATTAAGGGGTACTTTTTGTAATTCATCTCAATATATAACTTTGTTTATACTGAGTTAGCAAGAGGGATTAGCAAGATGTTTAGCAATGGCACAAACTCCCACAGGTTAAGCTAAACTGAGATCAAGAATTATTCCAATTTTAATATAACCCTAGCAAGGGAATCTAAAGTTTTCTGTTAAGCTGTTATGTTAACTCATTGTTATCAGCAAATGCAGTCATAGTGGGAGAAAAAATGCAAATAGACTTTTGAAGCTGAGATTATACTGGAGTAGAAAAGCTTGGAAAAATACTTATCATGATCTGGATTTTTGAGTCACAGGTTTCTGATATTTGATTTAACCCATGTCAAAAGATTTGCATCTCTTTTTGTTGAGTAAGGATGCTCAAATTTTTGATGGATCTGGATGGATGTTCCAAAGCACATCAATCAGTTATCCTCCACTCATTCAGAAAGGGCAAAGCCTAAGCCTGAGGTTCATCATTTGACTTTTCTGTATCTATGTAGTGATATTTTGAGTTAACACATACTCGTAAATGTGCATTCAGAGTACAAAATGTATCTTTTATGTTTAATAGAGAGGCATGGTCTAGTTAATTTGCTCAAATCAATTATATTGAAAGAATTGTGATGAGTAGGTAATCATTTTAATTCCAACATTATTGCCATCCTAATTAGAATAAAAGGTTCCCTTTTCCTTACATGCTCAGTAGAATAACTTCTTGTTTCCAGAACAGTAAATTTTTATGGGAGAAGAAATCTTCATCTTTCCCTTTTGGAGCTTCTGGTGAACTTGAGCGTCTAAGCTAACCTTATAGTTGACAACACAACTCATAATTCACAATGACGTCAGGGCTTCTAGAAAGCCCTCTTTAACCTGTGAAAAACATGCCCAAGAGTTTTGAATTAAATATTTGTTTTTGAAAAATTCTGGTGGAATCATATTGGAATTATCACAAACAATATAAGACATCTCATTGACCTTTCAGTATCTGCATGATAGGGACTTTGTTTATGAAACACAAACTGTGTGCCCCTCGGATGTAAAAGAATAAGTGCAATAACCTTGGTCCAAGTCGTGGTTAAGTCTTCACAAAATCTTGCTAATTGGGTTATTATGATTCCGTTAGTTATTTCAACCCTTCCAGGAAAGAAAGGATGATAAAAATAATGCAGTTTTTTTTATAAACTATGACACTGTTCTTCGATTGCTAGACGGGAAAAATGATTTCCTTAATTGCAGCAAATAATTCTTGATGCTACAAAGCAGAGTCAAATTGTAGAGGCTTCTTATGTAACCGCATGCGCCAAGGGGCATGGAAAGATCTCCCTTTCAGAGCCCGTTTTTGCTGTCTTTGGGGTATAAACTAGCTTAACAAGACTGCTCTGTTTTCATTTAATTTCAAAGAACAATTATATTTAGAAACATATTTATCTCCAATAGATAAATGGCCATGTGGGTATCAAGCACAAGGGGGTGTAAGTCTTCATTAGGTCCAAGATTTATTAGAACAGCTGATTCCACAATTTTTTCTTTTCAATTATATGTTTTTATTCTTCTAAATTGGTCATTGTATCTTCCCTTTTGCTAAATTGCTTTTCACTATTTTTGTTTCCCTTCCTATACTTTTTTTTAAATCATTTCATTGGGGGCTTATCCAACTCTTATGAAAACCCATACTTCCATCCATTGTGTATCAAGCACATTTGTACATTTGTTGCCTTCGTCATTCTCAAAACATTTGCTTTCTACTTAAGCTCTTGGTATCAACTCCTCTACATTAGAACTTGATTAAACAGCTACTACTGCTCTTGAGATTTTTCTTGTTCTTGTTGTTGTTGTTATATTTTTGTTATATACTTTTGTAAACAAATGGGACTAGTCGAAAGGAAGGTGACTCCAATAGCAATTTAAATAGTCCAATATCAGTGAAAATATCAACAAGTTCATCCATGAACAGATCTAGTGATTTCCTCTTGCAAATTCTGGGCAATAAGGGGAAACCCCTGCATTAAGAAGCCCAGAATCTTAGTTCTAAACCATGTTGATACACTTCTAGTGGAAAGGTCTTTCAAGTATTATTTAATTTATAGTCTTAATTCTTTCCATTGTCAAGGTATTTGTTGTTGTTGTTTTTACACTACTGACAAATAACAACTGGGGCCAAGGAAAGATTTGGCATTTTTCTCTTGAGTAGATCACAATTGTTGGGATTGAAGGGCCATTAGTCCTGAGAGGCCTTTCGGGCTTCAAGAGCCTGGAAATGATTGTAACTCAAATTAGTCAATTCAATAATGAAAGCTGTTTCCCACTCTTAAACTGTGCCTCTTTCAGAAGTTTAAAATATTGAGCTGAGCCCCGGTGGTGTAGTGGTTGAGTGAGGGACTGCAGCCCACGGGCTTGGCAGTTCAAATCCAGCAGCGGCTCTCCAGGAGCAAGACTGGGTAGTTCCCACGACCACCAGAGAGCAGTAATGCCAAAAAGAAAAGTAGAAGTTTAAAATATTAAGCTAAAATTCAGTTGTAAAAGTAACATTAAAATCTCAGAAATATCTAGGGCATTTGAAGAAAGAAAATAGGAGACTGATATCTGGCATTTGCAGGTCAGATATTAATAGGGGATTCGAATAATGGTTTCTCCACAAGTATTTGTGTGTGTGTGTGAAGGCAGAGAAGCATAACAGCTGAGAAGATAGAATATTTGGAGATGAAGTTTGATGGTGTAATTTACATTTTCCCTATTTATTCAATTTAAGAACTGTATCCCACCTTGTAGCAAGTTTGCTGTTGTGGTGTTTTTGAAAGTATTTAGAAGCCAGTTAAAATATATATCTCACTGGAGTTCATTTTCCAATTTTATGTACAGAAAAAAATGGAACAATTTAGAAAGACCAACAGAATGCAAATGGTGATCTACATTAAAAATTATCATATCCAGCAGCAGCTCTCCAGGAGTAAGGCTGGGCCTCCCACTCCCACCAGAGGGCAGCGATGCCAAAAAAAGATTATCACTGGTAAGGTTGACCAGTCAGGAACTGGAATGTTCAGGAACCTAAAGGTGCTTGATTGTATTGTGGATCTATAAAGGTGATTCCAAAGTGTACTTTTGATATCTTGTTTCTGATATCAAATACATGCGGGAAGAGAAAATCTCAGAGACACTGCTGGTTGAAATAGGAATCAAAATATATATTTAATAACAAGAAGAATCAAACTGATATCATCTGCAGAAAAAGATAATTGAGAAGATCAAAATGGTCCATCTGAACAAGACAGGCATCAATAGTTCTGATGGACAAAATTGAAACAGACCATCAACTAGTCACATACAAGTTGAAAACTTTTTAAACTAAAGAACTTTTTAAAAATCAATAGAGAAAAAGTCAAAATTCACTGTATTGGAGCTGATTCCACTCATAGTGGCTATGTGGGACACACCTGCTTCCAAAATATAAATCTTAATGGGAAAAACTAGCATCATCTTTCTCTTTGTGAGTTTGAATTGCCGACCTTGGGGTTGCAACCCATTGTGTAACCTGCTTCACAGAAACAATCTTTAGAACAGGTGTAGCACATGGAACAGAACAAGGTAACACTTCATGGTTTAAAAACAAGAAAGGTGTGCATCAGGGCTGGGTCTTCTTACCACACCTATTCAACCTGTATGCTTAGCTAACTTACATGAAGAAGAACGTGCAATCAGGATTTGAGGAAGGTTTATTAACAACATGTAATATGCAAAAAGACAACCTTGCTTGGTGACAGTAAGGAGAACTTGAAACATGGGTTGATAAAGATCAAGGACTGACTCTTCAGTATAGATGACAATTCAATGAAACGAAGACCAAAACCCTCACTACTGTACCAATATGTAACCTTACAGCAAATGGACAAAAGATAGAAATTGGCAGATATTTGTGTTACTGGGATCCACAATCAATGCCCGTGGGAGCAACAGTCGAGAGATCAGAAGGCATGCCGCATTAGGTAAAGCTGCTGCACAAGACTTCTTTAGCGTGTTCAATAAACAAGGACGCTATCTGGGGGACTAAGTTGCACCTGAACCAAGATATGGCACTCTTAATTGCCCCATGTGCACGTGAACATTGGACACTGAAGAGAGAATGCTGAAGAATAATCGATATATTTGAGTGTGATGCTAGAGAAGAATGCTGAAAATACCATCTACTTCCAAAAGGGCAAACCAATCTGTCTTGGAAGAAGAAATGTCAGGGTGCTCTTGAGAGGCAAGGATGGTGAGACTTTGTCATCCATGCTTCGGAAATATTGTCGGGAGAGACCAATCCCTGGAGAAGGACATCTCGTGTGGTATAGTAGAAGGGCAGTGAAGGAGAAGAAGACCTTCAACAAGGTGTGTTGACACCATGGCTGCGACCACGGGCTCAAGCGCAGGAACCGTTGCGAGGACGATGCAGGATCGAGCAGAGTTTCATTCTGTCGTGCATAAGGTGGCTACGGGTCAATGGCGCTTAACAGCAGCAACAGCAGTGGGAATGGGTGCCTTTGGATTATGGTGCTGATGAACAACATTAACTTTACCATGAGAAGAATGTGCAGATTTGTATTAGAAGAAAACAGCTCCTCAAAAAAAATGGTCCATAGAATTGAGAATTAAAAGACTTTGCCTAATATACTATGGATATGTGACTGGAAGGGACTACTCTCTGAAGAAGGACCTTGAGTGTAGTAAAGTAAAGGATCTGTGAAAAAGAGGAAGCTCCTCAAGGAGAGGAGTTCACAGAGTGGTTACAAGGATACACTCAAACATAGGAATGACTGTGAGAATGGTGCAGGACTGAACAGGGTTTTGTTTTGTTACACATAAACTCACTATGTGTCAGACTCAAGCAATAACAATGAGATAGAATGACTGAGCTGGAAGCTATATCAACCTGAAACATACAAATCTTCAACAGTAAATACTATAGTATTAGCAAAAATATCAATCTTTCAGAAATGTGAACAATATACTGAGAAGATTTAACACATAGCCAGTTGATATTTCAAAGTTAATAGATATGGAAAAGATAAAGGATGTTGACAAAAATGATAAATAGACTTCTATTCTCTTTCTACAGTATTAATGAAGGGACAACTAAAGACAGACAGTAAAATACTTTGGCAATTACTGCCATTCTCCCCTTACCTGTTACTATCAGATATCTTCATTACTTTTCAAATTAATTCCTTCATTCTTTAATAATCTTTCCAGAAACACAGCACCTGAAAGCAACAATGGATTTAATTTGTGGAAATTAACTCCTTGACTTTATTTTCTTGGACATGATTTATATGCCCATGAGACGTTCTCTTTTTCTTCTTTTTAGAAAGTGGGTGACTGAGGGGCAGCCAGCCAGTGATGATGCATGCAAGTTTCCTCTAGTTCCTGAAGCCTTCCTGCCCCCAACCATCATGGTCCCAACTCTACCTTACAAATCAGATGACCTGGAGAAGGTACACTAGTAGAAAGGGGAGCTGGAGATATGGGGAAACCAAGACAGATGAGCCCCTTAAGGGCCAGTGGTGAGATTGGAACTGCTGGATGGGTAGAAAGAAGGTGGAGTAGAGAGGCAGAACCAACTGCAAGGATATACACATAAGCTCCTATTGGAAGGATGGGCATCAAAGGAGTGGGTTGGGGGAGAGGTCGGACAATGTAAGATATGACAGAACAATAATAATTTATGAAGTATGGAGGGCTGGTGGGGAAGGGAGAGCAGGAGATGAGGGGAAAGGATGGAAAAGCCGAATCAAGGGCTGAATGGGGAAAGGTGGACATTTGAAGAACAATGACAGCAATGAACATGTGAAGGTGCTTAGCACAGTTTGTTTATTTATGTATATTGTGAAAAACGAGGTATGAGCCCCCAATAAAGCGAATTTTAATTTAAAAAAAAGAAAGTGGGTGACTGGAAAATAAAGGTGGAGAATAAATGGTTTGAGTGACTTATGTTGTTGCTGATGTTAGATGTCGTCAAGTCAGTGTTGACTCGTCAGGATCGTACAGACAACAGGATGAACCACTGCCCCATCTGGCACCATCCGTACCATTGGTCTTCTCCTCGGCACTGTTGTCACAACCCCTGTGTCAATCCAGCTCCTGAGGACCTTCCTGTTTTTTACTCTTCCCCCACTTTACGAGTGACCTTCATAGAAGTATAGTACTTCATTCTGTTAAAACCAAATCCTTTCCTTGTGACTGTCACTATGATCTCTCTACCCTATATACAACTCCTATGGTACATTTGACAACTGTTTTCTTCATTTCAAGATGTTCCTTCTATTTGGAGTACATCTGAATAAAAATTCCCTTTTCTGTGGAGGGTTAAGGACACACTAGATAAAGTGATAGCTATAAATCTTGAAAAGAATATGTGGTTTTTGATACAAATTTTTTTTGTAAGTTACCATGCATTTGACAACTTATTTCTTCACTTTTCTGACCTGATTCCTATGTGATGGAAGGGAAAAGGCCAAAATTCTACCAAATTTCCCAAGTAATATGCCTATTGCCTAAGAATGAATCTTACAAAAACTAGGAGAAATCAATAACCCAAGCATAGCATAGATTTCAAGATGAAAGAAATTCCTAAAACACTCTATGTAAAGACGGTAAGTAGTTGCATTTTGCTGCATATTAGGAACCTACATTTCCACGTTTTCTAATGGACACAAAGAAGGTCAATAAATACTGCCATAGGCAAGCAAGCTCTTAGGTTTTTATGATTTGAGGAAAGGAAAATCTGCACCACTAACACAAAAAGCTCCCATCTTGTGTTATGTCATTTCTCAAGGGGCTTCCGAAAGTCAGTATTTGGGTTTGTCATATTCATTTTGAAACTACTGCTGCTTCTGAGCTCCTCTTCCCATCACCCTGCTACTTTGTTCCAGGTAAAAGAAGAAGGGCTTTTACAGAATTGTCACACTTTCTTCATTATAGATTCATTAAAGGTAAAAATAAGGGGCACCTACTTCAACTCCTTATAGTGCATACTCAGCAGGTTCTCTAATCATGGAGTTAATAGCAGAGCAATGTCCAATTAGAATCTTTATATTTAACTGCATTAAGAAATGATCCTCTTAATGTAACCTCTCTCCCAGTCCCAGATATTTGCAAATTCTGCCATGGAAAAAAAACATGAAATAAAGAGTTTGGGAAAAAATGGATTTAAGATGCACATTGGATATATTTGTCCCCAAAGAAGGAATGAAAATATGTTTCCATAGAGCAAAAACAATTTTTTGATTCATGTTGCTGATTGCTCTGAAATGTGATCATTATTAACTCAAGGTTGAGAAATTAGCCAGATGCATGACTGCAAAAAAGTAAATGAATAAATAAAATCCTTTTTCCTCTTGCAAGGAATAAACCCATTTCCTCCTCTCATCTTTGCTTTGACAGATGGCTACAAGCAAGTCCGTGGACTGGTATGGAAATGACTCTTCTGTGACGACATTTATTCTCTTGGGTCTCTCAGAGGAAAAGGAGCTGCAACTCATTCTCTTTCCAATCTTCCTGACAACCTACCTTGCGACCGTTGTCTGGAACCTGAGCCTCATTCTTCTAATTAGGGTGGACCCCCATCTGCACATACCCATGTACTTTTTCCTCAGTTTTCTAGCATTTATTGATATCTGCTTTGCTACTTCCATCAGCCCAAGAATGCTATCTGACTTCCTAAAAAAGGAAAAAGCAATTTCCTTCATTGCCTGTGCCACTCAGTATTTTGTCGTGGCCTGGATGGCTCTGACCGAGTGCTGTCTGTTGGCTGCCATGGCCTATGACCGCTATGTAGCTATTGGCCACCCTCTGCAGTACTCAGCCATCATGGCTCCTGGACTCTGTAGGAAGATGGTAGCTGGGGCCTGTGTGAGTGGTTTGATTAGCAGTTTCACTCAAACATTCCCTTGCTTTCACCTTTCCTACTGTGGGCCCAATATCATCCAGCATTTCTTCTGTGATGTGCCTCAGATAATTCCCTTGTCTTGCTCCGATCCTTTCATCAGTCAAATGACTGTTCTTTTGGTAGCTACTTTTGTTGGGCTTGGTTCTTTCCTTATTATCCTCTTTTCTTATGGTTTCATTGTGGCTTCCATCTTGAAAATATCCTCAGGCAAAGGTAGTGCCAAGGCCTTTAATACCTGTGCCTCCCACCTGGTCGCTGTAACACTCTATTATGGTACAGCCTTGTCTGTGTATTTGTTTCCCAAGTCTGATCAATCCATGAAGCAGAATAAGGTGTTATCAGTGTTCTATTCCATCCTCATTCCCCTGTTGAATCCTCTGATCTACAGTCTGAGGAACAAGGAGATCAAAGCAGCTGTCAAGAGGCTTAGAAAGAGAATAACAGACATGCCTCAGTTAGACTAACACTTGGATAGTTATTATTATCCTTTCTCAAAAAAATAAGTGGAAATGTGTAAGGAATGCAGATAATATGAACTAAAAGCCTAGCTTCAGTAGTTCTTGGTGTTATCATGTTTAGCTACCGTCACTAAGTAATCTCATGCAGTGACTTTGAATACAGTTTTTAAAAGTCAGTTTCCTACATAGAACTGAGGTAGATAAAAATTCAAAAGTGATGTGTTTTGAGAATGATGCTGGTAGATATGATATGGACAGATATGACAGCATACCAGGACACTAAATATTATGTTATCTCATTCACAGATTTTCATTTCTTTTATTTATTATTTTTCAGTTCTTATTTATGTTTCAAAAATATTAAGTAATGTTTTATACTCAACGTGTGAAAAATAAAGAATAATTACAAGAGATAGAGTAAAAAATGTGTGTAGAGATTGAGATTCGGCCATTTTTACTGCCCAGTAGCCTTGTTCCTTCCATTTTGCCTCTCAAACAAATGGGTGACAGTGAATTATGAAAGTGACATGGGAAGTAGAAAGAGTAGAAAGGGAGATGCAGTTTCAAAGTGAAGAGTGAGGAAGATCCTTGGTCTTAGTCCTGCCATGGTATTTTCAATCATGTCATATGCATAATATGCATGTGAAAATTGACCATTAAAAAGGAACACTGAAGAAGGATTGATGCATTTGAATTATTGGGGGGTGGGGGAGACTACAGAAAGTAACTCGAAGTGCCAGAGAAACAAACAAATCTTTCCCAGAAAAAGTACAGCCAGGCTGCTCCTTAGGAGCAGGAGAGACTAGTTCCTGGAAAAGGATATAATTCTTGGTACAGCAGAATATCAGTGAATAAGAGGAAGACCCTCAACCTGACAGACTGACAGAGGCACTGCAGCAGCGGGCTCCATAACGGGAGGAGAGTGCGGGACAGGCAGCGTTTCCTTTTGTGCGTAGGGCTCAGTATGAGTGGGAATGACCCAAAGGCAGCGAACAACAGCACAGTACTGAGTAGTAAGGAGTCTCGGTGAGGTACTGAGCTACATACTGGACTGCTGCTTCAAGTTTGACAGCGTGGGACCGCCTGTGGGGCAAAGATGCGGCTTTGCGCGACAGTAAAGCTTTACAGTCATGGAATCCCAAACGTGCCGCAACTTTTGGTTGCTATCAGTTAGAATTGACTTGATGAGGGTTTTGTTCGTTTGTTGTTCTGTTTTGGGGGGTGGTGTGGGGTTGGTGGGTAGGAAAGTATGAAAGAATCAATGAGGAAATTAGAGAAATTAAGCTAGCTTCTAATTTAGAATTTAGCTAAGAATTTAAATTGGGCAACTTCCTAAAAATATCCAAAAAGGCAATAATGGGTATTGTGCTAGTCCAGGTAGACTACTGAAACAAGTTCATAAACACACATATGGATTTAAGGGAAAGGTTAATATACAAGAGGAATGGAACGTTGAGAGAGCATCCCAACCCAGTCCAGTACAAGGTCACAAGTCCGATGCTAGCCCATATGTCCAACACCAGTACTTAAAGTCCCCTTTTGACTCACGAAGTCATAGGTCAGTGGATGTAGAGTCTTGTGTGTCTGGTGGCGGTAGAAGCAGCAAAAGGATCTCAGTGCTGTCAGGGGTTTCTGTGTGGCTCCTCCAGCTTCAGAGATCTGGGTCCATCAGAGTGAGGCCGTGTGGCTTCTCCTCCGGCTCCTCCAGTTCCTCAGACACTGCCATCTTGTATTGTTAGTCGAGCAATTCCCCAACCACTAAGGAGATGGTCTCTCATCTCCACGAGGGAAATATCATGAGACTTCCCAGAATTCTCAGAGAAAGCCATGCCCACAGAGGTCTCAATGGCTATTTCCAGATTGACAGGCCAGACTCCATCCCTAGACTTCCAATCATGAAATTGACATCAAGTCCATGACCGCCACATGTATAAGGGGTACTTTAGTTTTATCATCTAAATATCTTGCTCTATATCTTCTGAGATATTTACCCAGATGCTGCAAGAGGTTTCAGAAATGGCAAGGACTTGCTGATTTTGAGCTAAAGTGAAATCAAGAATCATTCAAAGATTTAATGTAGCCCTAGCAAGAGAGTCTAAAGATTTTTGTTGAGTTGCCATGTCAAATGCAGTATCATTACCAAATTGAATCATAGTGGCAGACAAATTATAGGTAGAATTTTCTCTTTGAGAACTATCCTTCTTAATCTGACTTTTAAGTTGGGGGTATTCCTATTTCATATGATCAACCCATTTCACATGATCTGTATCTCTTTTTTAGTGAGAATACTCAGTTTATTATTCCACTGCGTACTCTTATTATAAGAATGACTCACCTAGGAAACAGGTGAATGTCCTGAAGGATATGGAGCAGACATGCTTAGCTTTTCAGACAGGGCAGTGCTAAAGCAACATGGTAATCTTTTAGGTTTGATGTATCTGTGTAGGCATGTTTTGATCCTTCACATATTAACACATATCTATAAGGAGCAAAAGCCATCTCTTTTCTATTTATATT
This sequence comes from Nesogale talazaci, assembly GCA_004026705.1. NCBI lineage: Eukaryota > Metazoa > Chordata > Mammalia > Afrosoricida > Tenrecidae > Nesogale > Nesogale talazaci. Next base: position 144,633 of record PVJH01000266.1, read on the forward strand.
TAGTGGAGGTGGGATGGACTGATTAATATGCTCAACCTAATTTATAAACACACTCAGTCCAAAACACATAAGTCTCACCATTATCCTTTCTCAAGTGCATTAGGTCTGGGCTTCTTCTGAGACAGACTCATTTGTACTTCTGCAGTTTATGGCACTTTCCTCACCAGCACCATCACTTGAATAAAGTGTACCTTAGTCCTCAAGTGACCTCCTGTCTAAAAGTTAACACTTTTAAAAGGTCTTATGCAGTAAAATTTCCCTATGTAACATGTCATTTGATTTCTTGATTGCTGCTTCCATGAGCCTCAATTGTGGATACAAAGAAGATGTAATCTTTGAAAGATTTTTCATTGTGTTTTTCATTGTGTTTCCTATTGGTTCAGGTATGAGGGGTGTTGTTTGCTTTACAGTGAGTTCTAATTCATACTAAAGACAGTAGTACTTCATTTCCTTCAACCAGTACTTTAAGTCCTCCTCACTTTCAGCAATCAAGGGGTGTCATCTGCATTTTGCATAATGCTAATAAGCCTTCTTCCAATCCTGATGCTTGTTCTTCACAAGATTCAATTTCTCTGAGTTTAATCGGTATACAGATCAAACAAGTATAGTCAAAGGATATAACCCTAAAGCTCACCTTTCCTGATTTCCTGATTTCTGGTATTCCTTTGTTTTATTTTAGTGGCTGCCTCTTGGTTCATGCACAGATTTTGAAAAGGCTCAATTAAGTTTTATGGAATTCACATTTTTCTTTATGCTAACAGTGTGCTATGATTCACACAGGACATGTCTTTGCAGAATGAATGAAACATGAGGAAACAAGCATATTTATTGCATTCTCTGTTTTTAGCCAAGATCCATCTTATGTCAGCTATGATTTCCAACAGCATCTTATCCAATACTGCTGAAACCACTGCTGACTTGTCCTCATCAAAATTTTGCTTGCATGGGATATTAGTGATATTGTTCAATAATTTCCACATTTTGTTGGGTCTTCTTTGGAACGGGTACAAATTGATTGGCCAAGTAGAGTTTTTGTAAGTTTCTTGGCATAAGTGGTGAGATTCCAGTGTTTCATCATCTTTTTGAAATGTTCAAATTTGTATCCCACGAAGTGCTGGCGTCTTCAGTGCAGTTTGAACTTCTTTCTTCAGTACCATCTGATCTTGATCTTATGCTACATCTTAAAATGGTTTGGTGACAAGTTATTTTTCATATATTTAGTTATGTCTCTCATCTTCCTTTGATTCTTTATCATTCAATATTTTGTCCATAAAATCTTTCAACATTTCAACTCAAAATTTTTCATCAGCTCTATCAGCTTGAGATAGATCATGCATGTTCTCCTTTTTATGTTTTCTTACTGCAAATCTTCGCTCAATTCACTGCAATACTGTCTTTGGTCTTCTTGAGATTTGTTTTGAACTTCTCTTTTCAGCTCTTTCACTTCATCATTTCTTCTATTTGTTTTGGCTACTCTACATTTAAAAGCACATTGCAGACTCTCTTCTGACATACCGTTTAGGCTTTTCGTCCATATTTATAAATGGTTTTTACTTTCTTGATGTTCTTGATGCCATCCCATACTTCATCAGATTTTCGATCATTAGTGTTCAATGAGGCAAATCAATTCTTTAAATGTTTGACAAATCCAGATGAGACACATTTCAAGGTCAGAATTTGGCTCTCATGGAACCGTTTTAATTTTCTTCAACTTCAACCTGTCTTTTCCATTGGACAATGAATCTGTCCCATGGCCACTCTTTTTTCTTTTTTTTTTTTTTTTTGCTTTGGCTAAAGATATGAAGCTTCTCTATGGTCTCTTAGCAAAGACGTAGTCAGCTTTATTCCAATGTATTTCGTCTGGTGAGATAAGCAAGATGTTTTCAGTGAAGTCACTGGCCTTACAAAGTTTTATCTTGCAATATGCGACTTTGTTTGTCTCATCGATGCTATATTTTCCAACCATTGATCCCAAACCAAGGGAAGGGAGATAAAAAGGATAGGGATTGAGATTTAGTTATGCTTACTTCCATGGAATCTTGTTACTTTCATTTACCTCTCACTTAAATGAAAGGAAGTGAAAATGATAGAGGAGAAATGAAGAGTAAGTGGGAAAGGACACTTTCAAGGCCAAGGTTTAGGACAATTCCTTGATTCTAGAAGGAAGGTAAAAATCAGCTATTTCTGGCCATAGATGGGCCAGGAGCATGCTTTGTGGCCGCATACATTGGCTATTGTGCAAAACCAACACAAATGAGGGCTTTCTTGGTGTATCCTGGAGGCCTGGCCTTAGAGCTGAAAAAACTTTCCCTTCCACTGATTCCTGGGCTCTAAATTTGTCCAGAAACTGAACCACCAAACTTGGGGTTACCACATTTTCCGAATTCAATGGAAAGAAATTAAAGAATATTTTATAGAAATATATTTCCCTCATGGACCAATTTAATATATAATATTTTAGGATTTACATAACATGTTACACATACTGTAGTTGTATTGAAATTTCATTTGAGAAGTTCTTTTACAGCTCCAAAACCAAAAAAATTTACTAAGAAAATCAAGTCTCACAATCAAGGCTTATCAAAAATCCAGGGGAAATAGGAAATGGAAAGATCAGAGATGTGATCAAGTAAAACATAACTCAGCAGGTACATAAATTCTATTACACACATGACACCAGAGTGCATCACCTGGAGAGTTAATTCCCTCTAATCTTGTTATCTTCTTTCAACTGTCCCCTTAACTACAGATTTTAGAAAATGCACGGCTAGGGACATCTCTCTTGCTATGTGTTCACCGTCAATTTCATGGACTAACAGTTACTGAGGGAATTTAGGAGTCATTTAGGAGGCCTGATGTCATAATGCTTTTGGGTTGGGCTACTAACTGATTGGGGTCGGGTCCAAATCAGGCAGCCCCTCCCCCCATCCACCAGCCCCTCGGGAAAGCAACCTACTGGACTCTGTAACCCCTGCTTCCAACACTTCAGGGGTCTTATCTCTCCGGGCAGGGTCCACACAAACCACTCTGTAACCCCTGCCTCCAACACTTCAGAGCACTTCTCTTTTCAGGCAGGGTCCACACCACAGCCACCCCTCTTTCCAGCATTCTGGGATGCAAGTCCGTGGGGTGGGGGGGGCGGGGAGGGAACAATTTGCTAACAGGCAATTTCCTGACTAAAACCTGCAGATGGCAGCACAGAAAATTTTGCTTCCCCTTATTGGCCCCTGTCCCCTTGGTTCACACCCTATGTAAATCCCATTGCCTCACTGACAAGCTGCAACTTCCCTACCCTAACCCTTAGGTTACAGAACCAGGCGAGAGCTTTTCCCTGCCTCATTAAAACTTTGCTTTTCATTCCTCACTGAGATCTATCTCCTGTCTGTGACTCTGTATCAACCTCTCACTAACTAACGTCAGCAGCTAGAAACACCAGCTGCTCAGTAGGAAAAAAATGAAGCTTTCTACTTTTATAAAGAGTTACAGTTTCAGAAAGACATGAGCTGTTCTCCTCTGTCTTATAGGTTCTCACTGAGTCAGAATCAATTCAGTGGCAGGGAGTTTTGAGAGAGAGAGAGAGAGAATCCACTTTGAAAGAATGCTACCTTTTTTTAATTTGCAAGAACAGGAACATAAAGTCAAATACATAAACATTGAACAACATACTACTTTAAAATGACTGAGTAACAGATCAGGTAATAATGAATTTTAAAAATTCTTTGAGACAACTGAGAGTGATAGAACAGCACACCCAAAGCTTTGAGACACAACACAGGCAGTTGTCAGAGGGCAATTGATAATAATCAATGCACATGCTAACAACGAGGAGAAATGTAAAATCAACTCCGTAGCACAACACCTCCAACAACTACCACAAGGACAATATGCACTCTCTAAAAGCAGGAGAAAAGAAACCATAAAGATTGGAGAATAAATAAATGAAGTGGAAAGCAGGAAAACAATGGGAAAATCAACAAAAAAAGAAATTGGCTCTTTGAAACGATAAACAAAATTGACAGAGATTAACTAACCAGAAAAAGAAAGGTAAGATGCAAATATCTAGACAGAGAGGACAAAGGTGAAGTCACAGCAGATCCAAATGAAATAAAAATATGATAATAAGACATTAATAAGCATATACACCAACAATCTTGATAATCTAGAATAAATGGATAAATATCAAGAAATACACTACCTATCCAAATTAACATAAATGTATGCAGAAAACCTGGGTAAAGTCATAACAAAAGAAGAAATAGAAAAGGTCATCAAGGAACTTACAACCAAGACAAGCCCAGAACCATAAGGTTTCACAGGGGAGCTCTACTAACTATTCAGGGACGCTCTGTCACTGTTCTACCCAGCTCATTCCAGAACATCAAAAGGTACAGCAAACCACCAAATTCACCCAAGAAGTAAGCACAACCCTGATGTTAAAACCAGGGAAAGATCCCACAAAGTCAGAAAATTACAGACCAATTTCATTTATGAATATAGATGCAAAAATTCTCATCAATAGCAGCCTACAACATAAAGAAAACAATTCTTCATGACCAATAGACATTCAATGTTAGACAGAATTCTCTAGAAAAAACAAAACCAGGATATGATTTTATATAGATTGATAGATCTAACATAAAAAGAGACAATTAATTGGTGTATAAAACTACAAATGACTCAGGGCAACTCACTTCCAAGAGGCAGCTAATGTGCTGAGAGTCCTTCAAGTGTGAGGGCTGCCTGGTAGTCCTCTGTAGAGCAATTCAGGCTACCTGGCCACAGGCAGCGTGGCTGCTCCAACACCCAGGGCTGCACCTGGGTAGGTCCATGTGGCTTCTCCTCAGGGATGTCTTGCAGTAAGTGAGCCTTGCTAGCTGAAGCAGTGAACTGACTAAGGCAGCTGCACTCTGGTCCAACCATCGGAAAGCAGGAGACTCAAGAACCAGAAAGGTGAGGCTCACTGAACCATTTATCTCTCTACCCTTCAATTAACCCCACATGTGTTTATAGGCCAGACTGGCACAATAAATGTTAACCATCTCAGATTCATACTAGGAACACAATGATGTATCAATATTTAATTAAAAATCAATGTAATCCACCACATAAATAATACAAAGAATAAGAACCACATGATCATATCAATAGATGAAAAAACACATTTGACAATATGCATTTCTACTAAAACAGTCAAGAAAAAAATTAATAGAATGAAGAATGCTCAAAATAATAAAGCCTATATGCAGAAGAAATCTTGCATTCCACATCATTTTCAGCAGGGAAAAAACTGAAATCATTTCCCATGAGAACAGAGAAAATACAAGACAAATGCCCTTTATCATTACAGTTAAGCACCATCAGAATCCAAATCTTAGAACCATTAGACAAGAGATAGAAATCAAGGAAATACAATTGAGCCACCAAAAGTGAAAAGGTCACTGCTTGAGGAAAATATGATTTTTATAGAGAAAGAATCCCAAGAAGTCCAAAACTGATGGTAACTCTATCCATGTGGACTTCTCCAGCTAGAATACCCAGAAATCAAATTGATGATATCTGTGGAAAAGACACAATGGAGGCAGCAGCAAAAAACAGGTCAACAGGTTACTGTGGAACAGACAACCCATTGTTCATATGTAAGTTGAAGTTAAAGCTGAAGAAAAATAAAAGCAAGCTCATGATAACCAACATAAGGATGCTGATTATATCAGATTTGACACATTGGACACTAAGGACACAAGACTTGAAGAGCTGTGGGAGGACATCTAGATCATCATAAATGAAGAAAGCAAAAGATGGTTAATATGGCGGTTATGAACCTATGTCAATTTCATGATTGCGATGTAGGGGTGGAGTCTAGCCTGTTAATCTGGAGATAGCCAATGAGTAGCCAATGAGGCCTCTGTATGGGCATGGCTTTCTCCTGAGTCTTCTGGGAAATCTCGTGATATTTCCCTCATGGAGGTGAGAGGCCATCCCCCCAATTGTTGGGAGTCAGTCTCCAAGAGGACAAATTATGGACAAGACAAGATGACAGCATCTGAGGAGTCAGAGGAGAAGCCACATGGCCTTACTCTGATGGAACCATACCTCTGAAGCCATGTGGAGACCTCTGCCAGCACTGAGTTGCTTATACCACCACTGGATGCTGTCAATGGACCCTGAACCCTGGAAGCGAGGAGCCATGGGGAGACCCCTGCCAGCGCTGGGACTCTGCACTCACTGGCCTTTGACTTCATGAGTCATAAAGAGACTTTATAGACTGGTATTGGGCTTATGGGCTAATATTGGACTTATGACTTTGAACTGTACTGGATTGGGATGCTTTCTTAATGTTCTATTCCTCTTGTATATAAACCTTTCCCTAATATCCATATGCATGTCTATGAATTTGTTTCTCTAGTGTACCCGGACTAACACAGTTAAAATGACCAGAAATAAATAGAAGATCAAAGTGAATGTCAGAAGATACACTGAAACTTGTTCTTAATTGTAGAATAGCTATGGCACCTGAAAGACATGCTGAAGTCAGAGAGCTGTACAGAAAATTTCAGAGAACAGCTTGAGAAGACAAAATAAATATTATGATAAAATGGGAAAATAATTTGAATTCTAGAATTAGAAAATGAAGAGACAGGAACAAACTCAAAAGTATCTTAAACTGAAAATATTGAACGGTGCAGGAAGTATCAAAAGAAGATTGAAAGAATACACAGAATCACTATACCAAAGAGAATGAGTCCATCTTCTACCATTTCAAATGGCAGCATATGAACAAGAAAAAATAGAGCTGAAAGAACTTCAAGCTACTGAAAGCATTAGCAAAAAAACATGGCTTCAGGAATTGAGAAGTACCAATTGAATTGTCTCAATTAGCTGCTGAAGTGCTTGAAGCACTCACTTGTCCATCCAGGAAATTGGAAAGACAGTTACTTGGCCAACTGGTTAGAGGAGATCCCTGTTTATATTCATTCCAAAGAAAGGTGACCCAAATTATATGCTCAAGTTACAATACAATAGTATTAGTATCATGTACAATTAAAATTTTTCTAAAGCTCATCCAACAATGTTTGTAGCTGTACATTGATAGGGAGCTGCAAGAGGTTCAGGCTGGATTCAGAAGAGGGCATAGAACAAGGAATATCATTGTTCATGGCAGCTGGAGCTAGACTAAAAGCAGAAAATACTCGAAAGATTTTTACTTGTGTCTTATTCACTATGCCAAGATATTCAGTTTTATGAGTCATAACAAACTAAAGATAAACTTGAAAAAAGTGGGAATTCCTGAACACAACATTATACTCTTTGGAATATGTACATGAATCAAGAAGCATCTGTGCAAACAGAACAAGCAAATATTACACAGTTTGAAATCACAAAATCATGTGTCTGGATTGTGTCATCCTACTACACTTGTTCAACACATATGGAGACCACATAATCAGAGAAGCTGGATTACGTGAAGCAGAATGCAGAATCAGGATTGAAGGAAGGCTTATTAACAAATTAGAGATCAAAAGACATTGCATGGGATAAATCTGCCACCAAGCCCTCTTGAGATAGATCCGTGTCAAGATGGTACCAAAGTAATTAGTCCATAAGGGAAGCTCCAATGATTCTAGTGTCCTGAAGGTTAAGTGGACATGTTCTGGTGAGTGGAAAGGTCTCTATGAGGGGGCCTCCCTGTCCAGGAGGGAGCCCTGCCCCACATCTGCTTTATTTCAAGTTCCGGAGACCTGAGTACATATGTTGGAGATTTCCCGCGGACTGGACGACCTTTATGTGCCGCTGCCGGCCGGTGCCTCCCCCACTCCCAGAAGAGTACGGTTATGGTGTAGCGCTCCCTATGGCTGGACCTCACCACCACATAGCAGCAGTCTACTCAATGTTGCCACCTGGGGGAGCTGTGCCCATCTCTCGGGGTTCCCATCCTTACAAGAAGGTAGACGTGATTCCATCTGTAAGGCCTGGTCCTTCCCAGCAGCCATGCAGGGCCACGGGGCCAAACCACATCAGGTCTGAGTACCTGTGGCTGGGTGCACACAGCGCCAGTACCTGGGTAAACTCCAACCCGCAAACAGTCACACTTGTCCAATTATTGGAGCCCAGGTTCCACCATTACAAGAATCCCATCTACAGGGAGCAGTTCTGCACTTCCCGTCCATTTCTCCTGTGATCCACACCCCGACTCCACTCAAGTCTAGGGGAAGTCCAAGTAGTCCACCTCACGAACTCACCTGGAGTTGAGCGCTGAACAGAAGCTTTTCAAACTTGCCACCCTTGGCACCTGAGTCTAATTTGGGCAGGCACACCATGCACCACTCTGCCTTAGCAGCTGGAGTCTGAGTAGGAACCAAAGCTTGCAGCACGAACTTGCCCAGTGCTGCAGGAAGGGGGTCTTCCAAACTTGCTGCCCTGGGCCACAGCGCCTGATTTGAGCAGACACTCCTTACTGGCAGGACTCTGAGTCACAACCAGGACTTTGTAGGTCATGTCCGGAGTCGACAAAACCAGATATTGGAAACTGGACTTTTTAAGCCCTCCTTTTGCAGTCACCGCACCTGGTCTTTGCAGGCACGTCATGAGTCATTTCTGGCTTAACATGTGAGTCCGAGTCACCGACTGGGGCCTTACAGGCCCCTCAATGCAAATTCACCCAGATCTGTGAGATGTGGACCTGGCCTTGCATGCCCACCACAGCGCTCATTGCTGCAGGGTAGCAGAGTTGTGATCCAGGGTTGTCCATGCCAGCCTTGAGTTGCCTCATCCAGTTTTGTCGACTGTATCTTTGCAGGCCCACCCAGTGAGTGGATAAGTGGAGAGAACATCCCAGACCCATAGGGCATCCTTACCTCAAATATAGCCTAGTTCCAGGAATACAGGGAACCAGCGACCCAATTCTGGGAACTCCCCAAGTCATTGCAGAGCACACCTCTTAGGGCACCTACCCAGTGGTCCCATAAAGCTCTTCCATTGTACCAGAGCAATCCATCAGTAAAATTGAGTTTCCCATAGTTGTCCCCAGTGGAGCTTGCCACCTCATGGCTGCTGATTTTTGAGTCATTGCAGCACCTGCCTACACAGCAAGTTGGCCAACCTCCATATAGGCCACAGGCAGCCCTTGAAAATACCATTGTCAATCTCACTGTGAAAGTATGCAAGGCCTCTTAGTCTCCCAGGAATATGGCACTCACCTCTTCAAAACCATCACATAAACAACAGCATATTATGCTACTCCCAACAAGTAAATAAGAAATAAAAACCACATCAACAGAACTAACGACACTTATGGAAAAATCTAATATGGATCTGCCACAAAAAGAAATTTTCAATAGGCTACTTGAAGTAAAACAGGAGATGACGGAAGCAACACAGACTATGGATGCCATGATAGAGGGGTGAAGGTCAAGATGGAGGAAATGAAGTCCAAGATAGAGGGAATGAAGTCCATGCAACAAAGGGAAAAACATGACTTACCAGAGGAAGTAGAAGATGCTTTACACAACATCACCAATCTCATGAATAGGTTAGAAGGGGCTGAGAACCACAGCAGTGATTTGAAAACAGTCAGCCAGACCTCTGCACACAAGAAAGACCATCAAAAAAGATAATAAAAGAGGTAGAAGAAAACCTGAAAAAAAGAGTGGGCACTAATATCTTCCATAGCTGAAAGAAAAAAACACTTCCCTTAGAATCCATTACCTGCAAAATTATCTACTAAGATAGGAGAGATAACGGTTTTTAGGACAAGGAAAAACTTAAAGAATACACTGTGAGACTCTCAACCCTGAGGGAGACCCTTGCCAAGTCACTATGCCAGAAGACCAGCATCCACCAAACACAAACAAGGGAACATCATATAGCCCAAATCCAACCAGAAGCCAATGAAATGATACCAATCACCAAGAAAATATGCCCACAGGAGAAAAAGAAGGCAAAAAGAAGCCCACACACAAAAAAAAACACAGGACAGTAATTAAAAGGATGATAGAAAAACACAGAGATCAAAAAGCACAAGATGTCTAGACTCGATGGAGGGGAGGGTATGGGAGGCCTGGTTGGGATTAAGCAAGGACAGTGACTCTGTGAGGAAACAATGAAACGCCATTGAAGGTGTAACATGATGGTAGGACGGGAGGGAGATGGAAGGAAGTGGAGGGGGGAACTGGAAGGCAAGGGGCACTTGCAGAGGTCTAAACATAGGTATGTCCATACATAAGTACAACTATCTATTACAAGGTGTGAATAAATCTAAGAACATATCTATAGGCCAATTATTATGGTAGCAAGTAGACCTTGGGTCCTCTCCCTGGTGCTCCCTCGATGCAAGAACACTTTGTTCTATGAATCTGGCATACCTCGAGGCTCACTGGCCCAACACAATCACTGAGGTAAAATGGGTGCACAAGCAAATGTGGTGAAGAAAGCTGATGGTGCCCAGCCATCAAAGGATATATCTGGGGTCTTAAAAGCCTGAAGATAAACAGTAAACCATTTACTTGATAAGAAACCACACCCACACAGAAGAAGCACAACAGCCAGCTTGGCCACACAGTGGTGAAAGGTCTAGGCAATAGACATCAAACAGGGGGAAAAAAACATATCACTGTATGCACACATCCCCAAGGTGCCCACTGAGGGTATGTGGGAGCATGAGCAAGAGTGGTAAAGAAAGCAGATGGTACCCATCTATCAAAAGTATAGCATCTGGGATCTTAAAGGCTTGAACATAAATAAGCAGACATCCAGCTCAGGAGCAACAAAATCCACCATAAAAGAAGCTCACTTGCCTCTGTGATCATGAGGTGCTGAAACAACCAGGTATCAGACATCAAAGAACAAAAATCAAAATCAATGAACCAGTTGACTCCCAATATCACTGAAGACAAATGGATAGAGACAAACAGAGTAGAAGAAAAGATGGCGCCCAACTACCAAATGATTGAATGTCTGGAGTCTCAAAGACTTGAAGACAATTGTGTCGCCATTCAGCGCAGAAACAGCAAAGTGCACATGAAAGAAGCACACCAGAATGTGTGATCAAGACAGGCTGAAGGGAGCAGATATCGAGCATTAGAGAACAAAAATCACATCATTACAAATGAGGAGAGCAGAGTGGGGACCTAAGGCCTACTGGTGGGTAATTGATCACCCCTTTACAGGGGAGTCATGGGGAGGAGAAAGACCAGTCAAGGGGCAGCCGGGCAGTGATGATGCATACACGTTTCGTCTAGGTCCTGAAACCTTCCTCCCCACAACCATCATGGTCCCAACTCTACCTTACAATTCCAGATGGAGTGTAAAAGGTACACTGGTGGAGAAGGGAGCTGGAGATATGGGGAGACCAGGGTGGATGAGCCCCTTCGGGCCATTGGTTAGATTGGAGGTGCTGGAAGGGTAGAGAGAGGGTGGGATGGAGAGATGGAACCAACTGCAAGGATATACACATAGGCTCCTATTTGAAGGATGGGCATCAAAGCAAATGGTGCCCAGGAGTGGGTTGGGAGAGAGGTCGGGCAGTGTGAGATATGACAGAACAATAATAATTTGGGGGAGAGGGGGGTTTTGGGGGCATCACTGCCTCTGGTGGTAGTGGGAGCTACCCAGTGCCGATCCTGAGAGCCGCCACTGAATTTGAACCACCCAGCCTACAGGCTGCAGTTCCGCACTCAACCACTTACATCACCGGGGCTCAGCCCAGAACAATAATAATTTATAAAGTATTGAGGATTGGTGGGAAGGAGAGAGCAGGGGAAGAGGGGAAGGGATGGAAAAACCGATACTAAGGGCTCGAGGGAAAAGGCGGATAATTGGAGAGCGATAATAGCAGCAGACATGTGAAGGTGCCTGGCACAGTATGTTTATTTATGTATTGTGAAAAGTGATGTACGAGCCCTCAATAAAATGATTTAACTTTTAAAAAAGTATTGAAAAGCAAAATAAAAGCACAAGATATCAGCAATGAGCCCACAGAATGGGATAATAACTCTAAATGTCAATGGCCTTAACACCTTCATTAAAATAAAAAGGCTTGCAGACTAGCATAGAAAACATTATCCATCATCTTCTGCCTGCAGGAAACACATCTAAAGAGCTCGGACAAGAATAAACTAAGAATAAAAGGCTGAAGGAGGATATATAAGACAAATGGTGGCTCAAAAAAAGCAGGAGTCGCAATCCTAAGCTCAGACCAAATTAATCTAAAGGTTCAAACCATAAAAAGAGATGAGGGGCACTTTATAATGCTCAAAGGATCATGTCACCAGGAACCTGTGAGCATAATAAAAATATACGCCAAATGAGAGAACCGTAAAATTTGCCAAACAAGCTTTTCAGAGCATGAAAAAAGATATCACAGACTCAGCAATTATAGCAGGGGACTTTAATACACTACTTTCAGAGAAGGAAAGATCATTGGGAAGGAAGATCAGCAAAGAGACTATAGAAATAAACACTATAGTTAGGCAACTAGATCTGATAGACATATGTAGAGCTTTCCATCCAAATGCAAAAAGGTACACATTCTATTCAAGTGGACATGGCACATTTTCAAAAAGAGACCATGCTGGGACACAAGTCAAGTCTGAGTAAATCCAAACCCAGAGATTATACAGATGTACTTCTCAGATGACCGTGCCATAAAGCTGGAAAACTATATAAGGACAACCAGGAATACAAGGACAAACAACTGAAAGATGAATAATGATCTCCTGCAACATGAGTGGGTACCAACCCAGATTAGAAGGGAGATCAAAAGGTTTCTAGAAGCTAATAAGAAGGAGAATACTTAATATCAAAATCTATGGGATATGATGAAAGCAATCATCAGAGGTAGCTTGATTGCAATAGGAGCATATATGAAATAGGAAGAGAGACTTATGACAGATATGCTCTCACAAAACTCCAACAATTAGAACAGAGTCAACAGAATATTCCTTCCAACAGCAAAAGAAAAGAAATAATAAAAATCAGAGCAGAATTGAATCACCAAAAAGAAAAAAGAACAATGTAGAAGATTAATGACGCAAAAACTAGTTCTTTGAAAGGATCAACAGAATCACTGACATTCCTAACCAAAGAAAGAAAAAGGCAGGCAATGATAGACAGGATGAGGAATGAAACAGGGTTGATCACAACAGACTCTGATGAGATTTAAAGAATAATCACAGAGTACTACAAAAGTCTGTACTCTAATGAGTTCAACAATGTGGAAGACATGGGCAATTACCTCAAAAAACAATCCCTCCCTAGTCTATCTTAGAGCAAGGTCAAGAACCTAAACAAACCCATAGCAAAAGAAGATAGATATGGTTATCAAGAAGCTACCAACAAAAAAAAAGCTCCCAGACCAGGGGGCTTCACTGGAGAATTCTACAGAACATTCAGGGAGGAACTGACACCAATCCTCCACAAAGTTTTTCAGAGCACAGAAAAAGATGCAAAATCCCCAAACTCATCTTATGAAGACAGCATAACTTTGATACCCAAACAGGAAAAGGATTCCACAGAAATAGAGAACTATAGACCAATATTTCTAATGAACATAGAAGCAAAAATCCTCAAGAGAGAATACAAAAGTAAATAAAATGCATGATCCATCAGGATCTGGTAGGATTCTTTCCAGGTTTGCAGGGATGGTGCAACATCCAAAAAATCCTATCAATATTATACACCACATTGATAAGACACAGTATAAGAACCACATGATAATATGTGTAGATGCAGAAAAAGCATTTGACAACATTCAGCACCCATTCCTAATTAACACGTTCAGGTGCATAGGAATGGAAGGGCAGTGTTTTAAGTTAATACAAGCTAGCTACCAAAAGCAACAGCTAACATTATCATCAATGGAGAAAAGACTAAATAAATCCCACTGAAAAAGAGGACAACACAAGGATGCACCTTATCCCCCCTGCTGTTCAATATTGTACTGAAGGTCCTAACTAATAACATATTACAATGAAAAGGCATCAGAGATATCTAAGTGGGAGAGGAGGATGTGAAATTATCGTTATTCGCTAATGATATGATTCATTACACTGAAAATCCCCAAAGCTCCACAAGTGAATTACTGACAGCAATAGAGGAATATGGACGAGAGGCAGGATACAAGATTAACAAATCGAAGTTGATTGGTTTGCCATATACATCTGACAAGACCATCGAAGAGATCAGGAAGGCAGTACAATTCACAATAACCATGAATAAACTGAAATATCTAGGGATATATCTAACAAAAAAAAGACCTATAAAAGGAAAACTCCAAGGCTCTACCACAGGGAACCAAAAGCAACATGAATGGAGGAATAGACCATGCTCATGGATTGGAAGACTCAAGAGAGTAAAGATGTTTATCCTTCCCAGGGCACTTTATAAGTTTAATGCTATCCTGATTCAAATACCAACAAACTTCTTCAGAGAATTGGAAAAACTTATCACCAATTTCATATGAAGAGGGAAAAAGCCCAGAATTAGCAGAGATCTTCTCAAGAAGAAGGACATAGTCAGAAGGCCTGGTTACCTGAATTTCACTCCAACTGCAAAGCCACAATGGTCAAAGCATGGTGGTATTGGTATAATGACAGATACACAGACTACTGGAAAAGAAAAGAAAATCCAGAAATAAAACCATTATCATATAGACAACTGATTTTCAACAAGACCCTCTAATGCATCAAATGGGAGAGCAATGCTCTATTTAACAAGTGGTGCTGAAAACAAAGGAAATCCACATTTCTTTTGAAAAATGAAAAAGGATGTCTGCCTCACCCCATGCACAAGAGAAAACTCAAGGTGGATCATGGACCGAGTAGTAAAACCCCAAACCCTCAGGACAATTAGCAAAGGAATCTGGAAAAAAACTAAGAACCTTGGCCCACAGAATTCAACGGCTAGTGGCAATAGGCAGGATACACATGAAGGGAAATCGGGAATAGACAAATGGGATTTACAAAGGATAAAAAAAATCTGTGTTCATCAAAAGACTTTAACAAGAGTGTAGCAAGGCAACCCACCAACTAGGAGAGGATTTTTAGTAAGGACACAACAAAGAAGGGGCTTATTATAAGAATCTACAATATTCTCCTTGCCTGCAAAAAGAGGGAAACAGTTAACCCTTAGAAAAAATGGGAAAAAAGAATTGAAAAGAAGTTTCACTAGGGAGGAAACCCATGTGGCCAATAAACATGTGAGAAAATGTGCCTGATCATCATCCATCAGAGAAATGCAGATCAAAACAACCATAAGATACCTTCTAACACCTTTGAGACTAGCCCACATCAGAAAACCAGAGAGCAACAAATGTTGGAGGGGATGTGGCAAAATAAGAACTCTCCTACATTGCTGTTGGTCCTGTAGACATGTACAGACACTATGGAAAGCAGTCTGGAAATGCTTAATGAAGATGGAAATTGAGCTACCTTATGACCCAGCTATTCCTCTACTGGGTATATACTCAGAAAAGGTAAGAAATGAACCACAACCAATTGTATGCACTCCAATGTTTATTGCAGCACAATTCACAATCGCAAAGAGTAGATGCATGTATTTCCATTGATAGAGTGTGGATCAGCAAACTCTGGCACAATGGAGTACTATGATTCACTCAAAAGCACTGATGAGCACATGATTCACGTCTTCTCATGGGAAGAGTTGGAGGAAATTATGCTAAGCGAAGTCAGCCAATCACAAGAGGAAAAGTACAGCATGAGTCCCCTGAGGTAAGTGTAATCAGCATGGTAGGTATAAAAGAGAAACAACCTATATCATAACATTTGGGTTGAGATATAGGGAAAGAGGAAGACTTTGGACCAAACCCAAGGACGTATGTGTTGGTCCAACATAGTAATGGGAGGATAGAGGGGGAGGGAGAAAAAGGGGGATTGAAAGTTAAAGGATATTGGAGGCAGGGAAACACTAATCCACCCAGCGGGAGAGTACTGGTCTTGTCTCAACAGAATCTGGAGCAGGCATGCAGACCCTACCCTGAAGCATCAAACCTTGAAGACATCATGGACGAATCCATGAAAAGAGAGAGCTACAGGGCTGGCTCCAACCAAAGCCAGACTGACCCCCTGAATGGAGTGGATGTGGCAAAGAGCAGGTTGGGGAAATGGGCCAGCATGCCACACCCACATGGAGACAGGCAAGGAGGGAGGAAGAGAAAGAGCCGAACTGTTCCCCACACTGGCCCATGATGCTCAGAGGATGATATCCCTGCAGTACCTAATGGGACACAGAGGCAAATGGGCAAATGACAGCAGGACATGTCACGTTGTCTCATTATTGAAGCAGACAGCAATAGAGGGCATATCGGGAATCATGTGGTCTGAGCCCCAAAAATGGAGCAAATCAAGAAGGTAGGAGAGAACAATGGGACCGACAGTTCGTAGGGGACATGGGGTAAAGGGAGTGGAGGAAGGAGGTGGTGTTGGCAGGCTCAGGAATGGGGGAACAACTAGTGATGTGGAATCAGTGGGGAAAAGGGTGTGGGAGACATGTTGGAACTTGAGCACCAGTGATACGACTGAGAGGAGATACAGAAACTCAAATGGAGGCAAAGTATGATAGTGGGATGAGAGGAAAGTAGAGGAGATAGAGGAAAGAACTGGAAGGTAAGGGGCATTTGTGTAGGTCTAGGTACAGGCATGTACACATGTAAGTATAATTATTTATAATAATGAGGAAATAAATCTATGTACACATATTTATAAGTGTAGTACTAGGGTAGCGGATGGACCTTGAACCTCCACTCAAGTGCTCCCTCAATGGAAGAATGCTTTGTTCTATTAAACTAATATTCCATGATGCTCATCTGCCTGATACAATCACTGAAGACAAATGGGTGCATAAGCGAAGGTGGTGAAGAAAGCTGATGGTGCTGAGCTAAAAAAAGATATAGAGTCTGGGGTCTTGAAGGCCTGAAGGCAAACCAGCAGTCATCTAGTGCGGAGACAGCAAAGCTCACATGGAAAAGCACACCAGCTGTGCAACCATGTATCAAACATCAAAGAAGAAAAATTAAATCATTGAGTGCCCACCCTCCTGAAATGGTCGCTGAAGACAAATGAGTGCATAGGCAAATGTGGTGGAGAAAACTGATGGTGCCCGGCTACCAAATGATAAAGCATGTGGGGTCTTAAATGCTTGAAGTTAAGCATGTGGCCATCTAGCGCAGGGCAGCAAAACCCACATGGAAGAAACATGCCAGCCTGTGTGATCGCAAGGGATTGAAGAGATCAAGCATCAAGGAACAAGAATCACATCACTACAAATGAGGTGAAGTGCAGGGTGGGAACCCAGGGCCCATTTGTGGGCAATTGGATACCCCCTTGCTGAGGGGTCACAGAGAGGAGGCGGGCCAGTTGGGACGCGGTGGGGTAGCAAAACTTACAACTTTCCTCTGGTTCTTGAAGTCTTCCTCCCCTGAGCTGTCGTGGTCCCAATTCTATCTCAAAAATCCAGCTATACTGGAAGAGATACACTGGGACAGATGGGAACTAGAAATACAAGGAATTCAGGACAGATGAGGCCCTTCAGTACCAGTAGTGAGTGTGGAAATACTGGAATGGTGGAGGGAAGGTGACGTAGAAATGGGAAGCTGATAGCCTCCTATCTGGAGGCCAGACAACAAAGGAGTGGGCAACGGGAGATGGTGAGCAGTGTAAGATATGACAAAATAATAATTTATAAATTATCAAGGGTTTGTGAGGGGTGGGGGAGTGGGGAGGGAGGGGAAAAGATGAAGAACTGATGCAAGGGCCCAAGGAGAAAGCAAATGTCTTGTGAATGATGATGACAGCAGGCATGCAAAGGTGTTCGGCACAATGTATGTATGTGCGGATTGCCGTAAGCATTGTACAAACTCCCAACAAAATGATTTATTTTTTTTTAAAGATACATTGAGAAGTATACTGTCCCTTCAGTTTAGAGTCTTTCTTCATTAACTTTTCTCTTTAACTCCTAGAGGTGTGTGAGACTGTTGATTTGATACATGTGGTTTCAAAAACAAGATATCAAAGGTGCATTACCTTCAAAGACTCCTTCAGTGCCAACGATTTGGGCCATCCCGAAAACCAATGAGCCATTTGGGCATTCCACATCCGCATATGAATGGGAATCACCCTCAGGTAAATAACCTTTCAAATCTGACCTCTGCTCTCTTGCATCAAAGTTCTTTTAACTTTTTATGGTTGTCTTTGTTCTTGGGAGTGCATTTTGAAATTTGTTTAGCATGCTGGGAGTCCTCATGTAGGGAATACACGGGCGAGCCGAGTAGCAAAGGAAATAGCCAGTATAGGAATCGAGGGGTTTGTAAGTAGGTTTTGTTTTGGGTACCACCCATCTTGTGCAGGTACCTAGGGTTGTCGTTAGGTATCATTCAGTCAAATCCAACGCACAGACCCTGTGTACCACATAGATGCACACTGCTCTGGTCCTGACGCATCTTTGAAATCAAGGCTATGTTTGATTCAACTGGTGCCGCATGGTTTCAGTACATCTCACTTTCAGGAAGCGTAAGGTTCTCTCCAGGGAGTGTCATCTTTGGATGACATGCCCAAGACATGTGAGACGACTTCTCAGCATCTGTGCTTCTAAGGAGTCTTCAGACTGTCCTTCCTCCAAGATCCAAAAACTCCAAACCCATTGCTGTTGCATCAATACTGACTCAGAACAACCTCCCGTGACAGAACTGTTGCTAGGGGTTTCTGAGATGGCAACTCTTTACGGGAATAAAGAGCTTATTAAAGAATTATTAAAGAGACGAGAGTTCGTCTTTCTGCTAGAAGCAACTGGCGATTTTGAACTGCTTACCTTGTGGTTAGCAACCCAAACCCATAACCCCTACACCCCCAGGTCTCCTCCTCCAAGGCAGATTTGTTATTTTTCTGGAAGTTTGTGGAACCTTTCAAGATTGTTTGCCAACACTATAATTCAAATGCCTCGATTATTCTCCAATATTACTTTTGTATTGTGCAGGTTTCTCATGCATACGAGGCAATTGAAAAGACTATCATTTGAGTCTGGTTTCTCTCAAAATATGGTCTTTCCTCTGTAGCATTTTAAATAGCTGTTAGAGATTTGCAGAAGATTTATCCAGCTTAACACTTCACGTGATTTCTGATTGTGATTCCCACAGTTATTGGTTATGTATCCAGTGGCGTCAGTTTCTCCATTTATCGTGATATTGCTTAGTGGTCCACTAGTAAGAATGTGTGGGTTCTATGCTGAGGTGTGATCCATAATGAAGGCTGTAGTCTTAGATCTTCATCACTAAGCACTTCAAGTCCTTTTCCCGTTGAGCAAGCACGGTTGTGTGATCCGTATACAGCAGGTTCTTAAAGAATCTTCTTCTAATATTGATATCATATTCTTCATATGATTCCTTTTATATCATGTGTTCAGCTTACAGATTGAATAAGTATGAATGAAATGTACAACTCTGATACCCACCTAGCCTTATCTTAAAGCATGTGGCATTCCTTTGTTGTTTTTTTAATTGCCTCTTTGCTCTGCATGTGTGCAATGAGTTGTTTTGGAATTCTATTGCTTTGAATATTATCAATACTTTGCTCTTCTCCAAAATCCGACTACCTGTGATATCCTTGAATCTGGTGAATCTGATATTCCCTTGTCAAAACTAAGACCCTCGAATCCATTTCAGCTTTCCGAGACTTAAGACTTGCTTTCCTGGACACCGATAAAGTCATCATCTGTGATGGTTTTGCATGATATGCAGGGCGCTACCATTGTGCATGCTCCAGACCACTTATCTCCAGAAATTACTGGACTTTTTAAGAATCGAGAAATCTCCATACTCTTTGATGCAGAAAGTGCCCCCTCTCTCCTATTCATCATCTATCTTCTTTATCTTTTTCATAATTTCAGTTTCCATCTGATTGAGAGGTAAAACAAAGAAATGGGATTCCTAGGAAGTAAACCCACCAAATCTCAACCTCTTCCCTTTCCTTTTTTCCTTTTCTCTTCATTTGATACCAAAACTATTAAAGTGTTCCTATAAACATTATTTCTTTCATATATCTTCACATATTTAAATTTATACATTATTTGATTTCATTGTAATTGAAATGGGGATAAATAGAACACAATAATAAAAGTAAAATGAAGAAAATCTGTGAAGAAGGGAACATATCAGTAGGTTTCCTGTATTCTTATCATTTCTATACCATCCTGTCTGCCAGCACTGCTCTGCCCAAAGCACAGCCATATTTTAGGCTTTTATCTACCTCAATTCTAATTATGAAAACTGTTTTTAATTGTATTTTAAGTCACTACCTCAGATTATTTGCTGATGGAAGTTAAGCATGGTGGCACCAAAAACTAAAGAAGCCACGCTTCTCCTTCTCACTGTGTAGTTATTCATATAGCCTGCTTAAGAAACACTAAAATTAAGTGTTTCTACCCCTGTCTTTCTTACAGGAATAATAATATCTGCTCAAATATTATTCTAACTGAGGCAAGCCTGCTGTTCTCCTTCTCAACCTCTGAAGGGCTCCTTTGATCTCCTTGTTCCTCAGGCTATAGAGCAGAGGGTTTAACGTGGGAACGATGATGGTATAGAACACTGATATCACTTTGTCCTTCTTTGTGGATTGACTCGATTTGGGACATAAGTACACTGCAAAAGCTGTGCCAAAGAAGACTATGACTGCTGCCAAGTGGGAAGCACAGGTATTGAAAGCCTTGGAACTAGCTTTGCCTGAGGATATTTTCAAAACCGAAGCTGCAATGAAAGCATAGGAAAAAAGGATAATAAACAAGGGCCCAAACCCAACCAAAATCTCTACCAAAAGGAGAATCATTTGGCAGATGAAGGGATTGGAGCAAGACAAGGGAATAATTTGAGGCAAGTCACAGAAGAAATGTTCAATGATATTTGGCCCACAGTAGGAAAGCTGAAAGCAGACGACTGTTTGAGAAAAACTACTAAGGAAACCACTCACATAGGCTCCAGCAACCATCTTCCCACAGAGGTGAGGAGCCATGATGGTTGAATACTGTAGAGGGTGACCAATGGCTACATAGCGATCATAGGCCATGACAGCCAAGAGACAGCACTCAGTCAGACCCATCCAGGTTGCAATAAAATACTGACTGGCACAGGCAACGAAGGGGATTGTTTTTTCCTTTTTCAGGAAGTCTGAAAGCATCCTTGGGACGAAGATGTTAGAAGAACAAATGTCAATAAAGGAGAGGAAACTGAGGAAAAAGTACATGGGGGTGTGCAGGTGCGAGTCCATCCTGATAAGGAGAATGAGGCCTAGGTTCAAAACAAAGGTCACAAGGTAGATCCCTAGGAACACTGAAAAGAGGATGATCTGCAGATCCTTGTCATCGGAGAGACCCAGGAGAACAAATATGGTCACGGAAGAATCGTTCCCATTCTCCTCCAGGGACCCGCTTGCTGCCATCTGCAGGAAAACAGAAGGAAATGGCTTAGTTCTGCCAAAACTGTTCTATTCTGCAATCAAGTTTGCATTCTGGAACAAATAATGCTGCATCTGGGAAATTTTGCAACATTCAGTGATCAATAATGAGTTCATAGATAAATCATAAAACTTAACTGAAAATCCCTCTTATGTATATGAACATGTATTATCATTCTTTGGGGACAAACAATAGTCACTAGACCTCTTTAGCCTAATTTCTCCTAACATCTCTTTATTTCATGTTTTCCCAATACAGATTCTGAAAATATGTAAGACTTTGGATCCATCAAATTACGACAATAGCCTCATCTCTTTATAAGGTGAAAGAGAAAGATTCTACTCTATTAACTCCATGATTGAAGAAGCTCCTGAATATGCAGTATAAGCAATCTAAAGCAGGTGTCATATAAAAGATTGTCTTTAATTAAACTATAACATGAAGGACTCTTGACAATTCTGTCTTTCTGATTTTATAAGACCTGGAGAATGTAGCGGGCCAGTGGGAAGAGATAGCCAGATATGGTAGCTTGGAAAATGGATGTGACATAATGGAATTAGCGCTTTAGGAAGTCTCCTGAGAAATGAAGGTTCAGTGAGTTACAAAAACTCCCTTACATACTAGTGCAGTTTCCTTTTTTCAAATCAGAAAGTGTTAAATCGCCTATGGCAGTCATCGTTTATCTTCTTTGTGATCATTTGAAAATAGGTCAAACTTCGGCTCCTCTGTCTAGTAAAATATAACTATTGACCACCTTTGCATATAGCGGTTTGGGATTTTTTAAGTCACTCAAGCTTTTTGTAGTACTAGGTTGCAGACTTCTAGTGGAGGTAATACTGACAGACTTTTATAACATCCAGGGTTGGGCAATAGGCAGCAGAATGGGCAGAATTTTAGGGGGACTTTTCCCCCTCACATTTTCCTTTGAATAAATCCAGAGAAATAAAAAAAAAGCCTTCCAAAAATGGTAGCCCATCAAAAAATAGTTTTGCATCAGAAACTCTGTTTCACTTCAAGAAGTTAAAAATATCATTTTCTCTGGGATGCTATTAAACTATCCTAAAGAAAAACACATGCTTTTACAGATGAACTCAAATTAGAAGAAAGATATATAGAATATTTGAAATATAGGAACAGCTGTCAAATGTACCATGGGAATTGTGAAGATATTTTTGAGACTTTCAGAGAGAAAGACTGTGGTATTGATTAGAAAAAAGTATTTCGAAGATGAACAAATATTTGCCAGCCTTAGCCACTCAAAATACATTCCTTCTCCCTGTGAAGTTTTCAGTCACTTTGTTTCAAAAGGTCATGCCCAGGAAAATAAAGCCAAAAATCATTTCTCAAATCAGAAAATAAAGCCAAAAGTCATTTCTCAAATCAGATTAGTTTTTTCTTTCAGATACCCTGTTTTTAGATCTGAGAGAATTAAAGAATCAACTAGGAAAAAAGTCAGGATATCTGATATTCATATAGAAGAGTGGCTGCAGATTGATTGCATATGTGTACATATATATTATTATTAAAAATGTTTTTAATTATTTTATTGGGAACTCTTACAGATATCGTAATATTCCATAGTTCAATCACATCAAGTAGTTTTGTACAATTGCTACCACAAATAGTTTCAAAACATTTTCTCTCTTCTTGAACTCCTTGATATCAGCTGCCTTTTCCCCTTCTCCCTCCCCCACTCTACTTCTCAGGAACCCAGCGGAGACCCAAAATCCATCTGTAAGGTAACTGGACAGTCCCTCTCAGAAGGGTCACACAAAACAGAAGAAAAAATCCAGGGTGTGGTGCTGTACTAATGAACAGCATAACTATTTTATAATTTTTTTGGCATCACTGCCCTCTGGTGGTCATGGGAGCTACCCAGCTGAGAGCCACCACTGGATTTGAACTGCCAAGCCCGTGGCCACACAGTCCTGCACTTAACCACTTAGGCCACAGGGGCTCAGCCATTATTTTCTAATTCTTCAACATTTCCTCCCCTCACTATTTTGGTTTTTACCTTTCTTTGTTTTACCTCATTAATCGTGTTAGATTTGCATATGTTCATTTGTATATTTAAGATTTTTCAGTTCATGAAAGCCAAGATAGATAGCCCTTCAGAAGCAGTAACAGGAATAATGTTTCCCAGTCTGTATGGGAAGAGATGGAAGTGGAGGAATCGGGCAGAAGCTGATAGCATTAATGACCGCATCACTCCCTCGATGGGATTGAACAACAGAATTGTATGTGAATGGAAATACTGGATTGTGTAAGATATTGGGTGGGGGGGAACTATTACAGGCCAAAAAATAATTATGGCCCATTCTTGAGGAGTCGCCCACAGAGACAGAACAGAGGTAAAAACTTGAGGGAAAAAAAAGAACTGAAGATCACATTCATCATCATTAACATCCTTCATTTCCCCCCTTACATATCTCTTTCTGAAATCCCAATCAAATGTGTATTGAATCGTCTCATTATATTCTCATCTCTGAATATTATTATTTTCTATACTACACGTTCAGCAAGTCAAAACCACCAGCACCTATGCAGGAGAAAGACATGGTTTACTACTCCAATTAAAAGTTACAGCTTCAGAAACTCACAGGGGCAATTTGTACCCAGGCTTATGTTCCCTGTCCAACATTCACAGGCCTTTGAGGCAACTGAAACCATGACTTGGGCCAGTGTACTTTAGTCCTCAAAGTAAATATCATCCTTGGTTTTCAGCACTCCAAAGGAGTCTGGTGCAGCAGGTGTCCCTAATGCAATGGCACTGACACTTCTATGAACATTGATTGTGGAACCAAAGAAAGAGGAAATCCTTGACAGCTTCCATATTTCCTCCATTTGCCATGATGTTATCCACTGGTCCAGTTGTAAGGATCTTTGTTTTCTTTACATTCAGTAGCAATCCATAGCAAAGCGAAGGGTGCAATCCTTGATCTTCACCAAGCACTTGAAGCAAGTGCTTCGTCTTCTCACTTTCAACAAGCAGTCTCTCACATACGTACCTCAGTTGTTAATAAGCCTTCCCTCAACAATGACACTGCATTCTTCTTCATATAATTCAACTTCTCTGAATATTTGCCCAGGCACTATATAGTGTAGAGTAAATCTGTGCTTTTTAACTTCTAAGGCTTTAAATATTTATAGGAACATAAAGTCTGAGCAGTCTCAGCTGGTGGATTCAAACAATTGCACTTACAGTTATTAGCCGAATGCATAGCCCACCAGGGCTTCTTACTGATCACTATAAGATTAATTAAATGCTTTATAAAATGTTCTTCTAATGCATATAACCCGACTCAAGCCACTTTACTAGGTGTAGAATGCTTTCTAAGGAAACTGAGTGTTCTATCAAGATCCTTAAATTAATTTAAACAATTCATCCTTGTTATCTTGAATATTTTGAATTGATCTTTGTTTGAGCTCCTACTGAATTATTCCTCCAATTTTGTCTGTTCTGACAGCACAATGGCAATAACAATCTACTCACCCTGGAGATGAGATTTTCAACCCTAAGATAAAGGAACTTAAATTTAAACCTCTGTCCCAGAGCTACTCAAGTTCTCGCAGAAGAAGTTCTACTTGATTGCAGATGATGTGATCATCATTCCATACTGAGAGCTTGGTCAAAGGGGAGAGAGGTGTTAACAGATTTTGATTTGGGAAAGGAATAGAGGACTCTCAATAAAGGATTAATTCAAATCACTCTGAATGAGCAGGAGACAAAAACAAAGCAATATGCATGCTCAAGCAATGCCTTCAGAGAGAATGTTTTACACAATTGGTCTTCTAAAAGAAGAGGGGAAATAAGAACTTTCTGGTTCTGAAATGTTCTTTAGTCATGTCTAACTTCATGTATAAAAGTTCAACTGTGTTTCTGAAATGAGCATGCTGCACTTTCACTTTTATGCTCCTTAACTGGAGTTATTTTTCTTCAATAACCCTTTCTCTTTAACTCCTAACATAATTCAGGAGTTGTTGAAAGCTGGGGTTAAAATATTTTCATTTTCACACCTTAATATTGACTCAGAATAGCTTTCCACACATTTTTTTCCTCAAGATGTTCTGGGGCCACAACAGAGATCAGGTTTAGATTTCATATCTACAAGTGGATGAGCTTGGGGCTAAGAATTATCAAAGGAATGCTTCTTTTTGTTTGTTTGTTGTTTTTTTTTTGGGGGGGGGGCATCACTGCTCTCCGGTGGTGGGAGTAGGAGGCCCAGCCCCACTGCTGGAATTGAACCTCCGTCCCAGTGGGCCGCAGTCCCGCGCACAACCACTACGCCACCGGGGCTCAGCCCAGGAATAGTTCTTTTTTCTGCTCTTCGCAATGTAAGACTGGAAGAGATAAGTGTGCCTTTGATTTGTGCTTTGAAGTAGTCGCTTTTCTGGTGAATTTCTGAGTATCATCTTTTGGGATTCCTTGTTTTGTGTGTGGTGTGATATTTTCTCTAATAAACCACACACTACATCTTTCTCCTACCTCTCACACATATGGTCTTTAAATCTAGTCTTTAGGCCACCAAGGATTAACAAATACATCCATACTTGAAAATCGCTGATTCGACTCTAGTGTTTTAGATACTACTATATTAGAATAATGCTTTCTTGTCTTTTCTGTTCTTTGAAGACTTTCCTTACTTTCTTATTGGTTGGTCCATGGGAGGTGGGCATGATAATGATGTGTTTTAGATCTTATCAGCCTTGTCGGTAATCTTCCAGAACATATAGTCCACCATAGTGGAGGAAATGTTTAGAAGTATACAATGTTTATATTAAAGTCTTGATTACCCCCAGTTTACCCAGGAACCCTTTTTCTAAAACACCAAACTTCTTTGAAACGCTTGGATTTTTAATATTTAAATAGGATTGAGTCGGCTTTCAAATCAAGGTATGGTTAGATAGGTAAGAACACATGCTTATTCAGTTATAGGTGCCACTCAAAGAATTAATGATTATTTTTTCCCAACGAGTCAGTATAGTAATGTATCCTTATTGCTCCAATTTTACAGATGATGTGACGGAACACCTCACAGCGGCAATCAAACACAGGTTACACAACTCATAAAGAGAGCTGCAACTGAAGTCTAGATACCCTGGCTTCAGAGCCATATAATTAGCAAATATATTTCACTGTCTCTCAATAACGTATCAATTGCTTCATTAGCCTTATTTTTAAACCCTCAAGGTCAAAGTGCTATGCCTCTTGGTTTGGGGATAAGAGGTATATAGTCCAGGAAGAGAGGTAATAAATGTGTCCATAAAGAGATAGCACAAGAAAAGAGGTGATCCATGGCACAAGTTAGAGAGAAGAATCAAACCCTGTAGATAATCGCCAACGATGTGGGAAACTTTCATATTCTTTATAAGACTCTCTCACAAAGTCTCCAAAATGACAGTGCTTATTGCAAAGGCATTTTTGTACAAATGTACAGACATTTGTAACATACTGGCAAAGTCTATCAGTGATACCATCATGATAAATATGATAAATATTCATCTTATGATAAATAGCCTTTCAGTAAATTAATAGAAAAACAGTAGCACGCATTGATTGTAAAGGAAATGAGACAAGCAGATGAAAAAAATTTAATCTTTCAGAATGAAGAAAGGTATTGCAATGTTTGCAACATGCATATTTCTGAGGGACAGAGACGTCTCAATGTTTAGACAGTAACTACTGCAAAGTCTGCATTTGCAAATATCTAAGATTAAAACAGCAAATGGGCCGTAGGCAGAAAAATCATGTTAAACCATTGTCATCATTGCTAATCTGAGGTATCTTCCACTATCCTCTTTTTTTCTACCACTCCAGAATCTTTTATTTCTAATCAAAACTTATGTTTATCAGACTCTAACTTTCTTCATAGATTTTGGGTGATGTTTGTCTTGGGATATAGTTTGTCTTGGATCTGTTACTTCAGTTTTTTCACACCATTTTGGCATAATGTAGTTGCCATCTACATATCTCTCTGCTATATCACGCTTTTGTCAATTAAGAGAAGATGGTTTGATGGTAGAGTAGTTAGACATTGGGAGAACAAGCACAAGTCAGCAGGTTCAAAGCCACCAACCACTTCTTGGAAGAAATATAAAGACTTGCTTCTCCCAGAAACCAGTAAGAACAGTTCCACCCTGTCCTATAGGACAGCTATGAGTCAGCATTGAATCCATGAGAGTGGGTGAGTGAGTGAGTGAGTAAATTGAAACAGAAATGAGAAGAAAGAGTAGACAAGTGATCCCTTTGATAAGTTTCTCCACTCAAGTACTGCCTCAATGCAAGAACACTTTGTTCTATTAAATTGGCACTCCATCATGCTCACCTTCCTGACACAATCACTGAAGACAAATGTGTGCATAAGCCAAAGTGGTGAAGAAAGCTGATGGTGCCCGGCTATCAAAAGATCTAGGTCTGGGGACTTAAAGGCTTGAAAGTAAACAATCAGCCATCTAGCTCAGAAGCAACGAAGTCCACATGGAAGAAGCACACCAGCCTGTATGACCACAAGATGTCAAAGGGATCAGTTATCAGGCATCAAAGAACTAAAAATCGTAACAGTGTATGCCCACCTTCCTGATATGATCATTGACAACACATGTGTACGCATAGGCAAATGTGGTGAAGAAAGCTGATGGTGCCCGGCTATCAAAAGATATAGCATCTGGGGTCTTAAAGCCTTGAAAGTATACAAGTGGACATCTAGCTCAGAAGCAACAAATGCCACATGGAGGAAGCACACTAGCCTGTGTGACCATGAGGTGTAAAAGGGATCAGGTATCAGACATCGAAGAATTAAAAAATATATCATTATAAATGAGGGAGAGTACAGGTTGGAGACCCAAAGCCTATCAGTAGGTGAAACAATATCCCTTTACTGAAGGGTTGCAGGGAGGAGACAAGTCAGTCAGGGTACAGTGTAGTAACAATGAAATATGGAACTTTTCTCTAGTTCTTGAAGGCTTCCTCCCTCCCCCCCCCCACTATCACTATTCCAGCTCTACCTTACAAACCTGGCTGAAGCAGTAGATGTACACTGGTATGGATAGGAGCTAGAAACATGGGGAATTGAGGACAGATGGTCCCTTCAAGACCACTGATGAGAGTGTTGATAACAGGAGGGTGGAGGAAAAGGAGAGTAGAAAGGGGGAACCAATTGCAGGGCTCTACATATGCCCTCTTCCCTGGGGTATGGATGACTGCAGGGAAGTAGCTAAAGAGACACATCGGACAGTGTGCAATATGACAAAATCATGATAATTTATTAATTATCAAGGGTTCATGAGGGCAAGGAAGTGGGGAGGGAGGGGAAATATGAGGAGCTGATACCAAGGGCCTAAGTGAAAGGAGGATGTTTTGAGAAGAGTGATAGCAATAAATTACAAATGTGATTTGCAGACAATATATGTATGTACTGATTGAGATAAAAGTTGTGTGAGCCCCCAATAAAATGATTTTTTAAAGATATCTCGTCAGCAGTGCTTCCTAGTGTTTTTGTTTGTTTGTTTGTTTGTATATCTTGTATTAATGGAGGTCAGATGGTTTGAAGGAGTTCAATATCTAGAATAAGAGGCAAAATCTAGAGTATTGTCCAGGAACCATGAGGACTGATTTCTGTCAGAAAACCAATTATTACATTTATTCTTAACTAGCTTTCCCTTTGTTCCTCCAGAAAGTGACATGTTAATCAATATCTCTGTTGCATCTTCTCACTGCAGAATCGTACTCCCAACCCAACAGAGTGACCTGTGGGATGCTGAAGGTTGGTTTTTTAATGAAACAAACCAGGCAGGGGGACCCCTCACAAAAATAATCAACAGCTATTCATCTGGATTTATATATTGTTTTTGTTAAACCCTAAGAAAAAAAGTCACAGGTTCTCCAGCCCTGGTTTTATGCTATTCCGTATTGATCCAGGCTACCTTTTAAAATATCTTCTTTTTTGTATGTTTGCATTTCAGCCCAAGCGTGTCACCTAGACCCCTTATGAAATTTAGATACAAGACAGCATTGATACTGTTATTTATAAATCTGTAAAATGTGCCTAAGTCCTGTCCTTGACATTCCTTAGAGAATGGTTCCTACAGGACTCATTGAGAACTCCAGAAAGGATTCCAACTCTCTTTGCTTCGTGATGCACCCATCTACTCAGAAATGGTGAAGGAAAATGTCAACTTACTTCTGAGAGTTTCCTGTTCCGTCAGTACATGAAGATGAGCAGGAAGCCTATGGGTAGCAGTATTTCAATCAACCACATACAGAAGTGATCAACCACATATGAAAAAACGAAGGTCTTAAATGCTCATGAACCTTCCCTTGTATTTAAGAAGAGCCCACGTGCGATAAATGAGGGCCATTAAGACCAGACAGGTGGTACATGATTGTCCTCTTGAGCAATGGAAGAGACGCCTTGCTAATTGGTCTCTTGCGCAGACTCCGAGATCTCTCTTAGGAGTACTAATCCTTTGAGAAATTTTTTATATCAAGGAAATCCCCATTCCAACTGAAACTTTGTTTCCAAGGAAAATTATGGGGCTGATGTGGAGATCATTCCCTACTATGCTATGCATGAAGCAGTTTGTTTTTTCACCACAACACAGGCACACTGCTCAGAGTACTCCAAAACCCCAGGAAGCAGCAAACACACAACAATTATAAAGCAGAAAAAAGGAGCTTCAAGTTTCTACTCTTTTTTAAAATAAATCATTTTGTTGGGGGCTCTAAAAACTCTTATCATATATCCATTATGTCAAGCACATTAGTCCATAAGTTGCCATCATCATTTTCAAAACATTTTCTTTCTGTTTGACCCTTTGTTATTGGCTCTTCTCTCCCCCTCTCCCCCTCCCTCATGAACCCTTGATAATTTATAAATTATTGCTTTGTTTTGTTTTGTTTTGTAATGTCTTATGTCAACCACTGTCTCCCTTCACTCACTTTTCTGTTTTCCAGCACCCTTGGAGGAGGTTATATGTCAATCATTGTGATTGGCTTCCCCTTTAGCCCCCACCCACTTTTACCCTCCTAATATCATTACTCTAACATTATTGGTCCTTAGGAGTTTATCTTTCCTATGTTCTCTGTGTTTTGAGCTCTTATCTGTATCAGTGTACATGTTTTGGTCTAGCTGGATTTTTAAGGTAAAATTTGGGTTATGATAGTGGGGGGTAGGGAAGGAAGCTTTAAAGAACTAGAGGAAAATTGTGTGCTTTGTCAGTGCTATTCTGCACCGTGGCTGGCTTGTCTCTTCCTTGTGACCCTTCTGAAAGTGGATGTCCACTTTCAGGTGGGTTTTAGGTCTTCCCTCTGCCCTCCCCCTCATTCACACTGATATAATTATTTTGTTTTGTTTTTGGTCTTTGATGCCTGATACCTGATCCCATCGACACCTCAGGATCACACAGACTGGTGTGCTTCTTCTATATGGGCTTCACTGCTTCTCAGATAGATGAACACTTGTTTATCTTCAAGACTTTAAGACTCCAGACACTATATCTTTTGATAGCTGGGCACCATGAGCTTTCTTCACTACATTTGCTTGTGCACCAATTTTGTCTTCAGCGATTGTATCAGGGAATATGAACATCATGGAGTGTCAGGCTATCTACTCTTTTATTTTTGGAACAAGTTGTTAATATGTGGAAATAACAGATATGGCTCACTTTTTGTTTCCCAAGATTCCAGATGCTTGGAATTAATGACATAAAAAAAAGCAGGAGGGCAAAATGAGGAGGAGGGAATAAGAACACAGCAAAGGACAGGGACAAAAAAAGAAAAACTATATAAAAGAAACGTGTGATGGGAACTTTCAAAGGATAGATAACATTCAAGCATGCCAAACAAAGTGTGTAATTACCTTTATACTCTCTTCATCCCATCAGAGAATTTTTCTGAAGACCGTAGCCCATACATTTCATTCCATCTTTAAGATATGGTTTACTTCAAAAAAAAACCCTGACAGAAAAGGAAGAACATTTAGAGTGGCTTCCAAATGGCTGGTTGCAATGTGTTGATATCATAACATAAAGTCTAGTTGTAAAACTGATAATATCATTAGTCTCCTGTTTTGTTTTGTTTTTTTTTGCTCATTCAGAACTTTTCAAAATGGTTACTTAACTGTATGTGACAAGAGATTTTGAAATAGTCTATTTTTTTCAAATATTTCCTTTTTCTTTCATCAGTCCCTTCTTTCAGAAAGTTAGGTTGTTATGTCCAAAAGCCTAAGAGAATGCATGTGACAAGAAAAAGAAGTTAAAGTGGATATGGCAAGGCCAAGAATATGTTTGATGATTCTTCAAAATAACCTACTGGCAGAATCCCAACCATAAAATAAGTTTGGAGACACCAAAACCAAAGTAAAGGGAGGTTTTATCTCCCTAGTAGTCATATAAATTGTTTCTTTGGATGATTTTGGCCTTCACTGATCATGTCCCTCAATTATATCCTGACAGTCATTGCAATGCCTCCATCCATTATCTTTGAGTCTATTATAACTGTGTTAGTATGGGTTGACTAGAGAAAGAAATTCAGAGACAGTCATAAATAGTCATATAAAGAAATAACTTTATATAAACCAGTAATTGTGTATTAAGAAAACATCCTAGCCCAGTCCAGATCAAGTCCATAAACCCAATATTCGACCATATATCTAATACCAATCTGTAAACTCCTATTCAGACTCATGCAATAATGCTGAATGAAGGAAGATCACAGGCCAGTGGGTGGAAAGTCTTGTGGATCCAGTGGCAGTGGAAGCATCTCAGGGATGGTGTGGGTCTCCACATGATTCTTCCGTCTCCAGGGCTCTCTGGTTCCATCAACATAGCTCTATGTGGCTTGTCAACAGGAATACAAAGTGGAGAGATTGTGTCTGACCTTCAGTGAGCTATTTGTCTCCATGGTGTCTCCAAATGAGGTCACCAGGCTATGAAATAATAATTGGCAGACTAGGCTCCACTCCTTGCAAGTTCACAGGAGATCTTGTAACTGCCACAATAACTCATATGGTGACCTGTATAGGCTTTCTGAAACTTTAAGTCATTACTGAAATAGTCTCGTCTTTCAAACCAGAGTGGTTAGTGAGTTCAAATAGCTTACCATGGGGTTAGCACTCCAATGCATAACTCATTACTCTACCAGGAATCC
Organism: Nesogale talazaci; assembly: GCA_004026705.1. Classification (NCBI taxonomy): domain Eukaryota; kingdom Metazoa; phylum Chordata; class Mammalia; order Afrosoricida; family Tenrecidae; genus Nesogale; species Nesogale talazaci. The sequence goes on from PVJH01000266.1 coordinate 177,229, forward strand.
TTAGTTGCAATGGCAAACGAATATTTGCTTTTTACCTCTGAACCCAGAGATGAGACCAATCACACCTTCATATAAAAGAGAAAACAATTACCCTAGAGTTACTTCTAACTCATTCACAGCAACCCAACAGAATAGAGGATTGTGCCAAGGTTATGAAAGCCAAAGGCCTCTTCTTTCTCTCAAAGAGAGGCTGGTGGATTTGAACTCATGAAATTCTTGTTAACAGTCCAGTTTTTTACCAGATGGGCTTCCAGAACGTCTGAAAATCTTTCATAATGACAATGAAATTGGGTAATACTTATAAAACACTTTTTAAGATATAACATCTAAGGTCTTAAAGGCTTGAAGATAAACAAACAGCCATTGGGCTATGAAGCAACAAAGCTCACATGGCAGAAGCACACTGGCCTGTGTGATCATGAGGTGTTGATGGGGTCAAGTATATAAGACCCAGGAAAAAAAACATATCCAAGGTGAATGGGGAGGGTGGGGAGGAGACATGGAGTGGAGACGCAAAGTTACACATCTGTAGACAATTGGACATTGGATCACAGAAGGATCACAAGGAGGAGATGAGCCAATCAATGTGCAGTATAGCACCAATGAAGCACACAACCTCCCTCTAGTTCCTTCATGCTCCTCTCCCTCCACTATCATGACCTCAATTCTCCCTTACAAATCGGATTAAACCAGAACACGCACACTGCTATAGATAAAAGCCTGCAGCACAGGGAATCCACGATATATAAACCCCTCAGAGCCAACAATGAGAGTAGAGATACCAGGAGGATAAGGGGAAGGTGGGGGGAGAAACAGGGATTAATCACAAAAATCTATATATAACGCTGTCCCAGGGAGATGAACAACAGAAAAGTGGGGAAAAGGCAACAAAGGACAATTTAAGACATGAAAATAATAACCTATAACTTATCAAGGGTTCATGATGAAGGGCAGGTGGGGAGGAAAAAGAAGGAGCTGATATAAACGGATCAAGTACAAAGAAAATGCCTTGCAAATGATGATGACAGCATATGGGCAAATGTGCTTGATACAATGGATGATTATATGAATTGTGATAAGAGACGCGAGTCCCCAATAAAAGTTCTTAATTTTTGAAAGCCACCTATGTAAGCTATAAAATAGTCCCTATGTGTTCTCCAACTTAATGCAGATTAGTTGTTTAAAAAAAAAGAATTGTTTAGGAATCTTTCCAAGGTATAATGCTAACCTATTCAGGATCCAAGCCTCCACCATAGAGCCTTGTGGACTTCCTTCATCCCATTCTACTGAACAGTCTTCCCTTTATTTTGTTTTTTTTTCTATATTCTCATTGAATTGTAAAACAAAATGGACTGTCATTTCTTTCCATCATTTTCCTTTTTTTAAAGACAATGTGTCAATTCTCTAGTGATAATGATCTGATAGCCTGTGACCAAATCCTTTACATACTGATTTTCTTATACACGGATGTCCCTTTCCTGCTAGGTGAGCTTGAGTAAACTATTCAACTTCTCAGTAACAATATTTTCTTATATGCAAAATGTGAATGATAATTGTACCGATGTTATAATGTTGTGGGGTAACAAGATAAGTCAACATACAAAGCAGTTTGAGCAGCATGGATAGTACATGGACAGTCATTTTGGCTACTGCCATTATTATATGTGGTACTTACATAATCTGGTGTTACTTTTAGAGGATTATGAGTGAATGAGTGGAGTCTGGACTGCCAAAAAGATATAACCATGAGGCCTCTGTGTGGGCAAGGCCTTCTCCCGAGAATCCTGGACACTCTTGTATTCTCCTCCTTGGAGGAAGCAGACATTTTTCTCTCTCCACTCTCCCTTGGAGACACACACTACTTACAAGACACATGGCACTATGCCCTGGGATCCGGAGAAGCCAAATGAACCTACCCTGATGCGAGTAGACCTCTGGAACCAGAGAAGCCATGTAGAGACCCCTTCCAGCACTGAGATACTTACAATGCCACTGGATCCAGAAGGCTTCCAACCTACTGGCCTGTGAGCTTCCTACAGTCGGTGCCATTGCATGAGTTTCATGAGTCAGGAGGACTTGAAAGATTGGTATCAGATGTATGGACTAATATCGGATTTATGGACTGATCTGGACTGGGCTGGGATATTGCTCTCGTTATAAATCTCTTTCTTATTTAAAAAAAAGTCCCTTTGTTAGTATTGTTGCTATTGTTGGGCGTCATTGAGTAAATTATAAAATGGTTTCATGTGACAGTATGGAATTACCTCATAGAGTTATTTAACCAGTTATCTGGACAAGAATAGATTACCAGGTCTTTTCCTGTGAGGTCACTAAATGGGTTTGAACTGCAAATTTTAGTAGCAACTAGATCCCTAACCCATGCACTATCACTGCACTTTTAGCAATAAGCATAATTTGTAGGTTCTAATTTGGGGTTCTATCCTGCATATCATGCTGCATTTCTAATTTTTCATTAAAGCTATCTACTTAGGATCATTTCAAGAGCTATTTTTCAAAAGGAATCTCACCTACCCTGAAAGTGACTCTGGATTCAGAAAGATGTTAGTTGAGGCTTGTTTAATCTGTTCCAGACAGAGATATTTTTATGAGACAAGAGGTGAGAGAGAAGCAAAAGGTTAATTACTTTATTAAGGAATCACTTCTTAAGGAAGTTTAAAATAAATCATATCAAGATTATAAGGTTTACAAAAGTGGCAGATCAAAAGAGGTGATATTTTAGTCCGTTAGAATCATGTATGTTCCACAGATCACATTTTGTGATATCTGAGAACTGCTGCCTGCATGGGGTAGAGCACGGAAGGTCTCGATAAGCCTCAACAGACTAAAATGATGATGATGTTTCATCTGCCAGCCACAAACAGAAATAGAAAAAAATCTGTTTGTAATAGAACCATATGAAAAGCAAAATTTTATATAAAAGCTACTGGAGTACACAGAAAATCTGTTCAGAAAACACCAGTCTAAAAGAAACATCTGTTTTTAAAATTCACCTAGTTCAATTCTGAATCTCCATGGTTTCTCTGTGTTTGATGACTCTCCCAATCCCCTATCAAATGTTAGTCTTTGGAATCACACAACGACTTGGATATCCAAAACTTGAATCCTGACTCCCTGGACACACATTAACAGCCATCATTTCTGGAGACTTGAACATACCTTCATTGCTACCATGAATTATGCATCAGACCCAATTCTGCTCAGGAACTGCTGACCTTCCACTTTTTTCCTGGAAACTCCCCAATCCTTGATTACAAAGGTTCTCACTTTTCTTTACCTTTTATGTTTTTCATTTATTATTGGCAAATCAATGTCTTCCATGGGTTTGAGAAGTAGAGTGAATAGAAGAAAGTTCCTTGAAGTTAAACCCAAGACAAACTCACAAATCCTCATGCTCTTCTCTCTCTGAGGCCAAAGTTGCTAAGTATTTCATTAATTATTTTACATATTCGACAGCACATTTTTATTTTATTAGAATGTAAATAAAACTTTAAATTACAAAGAAATAAGAACTGTAGGAAAGTTCAGCCTATGTGATGTCCTGGCTTCTTGTCATTTTTGTACATTCCATATCTGTCAACATTTTTCAAAGTACAAGCACATTTTAGGAGGGTTGTTTTGTGGTTTTTCTCTGCCTTGTCTAGTTATGGGAACTGACTTAAAAATGTAGTCAACTGTCATTTCCATCATTTTCCCAGACGAATCACTAAGTATGATAGGACCAAAAATTAAGGAAATCGGGTGTTCACTTATTCTTACCACCTCCCTCACCTTGTTATCATGAAAATGTTATTTACACATCCTAACCCCTATCCCTTTTTGCAAGACAATGCCTGCCCAAACAGAATTCTTAATGAGGTGAACGCATTGCTCTTTTTATTATTCTCTTGAAGGCCTCTTTAATGTCCTTGTTCCTCAGACTGTAGATTAAAGGGTTGAGCATGGGAATAAGGATGACATAGAACACTGACAGCACTTTGTCCTGCTTCATTGAGTGGTTCGAGCCGGGCCGCATGTACACAGAAAGAGCTGTGCCAAAGAAGAGTAACACAGCTACCAAGTGGGAGGCACAGGTATTGAAAGCCTTGGCACTGCCTTTGCCTGAGGATATTTTCAAGATGGAAGCTGCAATAAAGCCATAGGACAAGAGGATAACAAGAAAAGACCCAAACACAAAAAAAATAGCTGCCAAAAGAAGAACTATTTGGCTGATGAAGGGATTTGAGCAAGACAAGGGAATAATCTGCGGAAAGTCACAGAAGAAATGTTGAATGGTATTTGGCCCACAGTAGTAGAGACTAAAGCAAGAGATTGTTTGAGCTAAGCTACTAATTAAACCAGTCATATAGGCCCCAGTGATCATTTTCATACAGAGGCCAGGAGCCATAATGGTTGAGTACTGCAGGGGGTGACCAATGGCTACATATCGGTCATAGGCCATGGCTGCTAAGAGACAGCACTCAGCCACACCCATCCAAGCTACAACAAAATATTGAATTGCACAGGCAATAAAGGAAATTGTTTTTTCATCTTTCAAAAAGTCTGAAAGTGTCCTTGGACTGATGGAAGAAGAATAGCAAATATCAAGAAATGACAGAGCACTGAGGAAAAAGTACATGGGTGTGTGCAGGTGGGTGTCCGTCCTGATCAGGAAGATGAGGCCCAGGTTCCAGATAAGTGTTGCCAAGTAGATCCCGAGGAAGACTGGAAAGAGGATGAGCTGCAGCTCCTTTTTATCTGAGAGACCCAGGAGAACAAACATGGTCACGGAAGAGTCGTTTCCATTCCGTTCCAAGGGTCTGCTTGCTGCCATCTGCCAAAGAAAAGATGATCAAAGGAAATGGTTATAGTTGTTTTTGTTTGGGGGGTTTTGTTGTTGTTGTTGTTGTTGTTTGGTTTGGAGGTTGTTTTTTTTACAGTTCTTAAAAAAAAAGAAACACTTCAACTTTTACTCATCTAGCTAGTATATATCCTTAAACTGTCAATGATTAATTGTTCTGTGACTTCCATATACAATCACCATTTTTAATTGAATTATTTTTCTTGGAAATACGTTGGATTTGGAGACCGGAAAAGGTAAATGGACATCATTATTTCATTAATCCTTACAATATCTTAACGTCATGCTCTTCCTGGTAGATTTTTAAAACATTCAAGTCATTGGAATAAGACCAAATTAAGAAAATAGTGGCTAAGCATAAATATTCAGTTCTGGCATATCTGTTATTAATGACATGCTTAGAGAAGCTATGTAAAGATATATCAAGAGGAAAGACTGCAGGAGCTACTCTTTAAACTCTTCCTAAGAACTATCCCCAAAACCAATCTGTAGTAAATAAATATGGAGGGTTCTTTTAACAGCCTTTTGATTTTCACAGGGGAGCAGAATGAAGAGTCACTAAGCAGAATCTTAGAAATGGATTAATCAATTGAATGACTTTAGGAAGGTTCTTGAGTTTCAGCTTCAACTTTTTCTTCCCCACTTTTTCCCCAACTTTTTTCTTCCCCAATCTGAATGGTTTAGATTGACTAAGACAAAGAGGAATGATTTATTTGTGTGTCTTTGAAAATCTGAGGAAATTGTAGCTACTCTGCTCAGAAAAATGCAAGCACTTTACCACCTTTGCATATAAGTGTTGTTTGGTTTGGTTTGGTTTTTTGGTTTGCAGTTATCCTGACATCTATTGATTATTACTAGGTTAGAGAATTTTCCTGCTTGGAAAATGGGAATGGATATTGGAAACATCTTTTAATTGTGATGTTGATTTCTGCCACCAGATTCTATAATTTCTAAGCAGACTTCATTTTCAGTTGTCTCAGGGATTCTGATGATTTCTTCTTTTATCTTATGTGTCTTCTGTGGACACAGAGTTTGTCTTGGATCTCTTTTTTTAAAAGAATTCTTTTACTGGGGGCTAGTACAACTCTTATGACAATACACACATGCATCCATTGTGTCAGGCACTTTTGTACATTCGTTTCCCTCATCATTCTCAAAACACTTGCTTTCTTCTTGAGCCCCTGGTATCTGCTCCTTTTTCCCGCCACTCCCTCCTCCCCCAATAAACCCCTGATAATTTATAAATTATCATTTTGTCATATCTTACACCACTCGACATCTCCTCTCACCCACTTCTCCACAGTCTGCCTCCAGGGAGAGGCCATACATAGATTCTTGCAATCTGTTCTTCCTTTCTACTCCACCTTCCCTCCACCCTCTCATTATAGCCCCTCTCACCACCGGTCCTACGGGGTTATTCTGGCATGGATTTCCTGTGTTTCCAGTTCCTATCTGTACCAGTGTATAGCCTCTGGTCCAGCCAGATATGTAAGGTAGCACTGGGATCATGATAGTGGGGATGGGGGGAAGTATTCAAGAACTAGAGGAACATTGTCTGTTTCATCATTGCTATACTGCACCCTGACAGCCTCGTCCCCTCCCTGGGCCTTCTGTGAGGGAATGTCTAGTTGCCCACAGATGGGCTTTGGGTCCCCACTCTGCACTGTCCCTCATTCACAACGGTTTGATCTTTTGTTCTTTAATGCCTGATAGCTAATCCCCTCAATACTTCTTGATCACTCAGGTGATCACTTCTTCCATGTGGGCTTTGCTGTTCTCAGTAGATGGCCACTTGTTTATCCCCATGTCTTTAAGACTTTGGGTGCTATATCTTCTGATAGCCAGGTACCATCAACTTTCTTCGCCACATTTGCTTATGCATCCACTTTGTCAGCGATTGTGTTGGGAAGGTGACCATCTCAGACGGCCGAATCATTAGACCACTTGAGTTGGGTCTTGGTGCTCTTTCTTCAACTTCTTCCTCACACTGATTTTGGCATAATACATTCCTCATACCAGTCTTACTTACCTTTGAAATTTATAAGCTCACTTATTTATTTTCTTTTGGATGGCCAAAAAGAATAAATAAAGCTGTCTTATAAGAGGTACAGCTGAAATGCTCTTTTTTGCTGTTGTTTATTGGGGTTTTTTAAATCCTTTTATTTGGGTCTCATACACCTCTTATCACAAACCATACATAAGTCTATTGTGTGTCAAGCACATTTGTACATCCATTGCCCTTATCATTTTTATGACATTTGCTTTCTATTTAAGTCCTTGGCATCGACTCCTCTTTCTTTTCCCCTCACTCTCTGCTCCCCTCTCCCTCATAAACCCTTGATAAATTATGAATTATTATTACTTTGTCATATTTATACTAACTGATGTCTCCCTTCACCCACTTTTCTGTTATGTGTCACCCAGAGAGGAGGTTATATGTAGATTCTTGTGATTGGTTTCCCCTTTCTTCCCTCCACCTTCCCTCCACCCTCCCGGTATTGCCATTCTCAGCACTTGTCTTGAAGGGATCATCTGTCCTGGATTCCCTATGTTTCCTGATCCTATCTCTATGAGTGCACATCCTCTGATCTAGCTGGATTTGTAAAGTAGAGTTGGGATCATGATAGTGAGAAGGAGGAATCATTAAAGAACTAGAGGAAAGTTGTATGCTTCATAATTGCTATACTGCACCCCAACTGGTTTGTCTCCTACCAGCGCCCCCTCTATACAGCCTAAATGTTCTTAGAAGCAAAGATTATGAGACTTGTCTCATGTGCTATGGACATACTATTAAGAGAGACCTGTTCCTGGAAATGTACATCGGGCTTGTTAGAGTAGACAAGACAGAGAAAGAGGAAAGTCCCTCATGAGCTGGTTTAAGACAGCGGCTACTTTAAGCGCATTGTAAGAAGCTCAAGCATAAGAGCAATATTCAATATTCAAGGACTCAGTTGCTTTTCATTCTGATCTACATAGGGTCATTATGAGTCAGAACTGACTCGGTATCCGTCAACAGCAACAACTAACAAAAACAAAAGGAAATGGGAAATGAAAAATAAAAAGGAACCCTTTGGACATGCTCCACTTTTAAAATACTTTTCAAGAGCAGCCCTTTTTAATAATTGAGTAATGGAAAGGTGGTTAAATGCCCAACTTCTAATTAAAAGGTTAGTAATACAAATCCACCCATAGGTATCTTAAGAGATAGGCCTACTGATCAACTCTTGAGAACTGTATGAAACCTTACAGTTTCCTTTCTCATGCGTTCTAAACCCTGGTCTGGGTGGTTATAAAAGGAGGAAAAGTAACAGTGAAAGTGACTTCAATGCTTTTGTAGCACTTGGGCTAGTTTCAAACAGGTTCAAGCAAGACTGTATTCATGCAATATGTTTCCTCATCACCGGGAATGATCATAGGCGAAAGGGATGAGTGACCAGTGAAACTCTGAGCAGTTGTGTAGCAGTAGCTAGATGATAACACTTGGTGGAGAAGGGTCAAGTGTATAGTTTTATAGTCTGCTGAGTCGTGAAAGCATTATCTTGTTCCTCCATAAATAAGTAAAATAAAACTGTATAGACAAGATGCCATTTCACTAATGCAAAAATAACAATAATCACACACACATAAAGAAAGCTGGTGTTCAAGAGGGAATAAGTAGATTGGTATTCTTATTCATTGCTAGAGAAATTATAAAGTGACATAGTCACCTTGGAAAATAGTACATCATTTCTTTCAAAAATGTAGAAATAGAAATACTTCACAATCAGCAACCACACTCATGGAGGGGGGGGGGGTAGGATTCTTCCTTGTCTTCTTTTCCCTATGAGACCCTGTTATCTTGGTAATTGTTGTTGACAAGTTAGCTTCTGGCTAGAGTTAGGCTCTATGGGGGTCTACTGCTCTGGCCATAGTGAGTCAGCCAGTATCTTCCACAGGGTTCATTGTCTTACAGCATATTCTTTGAATCTTTCCTTGTCCCGAAGACCCTTATCTCCCCATCTATCTCAATGAAAAATTTGGCAGGGCTTCTTGGGCAGCCATTTTTTTTCTTTCAGCTTTTGAAAGATGTTGCTCCACTTTCTCTCCTCTTCATGGTGTCTGCTAATAGGTCTGAGCATATTCTTACTTGATCGCCTTTGTATGTGACTGTCTTCCTTTTCCCTGCTGTTCTTGAAATTTTGTCTTTTTCCTCAAAGTTGGATATTTGCCTTGGTGGGTTCTTCTTGGGATTTAGTCTAGTTGATGTCCTCTCTGTTTCCTATAGGAGGGTCTGATTCTCACTCATTCAGGTGGGAAATGTTTCTTCCAGAAATACCATCACTGACTTGGCTGTCAACTTGTGTGGTATGTCCTGCCCTGGTAGACCAATTTTCAAATAGTATTCCTCTTCATAGCATCTGTCATTGATCTTTTTCTCCTTCAATTTAATTTTAATTTAATATCTTCTTTAATTTTCATATCTGTCTTTTTTGATTTCTGGGGTCTGTCTTTGTGATTGCTGATACAGTTCTCTACCTCCTCAAGTCTAATCATAAATTCTTTAACCTTGTTTTTGGCTTCTGCTACCTCTTCTGCTAGCATGTGCATTTCCCTTTGGTGCATGGACTTCATCCCCTTAACTGTGGACTTCATCTCCTCTATCATTGCATCCTTATTCTGTATTGCTTCCCTCAGCTCCTGTATTACTCCAAGCAAACTTCTGAAAATTTCTTTCTGTGACAGATCCATGTCTAATTCTTCTATGAGTGTCATTAACTCTGCTACTGCGATTTGTCTCTCTGTTTTGTTGCTGTTGTTGTTGAGAGTGTTGTGTCTGTAGATTGTCCTGCAAACCTTTTGCAGGCAGCATATTCCTGGCAGACCAGGGGCCACTTTCTCTGTGCTACTGTTAAAGATGCTTTCAGAGGGCTGCCTGTGACCTACTATAGAGGTTGGTCAGACTGCCGTGTGCAGTTCATTGATGGTTCAGGGGCTGAAGGCAGTGAGAGATTTCAGTTACTGGAGTAGGGGCTGGAGCTTATATATATATGCCCCCTGTGCTGCTTTGACTTGGTCTGTCAGGCCTCGCTTAGCATCTTTTTTGTTGTTTAATTTAATTTTTTTTCTTTTTCCTCCAATAGAAAGCAAAGGTGGAGGAAGCCTCAATGCCACGGGAGGTGGTGCTGATCTAGGGTTCCAAAGCCAGGCTATGTGTGGGGAAAGTATGCTCTTCAATCAACCATGCACTTCCCTCCTGCTCCCTGCAGACCTGGGGTGCTCAGCAGGTAAGAATCAGTGGCTCCTGGAAGCACAGGGAAGCAGAAAGTCTCCTTCCCAGCAGAAATGCTGGGCAGCAAAGCATAATATTCAGGGCTGATGTGGCATGGGCTACCCTGGGAGCAGGTAGAAGCTGGGCTGGCTCACGCAGCAGCTGTATAGCCTGAGAGGCCTGGAGCACCCTGGGCTGCAGGCTGAGAGAGGGCCTTCCAGGAGAGCTAGTGGGAATGGAAGCTGGTTGAGTGGAGAAGCAGGAGGGGGCACCAGTGGAGGGGTCCCAGGCAGCAATTGGGGTGGATCACCCCTAGATGAGGATCACTTAACAAGATACAGGTAGATGGCAGGTCAGTTTCTGGGAAAGCAGAGCCTGGAGCCCTGGAGCAGATCACTGCTATGTAGGGAGAAGGGTGCAGCAAAAAAGGGAAACTTCTTTCCTAGTGGAGCACCATAAGTGGGAAGGGGTTGCAGGGGTTCCCGCCATAGTTGGGTGTGTCTTGGTGCAGCAACCAAGTAGCTCCTGGTCTAAAGACACAGCTTGGGGATGGGGTGGGTCAATCAGATGCCAGATCTCAGTGGCTCCAGCTCAGGACAGATGTATGAGGGTTGGGGGTAGGGTGGGAAATTTTTGTCCCAGGAGGTTCTCTCACTCACCAGAATCTTTCCACTAGGCCACCTGAACACTAGAACACTAGACACAAAAGAGCCTGCAGTATGTACAGCTCATCTTGACCTTTCCCACTGATGGGTAAATAGTCCAGAAATATAAGAGCATTGGCATGTGTCAGCATATGCACATCTATGCTTTTGCATCATTATTCACAATGAATAGGACCGAAATTCCACTCAACAGATGACTGAGAAACATCCTACAAGAAAATACTATACAATTACAAGGAATAATGGGAGCGCTAGGGGTGCAGTGGTTAAGGGTTGGGCTGAAATCCACATGGTCAACAAGGTGAAGCCACCAGCACTTCCTCGGAGATAGATGGAGCTTTCCACTGTCCTAAATAGCTGCAGTCTCAGAAACCCACAAGAAGTCGTTCAGTCAGCATTGATTCAGTAGCAATCAGTACCAATAGATGCATCTTAGATGGCCACTCTCAAACTTTTATGATCCACATGCAACTCATTAAATTAACTTATAAGACACTATCGTGAACCATGCTATCCAGTACCATAGGAGTAATAAGGAATCTGGGAAATATGGCTGAATCTGGAGTACATTAAGCTGAGTGAAATAATTCAATCACAAAAAAGTCAATGTTGCATGGCCTCACTATTATAAAAAAGTCAAGAACAGCTATACATACGTAAGACAAAGCACTTTGATGGCTGCCAGGGATAGGAAGGAGAGGGCGGGGGGGGAATTACTTTCTGCATCTTTTAGTGGTGGGAAAGACAAGACCAAATATGGGTGAAACCAGCACAATTTGACTAAGGGGAATAATGACACTAAGAATTACACAAGGGAAGAGATCACTTTTGATAAAGGCTATAGCATTAAGCATTGCAATGATAACAAAAATATGTGTGTTACATATATAGGTATAGATGGATACATATGTGTGTATAGAAAGGCACATTCAAGTAAATGTCTATGCATTTATTGGGGTGACTGCAGATATATTGATCTACATATAAGTATAACCTATAAGTTATAACATATATGTGTTTGTCATATGTATATATGAGGGTGCTGCATATACATCCTCATATAACAAACCACATCAGAAGCATAGTTCTGGCAGCTTCCTAGACATATCCAAATAGCACATACAATTGGGTCACAGAGCTAAGAATCTTGGGACTCAATCTAGAGGCAACAACTTGGTCAACTGGATACCATAGTTCACAATGATAGTGTCCTACAAGTTAATTTAATGAGTAGATGTGAATCATAAAAGTTTGAGAGTGGCCATCTAAGATACATCTATTGGTTTGTCTTGGATAAAAAGACAATGAAAGAAATTTAAAAAAAGAAAAGAAATTAAAAACTCAGAATAAATTAATACACAAAGACAATAGTCCACATGAACCACAGCCTCTTCTAACATCAGACCAGAAGAAATGGATGATGCCCAGCTACCACTACTGATCTGAAAGTCCTTGATGGAATGGAAGAAAATTGTAGAATAAGACACAAATTCCTTTTTTTAAAAGTCATACCTATAGTATCAATAAAAACTAGATGAAGTCTTTGAATGTGAAATTGAAACTTTTTATGAAGGATACCATCAACCTCAGGAATAGATTGGATTATTTATTGACAGTAACACCCATGAAGAATAGACTCCCCATACAATCAAGCATATGAGACTTAGTAGTCAGCATTCACCAAAAAGAAGATAAAGGTGAGAGGGAAAGGAAGGGAAAGAAAGCTAGATTAATGGAAAAAGAACAAACAGAATGTAAATAATGAGGAAGCTGACATACCATAAAAACTATTATCAATGTCACAAAATAACTTGCATAAAAATCACTAAAAGGTAACTTAATTTACTCTGCAACATTTGACCTAAAACTCAATTTAAAAACAAACCAACAACAACAGGCGCACACGCTGTCCCTAGGACATTCTACTCTGCAACACGTGGTGTCACCATGAGGCAGAATCAACTCAATGGCAACTCTGTAACTTAAAGGTTTCTATGTGACCCAAACCATTTGTGCTCTGCTAAAATAAAGTTTGGTGGTTCTCACTCCCCCAGCAGTACAGTGAAAGAAAAGAAGAAGAGCCCGGTGATCTTCTTCCATGAAGGTTACAGGAGCAAACAAATAATCAAAGACAATAGAGCAGTTCTCCTCTGTAACACGGAGTTGCCGTGAGATGGAATTGACAGCGAATACCAACAATACTTACACATCTAGCTTAAGTGAAAATCAATTGGTTCTTTAGCATTTCCCATATAAATAGGTCACAAAATAAAATCTGAAGAGCTTTGTCTACCGGGAACAATGCAAACAAGTTATCTTCTAAAAGCTAAGTATTATATTTACTCTTGACAATGGTTTATTGCCTCTGTCAGAGCTTGAAATTTTAATCAAGAGCTGGGTTGGGTCCTCTCAATCAGGAATCCTATTCCCCAAAGAGCTATCTATGGAGTGCTTAAGTGTGCATTTCTTAAAGGAAGCATCAGACAATAGATATCATTCAAAAATAATCTACAACTATTCTTCTGGACCTATATTTCCAATGTATTTTAAATAGGAATAAAATTAGTTGAAGGTTATCCAGTTCCCATTTTATATAGAAGTGTATTGGCACAATGTAAAGTTTATGCTATCCTTCTACACATTTATTTTTTAACAAAAAGAGCCATCATGAAAGAGGGCCCTGATCCTGAATTATTTGTAAATCTGCAAACTGTGCATGTGTCATTGTCATTCTCTAAGTGGTTCACCTTAGTGAACTGAAAAGCAGCTCTCAGAAATTTCCCAGGTGAACAGAAATTTCAATGTATTACATCTAAAAGCTTCCCAGTCCATCAACACTCTGAAATGAGAGCAAAGCAATGTTTGACTCACCTCCTTTAAAAAATGATTCACTTATGAATGAAGAGAGTGTTAAATACTTAGAAAGCTTCCCCTCACATCTAAGAAAATATTTAAGAGCAAAAGAAACAGAAAAGAAGAGGCACTTAAAGTCATGGAGACTGTAAATAACTGCTCTCCAGGGTGATAGGGGGAAACTAACTCTGTTAATTGGTCCCTTGCTTGGGCTCCAAGATCTCTCACTAGGGTCCTAATCTTTTGAGACATTTCAATATCAAAAACTATTCATTTCAGACTGTCTTTTTTGCTCCTACAAAGATGCATGGGACTGAACTAGAGGCAATTTCCAACTCTGCCATCGATGAAACAAATTTTGTCACCACATACAAACCCTACACAGGGATATCCATTTGGGGAAAATGCCAGGAAAAAATCAAACACCTATCAATTATGAGTCAGACTTTATGTAGTGGAGGGGGAGCAGGGGTGTCCCAAACTTTCACTTTTTTATTTTGAATCAGGTTGCTACCTTTTTGATGGAAATCATATTCAAAATATATTACCAAGATTTATAATCAGGAACTGGAGAGTAAATGTCTCCCTTTTTTTCTCTCATGACTCTAGTGGCTTGAAGTTAAAAAAAATAAATAAGTCAGAAAAAGATAGGAGAAAATGAATATATAAAGAAGAGAGAGGAGGGGAGAAAAATAAAGAGCTGGGGAAGTTATATAAGACACTTACCCCACTGTACTACCAAGCATCCTTGGATACTTAGAAAATATGAAGTTCAATATTCTCAAAACACAACATGAAGAGACCTTTCTACCCACCTCCATCCCATTATTCCACCTTCCCATGTAATTATACAACAAGAGTCGTATTTTTTATTTGTAGCCCCAGTTCTTAAGAGATTCATATCATGTAATCCTCAGGCTCTGTTTTTCAATTTGAAGGGGAAAAAACTGGAGGTTACCGAGAAAGCGTATCTGAGAATAGATAAATGTTGGGCTATGAAGAAAACCAAAAATGCCAGTTGCAGTGTTTCAGAATAACTCTGCTTGATCTGCTAAGAAATCATTAAGCCTCCTAATTTAGTTTCCAACAGTCTACTTTTTTTCTTTCCTTTTTCCAACAGTTTTATGCGCACATATCTTACAATTCACTAATTCAAAAGTTCAATCATATCAAAGAGATATCAATTGTACAATAACTACCGCATCAATTTTACAACATCCCACAACCACCGTGCTTGCATCACCTTTAAGATGATTTATGCAATCACTATCCCTTTTGCTGCCCCCTTCCCACTCCTGCCTTCATTCTTTACTCCCAAAATGCCCTTTCCCTCCCTATCACCCACTACTGCATTCCCTACATTCCTTGTATGCATTGCTATCATTATGCACCCACCCCTCCCATGCTTCACAGCTGGGAGACCCAACAGAACACAGTAAAAAACAAAATCACTTTATTGATGCTTTACTGAACCCTGCTTGACTTACCCCTTCCCTGTGCCCCCTCTGTGGGGGAATTGTTCCATCATCTAAAGACAGACTTTGGGTCTCTGCTCCACCACCCCCTCATTCCCAACCAAATGTGTTTCTTTGTTTGTAATGTGTCTTTTGATGCCTATTACCCATTCTCGATGACTCCTCATGATCATACCAGTGGTGTGATTCCAGCCTTTAAGACCCCAGTTACCATATCTTTTTATAACCAGGCACCATCTGCCTTCTTCACCATGTTTGCTTTTATGCAACCATTTTGACTTCAGTGGTTGTGTTGGAAGAGCAAGCATCTCAGAGTGGTGACTTTTTAGAATTGCATTTGTATTCTTGTATTATGAAGGGAGCATATCAGCAAAGGTAAGAAATCCATCCATTACCTCAGTGTATTTCAGTATAAACATATGTACATATACAAATATCTCTATTTTGTGTATTAATGAATTTGCATCTGTATGTAACCATGTTTATACATCGATCCATTGTTTTGTTTCCTAGGTCCTTCCTCTGTTTTACCTTCCTCCTGCCCACCACCACTCTCCCCCTGTTTCGGCCCCTTAGTACTTCTTCTTAGCTAGTTTGCTGCTGCTCCAACATCCCCAGGATGTCTATCTCCCTGATGTTGACTCAAATTCTCTAGTTGTTCCCTTGTCTATGACACCACTTGCTCATCCCACCCTTCCCCTGCTGCCTTTACCACCCTCACCCTCAAGTCTCCCCAATCCAGCTGCTTTCTCCTCAAGCTTGCTTCTTGGGCCTATCTTATATAAGTAGGCAATGAACAATAACTATTACTCTGGTTCTTTGAGACTTCTCCACTATCGTGACCCCAGTAATGCTTCTCAATTAAGACTAGTTCGGAGCATGTACATAGGTATAAATAAGAGATGGGGACTCAAGGCACAAGAAATCCAGGAACCGACATGGAAGCAGTGATACCAATGGGTACGGAGAAAGTGGTGGGGAGAAGGAAGGTAAATGGAGGGAATCAATCTCAATGATCTACACATAGCCATACACCCCTCTCCAGGGAGAGGAACAGAAGAAAACATGGGGAAAGAGAAACAGCAGTCAGTCTAAGATATGAAAATAATAATAAATTTATAATCTATTGAGGGGATATGAGTGAGGGGGAGGGGAAGAAAAGAAGAGCTGATGTCAAGGGCTCAATAGAAAGTAAATGTCTAGAAAAGAATGAAGGTAACATATGTACAGACATGCCTGATGCAATCAATGTGTAGATTGTGACAAGAGTTGTAAGAACCCCCAATAAAATTATCTCTTAATATTTTTAAACCATATTAAGGACGTGAGGATGAAATCATAATGGTGCAAAGACAAAAAGATAAATAACGTGTAAGGAAAAAACACCAACCGACATTCAAAAAGCCAAGGAAGAAATTTCTGCCATAGAACCAGTAAGAGATAATTGCACCCCAAACAAATTCAGGTCACATCTATATGGTAGTGAACTGGCCATGTGTTGAGCTCAATCCAGCATATTCAAGATTACAATGGTCTCTGCATGAGAGAGTAAGACTGTTTGAGACTCTTGCCTGTGGCTAGCAGCTCAGTCTGACTAGATATTCTGCAGATGGGTTTTGGGATACCACAGTCCCTCATAGCCCTCTGACCAATTGGGTTTTCATAATTTTAGATTTTATGCTTTTCTCCTCACTACATTCATATTTTAAAAATATTCATCTCTGAATCACACAAGCTGCTGTGCTTCTTCCATGTGGACTAAGTTGACTCCTTGTTTAGACACATGCTTGTTTGAGTACAACACTTTAACACCCCAGACACTATTCTGATTGACCAGGCACCATCTTCTTTAATCACCACACTTTGCCGTAGCACCTTTATCTTAATAAGTGATCATTTCACAAAAGTGAGTATTGATCAGGGTCATTATGATCAAGGTCATTGTTGTTAAATTGGAGATAGGATTTAGTGTGATTCCAAACCCATTATTGAATCTATGCCTTTTTAAATTAGTTGGGCATTATTACATATGTGATATCATTCTATAATCCAATCATGCCAAACATAATTGTAAAATTGCTTCCATAATCATCCCAAGCATATGCCTTCCTTCCTGAACTTCTTGATATCACCTCCCTCTTATCTCCCCCATCCTTTTGTATCCCCCTCCTGCCCAAACCCTTGTTATATTTTCTCTCCCTGTAGGTTCAATGCCTCTGGGTTTCATTTACTAAGAAACAAATAACCCAACTTCAATGCCAAAACACCTCTTAGATTCACCCTAATATAAACAAGCATCAGCACAATATAACAGAATGCCTGTTACAGGATTGTCAGAATAATACATTTCCTAATACAGCATATAGGACATTGATGCTCACCAACCCACAGAGCACCACTCTTGGTACAGCAGCCTTCTGCTTCCTCAGACACCAAATGTTTTTTAGCTTAAGTCTTCCAGTTACAAGTGTATGCAGCCTACTTTTTAAATTTTCCACATAACTATATGTGACAAGTCTCATGTACTTTGGACATGTAATCAGGAGGTCCCAGTCCTTGGAAAAAGGCATCATGTTTAGCAAAGTGCAAAGTCATTGAAAAAAAGCATTCTCAACAAGATAGTCTGATACACTGACTTCAGCATTGGGCTCAGACAAAGTAGAAGCTGTGAGTATGATGCAGGGCTAGTAGGTGGTATTTTGTTCTTTGTGTATGAGTCAGCTGTGAGTTGAAACCAACTCTATTGTACCTAAAAACAGTGTGAGGAAGGGCTAAGAAGCACAAGACCCCAAAACATCGGCTTGAGAAAGGGGCTTCACTTTTTACTCTATAGAAATCATCTTCGAGTCAGTCAGTGTACAGTGTAGCAATGGTGAAATATGCAACTTTCCTCTAGTTCTTAAATGCTTCCTCCCTCCCGCTATCATTAATCTGAAGTCTACCTTTCAACTCTGGTTAAACCAGAAGATATACACTGGGACAGATAGGAACTGAAAACAAGGGGGGTTCCAGAACAAATGATCCATTTAGGACCTGTGGTGAGAGGGGCAATACCAGGAGGATAGAAGAAAGGGGAAGTAAAAAGGGGGAACTGATTAAAGGAAAGTGGACGAAGGGAGTTGTGTTTGTCTAGGTAGACTAGAGAAACAATAGACTCACATATGGATATAAGGAAAAGGTTTATATACAAGAGGAAGGGAACATTGAGAAAGTGTCCCAACCCAGTCCAGTCCAAAGTCATAAGTCTGATATTAGCCAATATGTCCTATACTAGTCTGTAAAGTCTCCTTCGAACACATGAAGCATGTGCAGTGGAGGCATCCCAGCACTGGCAGAGGTGTCCCCATGGCTCCTCATTTCCAGGGTTCAGGGTCCATCAGCTGTATCCATTGGTGATAGAAACATCTCAGCGTTGGCAGGGTTCTCACTGTAACTTTTCCAGCTTCAGAGGTCTGGTTCCAACAGGGTAAGGCCATGTGGTTCTCCTCTGATTTTCCAGTTCCTCGGATGCTGCCATTTTGTCTTGTCAGTGGAGCAACTCCCAACAACTGGGAAGATTGTCTCTCATCTCCACAAGTGAAATACTGTGAGACTTCCCAGAAGGCCATGTCCACACAGAGACCTCATTGGTTACTCATTGGCTATCTCTAGATTGACAGGCTAGACTCCACCTCTATATCCCAATCAAGAAATTGACATAGGTACATGACCGCCACAGGAGTCATTGGACAGTGTACTATATGATAAAATAATAATAATTTATAAATTATCAAGGGCCCATGAGGGACGGGGTGAAGGGAGGAAGTGCAAAAAGGAGGAGCTAATACCATGGGCTAAAGTAGAAAGAACATGTTTTGAGAATGATGATGGCAACAAATGTCCAAATGTGTTTTGCATACAATGGATGTATGTACAGATTGTGATAAGAGTTGTATGATCCCCTGGCTCAGCCCCGGTGGCGTAGTGGTTGTGCACGGGACTGTGGCCCACTGGGATAGAGGTTCAATTCCCGCTCACAGGAACAAAAGCTGGGCCTCCTACTCCCACCACCAGGGCAGTGATGCCTTAAAAATAAATAAATAAATAAATAAATAAATAAATAAATAAATAAATAAATAAATAAATAAATAAAATAAAAAAAGAGTTGTATGATCCCCCAATAAAATGATTTTTGAATGATCTTAATTCTTCTTCTTTAGCCCATAGCACCTATTATAATTTTACTAAAAATAAAATTCCAGTCTTCTGCCAAAATGAGAAGAGACTGAAAGGAGGAGGGATGTCTGGGGAGGAAGAGGATGAGAAGTTCTGATCTAGAAGCTAGTATTTTCCAAAACTTCCAATTTAATGTCTACCCATTTTATGCAGGTACTAAGTCCTAAAATCCATACCTTTGGAGGGTTCACACTGTGGAAATCAATGTCCTTTCTTCTGATCTCATCTCCCAAACTCTACCACCTAGGCTTGTGACTTTCTGCATTCTAAAATCTGAGTTAATCAAGGAAATGGACTAAGGGTTATCACTGATGGTGCCAGATGAATTTTTGCTGAGAGCAAAGAATACCAGAAAGATGTTAATTGTGTTATATTGACTATGCTAAGCCACTTGACTGTCTGTCTGGGCCATAGAAAACTATGGATGGCCTTTGAGAGGAATGCAAATTTCAGAACACTTCACTGTGCTTAGGAGGAATTTAGACATGGATTAAGAGGCAATTGTGGAACAAAATAAGAGATTCTGCATTGTTTAAAATCAGGAACGGTATGTTTCAGGATTGGGATTGTATGGTTCAATTTGTATACTGAGAAGATAATCAGAGACTGGCTGATGAAAAAATGTGGAATCAGGATTGGAGTAAGGCTTTGGAACAGCCTTCAATATACAGGTGATACACCCTTATTGCTAAAAGTAAAACAGACTTGAAGCACTTGCTCATGAAGGTCAAGTATTACAGACTTCAGTATGAATTGCAACTCCATAGCAATACTCAGATCCTCACAACTGGACAAATAGGTGACATCATGATAAAGGGAGAAAAGGTTGAAGTTGTCAAGGATTTTGTCTTCTTTCTATCCACAATTAGCTCATGGAAGCAGCGGTCAAGAGCTCAGAAGATAAGTTGCACTCGGTAAATTGCTGCATAAGACCTCTTTGGGGTATTGAAAAGCAAACGTGCTGCTTTAAGGATTAAGGGTCATTTTATTCAAGTCACAGTGTTCTCCATTGTTTCATGTGCATGTGAAAGTTGGACACTGAAAAGGGAAGAGGGGAAAATAGTTCATGCATTTGAATTGTGACGTTGGAGAGGAATATTGAACACAGTCTGTGAAAAGAACAAGCAAATCTGTTTGGGAAGAAGTCTGGCCAGCGTGCTCCCTACCTAGCAACAAGGGGTGTGAGAGGGCTTACATTGTTTGGATATGTTGCCAAGAGATCCCAGCCCGAGAAGGACATCAAACTTGGTAAAGCAAAGGGACAGTGGAATAGAAGGCCCTCAAAGAGACGGAGGGACATGGTGGCTGCAGCAATGGACTCAAACACAGGAACAATTGTCGGGCCAGGCCAGGGGAGAGGGCGTGGTTTCCTTCTGTGATGCTTAGTATCTCTCTGAGTTAGAGCCAACTCAACAGCATCTAAAAAGAGTCATGATAGGTTAGTTGCAATTGAGACATCCTAGCGTCCAATTTCTATTGTGATGTTTTCAAAGATGAGTGATCATATGTTTTAAAATTTTTTTCACTTTTTGTAACCATTATTGTGTTTAATCAACTATCATAACTGTATTTCTAAATAGGTCTCTGTAGTCTTCACTATGAGTATGAATAAATGACTGTAATCCATGGGAATCAAAGCTAAATCCTACTTTAGCACTCACAGATATTAAACAAAAATAGAACTTCTGTGAACAGAAGACTGTAGTTAGATATTCATGTATAGTCACAAGATAACTTACTTTTTTCTTTAATGAATTTTAAAACTCTCCCCAAAAACTACTAAATTGAAAAAGCTAGGAGGCTAAGGGCATTTATAGAGCTCTAAATACAGACATGTACATATGTATGCATATATATTTATATCTGATGATGGGGAAATAGATCTATGTGCATATATTTATAGGTTTAGTATTAAGGTACCAGATGGATATTGGTCTTCTACTCAAATACTCCCTCAAGACAAGAGCACTTTAATATACTAAATTGGCATTACATGATGCTCACCTCCCTAACATGATCACAGAAGATAAATGTGTACATAAGCAAATATGGTGAAGAAGGATGGTGATTCCTGGCTATCAAAAGATATGGCATATTGGATCTTAGAGGTTTGAAGGCAAACAAGTGGCCATGTCGCTCAGAAGCAACAAATCCCGCAGGAAAGAAGCACATCAGCATGTGTGATCGTTAGGTGTTGAAGAGATCAGATATCAGTCACCAAGGAACAAAAAATCATATCATTGTTGTGGCAGTCATGAGCTTATGTTAATTTCATGATTGAGATGTAGGGGTGGAGTCTAGCCTGTTAATCTGGAGGTAGCCATTGAGTATCCAATGAGGCCTCCGTGTGGGCATGGCTTTCTCCTGAGACTTCTGGGAAATTTCGTGATATTTCCCTCTTAAAGATGAGAAGCTATCTCTCCAGTTGTTGGGAGTTAGTCTCAGAGACAATGAATCATGAACAAGACAACATGGCAGCGTAAGAGGAGCCAGGGGAGAAGGCACACAGCTTTGCCCTGATGGAGTCAGACCTCTGAAACTGGAGAGGCCACATGGGGACCCTGCCAGCGATGACTTGCTTCTGCCACCACTGGATGCTGTTGATGGACCCTGAGCCCTGGGAGCGAAGGGTCCTGGGGAGGAAAGGAGCCAGTTAGGATGTAGTGTAGCAACAATGAAACATACAGCTTTCCTCTAGTTCTTTAATGCTCCTCCCAACCCCATTATGATCCCAATTCTAGCTTACAAATCCAACTAGACCAGAGGATGTACACTGGTACAGATAGGAACCAGAAACACAAGAAATCCAGGACAGATTATCTCTTCAGGACTAGTGTTGAAAGTGGTAAAATCAGGAGAGTGGAACGAAGATGGGTAGAAAGGGGAAACCGATTATAAGGATCTCCGTTTAACCTTCTCCCT
The DNA here is from genome assembly GCA_004026705.1 of Nesogale talazaci. NCBI lineage: Eukaryota > Metazoa > Chordata > Mammalia > Afrosoricida > Tenrecidae > Nesogale > Nesogale talazaci. The sequence goes on from PVJH01000266.1 coordinate 199,465, forward strand.
GGGGGACAGACAATAGAAAAATGGGTAAAGGGAGACATCAGACAGTGTAAGATATGACAAAATAATAATTTTAAAATTATCAAGGGGACGTGAGGGAGATGGGAGCAGAGAGAGAGGGCGAAAATGAGGAGCTGATACCAAGGATTCAGGTAGAAATAAAATGTTTTCAGAATGATGAGGGCAACAAATGTATAAATGTGTTTGACATACAATGGAGGGATGTATGGATTGTGATGAGTTGTACAAGTCCCCAATAAAGTATGACAGGGGCCAGGCCAAATCCAGGGCTATTTATGGTAGCCAACTAAAAAAGGTGGGGGACACAAACCCACCCAAGGGGAGGGTATTGTTTGCATATCCAAAGGAAAAGAGATTTATGTAGATCCTTGTAATTGATTTCCCATTTCTAGTCCACCTTCCCTCCATGCTCCCACTATCGCCACTCTCACCGCTGGTCCTGAGGGATCATCTGTTCAGGATTCCCTATGTTTCCAGTTCCTATCCGTACCAGTGACATTCTCTGCTCTATCCATATTTGTAAGGTAGGATTGGGATCATGATAGTGGGGGGAAGGAAGCATTGAAGAACTAGAGGAAAGTTGTATGTTTCATCATTGCTACACTGCACCCTGACTGTTTCATCTCCTCTCTGACACCCTTCTGTAAGGGGAACTCCATTACCTACAGTGGACTTTGGGTCCCCAACCTATACACACCCTCATTTACCATAATTTAATTTTTAGTTTAATCTCTTCAACACCTTGTGGTCGCACAGGCTGGTATGCTTCTTCCATGTGGGTTCCGTTGCTTCTGATCTAGTTGGTCACTTGTCTACCTTCAAGCCTATAAGACCCCAGACACTAAGTCTTTTTGGGTATTCTTTGAGTTTTTCCTTGTCTCAAAAGACTTATTTCTCCACCTACCTTAATAGATAATTTGCCCAGTATAGTATTCTTGGGTTTGCACTGTTTTCCTTCAACTTTTGAAATATGTTACTCCCTTCCCTCCTCTTCTTCATAGTGTATGCTGAGAGGTCTGAATATTCATTTTTTAGTTCTTATTCTCCAATGTCTTAACTTAATGTAGTAGTGAATCAAACAGTTCAGAAGATAGCCAAGGAGTACACAGAATGGAATAGCACATGTAGAAACAGCAGCTTATTTTTATTGCTTTATATACTGAATAAACAGGTGCACTCAAGATGAGTTTTTCTGGTCCTGTAAAGATTTACAAAGCCTTGGAAATCCTATGTAGGGTCTCAATGAGTCAGGATGCACTCTTGTGCAGTAACTGCTTCCCAGGGCTTTCAAGCCTTCTATCTTTACTGACTTCCAAGTGGATTTGATTCACAGAAACCCATAGAACAGAGTAGAACTTCCCCTTAGAGTCGCCAAGTCTGTAAATCTTACAGGAGCTGATAGTTTCAAGTTTCCCCCTTAGAGCACCTTGTAGGTTCAAAATGTTGACCTTGTGGTTACCAGCTAATATATATTCCATGCTTTGTACAACGCCTTGATCTATACAGTTCCCAAAATGGCATCCTCACTTTTTTTTTTTCAGAATTGGTCTGGTTGGGTTTTTTTTGTCTGTTTGGTTTTAGTGATTATTTTGTTTTATTTTATTTTGTTTCACCATTTTATTGGGGTCTCATACAACTCTTATCACAATCCATACACTTGTATATTTGTTGCATATTTGTATATATTTGCAAAACACATTTGTATATTTGTGGTCATCATCATTCTCAAAACATTTTCTTTCTACTTAAGTCCTTGATTTTAACTCCTCATTTTTCCTTCCCTCTCTGCTTCTCCCTCCCTCATAAACCCTTGATAAATTATAAATTATTATAAATTTGTCATATTGTACACTGTGCGATGTTTCCCTTCACCCACTACCCTGTTGTCCATACCCCAAGGAGGACATTATATGTAGGTCCCTATAATCAGTTCCCACTTTCTACTCTACCTTTCCTCCACCCTCCCAGTATTGGCACTCTCACCACTGGTCCTGAGTGGATCAATATGTCCTGGATTCCTCATGCCTCCAGTTCCTTATCTGTAACAGTGTACATCCTCTGGTATAGCCAAATTTGTAAGGTAGACTTGGAATCATGATATTAGTGGGGGGGGGGACGAAGCAGTTAAAAACTAGAGGAAAGTTGCATATTTCATAATTGCTACACTGTACCCTGACTGGTTCATCTCCTCCCCATGATCCTTTTGTAAAAGTGTGTCACTTCACCTACAGTGGGTCCCCAATCTGTATTCCCCCTCATTTATAGTGACATAATTTTTATGAACATACTCTTATTGAGGTACCTTTAATGCAATTATTTGCTTTTCTCTACCTGCTCTTATGATATTCTCCTTTTCCTCATAGTTAGATAATTTAACTCCTATGTGTCTTGGTGACTTCTTCTTGGGAGTCAGTCTGCCTGGTGTTCTTTAAGCATCCTGAATGGTTGCCTGATTTTTCATTTGTTAAGTTGGGGGAATTCTCTAAGAATCCCCTTGCTATTGTTGATTTCTCTGTTGTGTCTTGTTCAGGCCATCCAATTATTCTAATATTGTTCTTCATAGCATCAGACATGGCTCAGGTTTTCTTCAGCTTCTCTGATTGTCATATTTGACAGCTTTTCCCATTTGTTGTGGTCTGCTTGGTTATCCTGTCACTGATGTGATTCTCTCCCTCCTCAAGTTGTTGGCAAAGTCTATCAAGTTGCCACTGGATTTGCTTATTTCACCCCTTAAGTCTTGCATTTCCCTTTGGTGTGTTGCCTTTGCCTCATCTATCATTTCATCCTTATTCTATATAGCTTCCCTCATATCCTGTATGAATCCAAGCAGCATTCTGAACATTTCTTTCTGACATTGACTGGTCAATATCTGCTTCTGCTATACACATCATTATGTTCATGACTTCTGGCATTGTCTTCTGTTTCTCCTGCTTTTTCTTTGAAGTTCTTAGGGTGTTTTCTGCTTACATGTTGTTTTAGAAGAGCCTGTAGTCATCTTTCAGAATTGAAGGGAACTGGGTTCTCTCTTGGGTGCCTCATATGGGTGCTTCTACAAGCTACCTGCAGGTAGCTGTACTAGAAGAAGAGGGGTCAGACTACTGCTATATCTTCCTGTGATTTCACTCTTACCTTACCTGACCAATATTCCATTAGGAGGAATATAAGTTGCAATAGTCCTCTCGTGGGATACTTGTTGAGTTATTTTGGGCCCACAAGGATGTTGTTTCACTGGATGATCTCTACGTAAGCTGCAATGGTTTATCCCATGGTGCTTGGAGCACCTCAGGCAGTGTGTGGTGTTTCCCTCTATAACTAGAGTGCCAAAGAGTGTGTGTGGGTGCACTCTCCTTGGTGTAGAGCACTCTAACTGCCAGGAAGAATAATTACCCTTGTCAGAGAGACCACCATGGAGGTTGGGTGTATGTTCCCACAGTGGTGCGGAGAATTATCTTTGGTGGTGAGGAGTTCCCCAAGTCCTACTTTTTCTTCTACTCCAAATTATGGTTTCCCCTGGCTCAGCTTCCCAGGCTCTATGTCCAAGATGGCTAATAGAGCAGGGAGGTAAGGGTGGAGAGCCCATAAGCCCAGCAGACCAAATCTAGAGCAATTTAGTGCATTCTTGATCCACTTTGAGAATGGAAAGCACAAAAATGTGGGATTCAGGACAGACCATAGTAGCCTAGTTCTAATTTCAGGACTCCACCTCCCAGGCTCCTTCACCTTACCTCCCAATTTTATGGTCTGGCTGCAGGATCTCCAGGGAGATGAGTCTTAAGTAGACACCATTTTCTCAGCAACCAATTGTTGAATTTTTTAAAGGTTCCTCATATGATTATATATTTACTAATCACATTCATACTCCTTAATTTTCTGTTTATTTTCTCTTTCAAAAAGTAGCTTACACTATCTATTTTACTAATTTTCATACATTGTTAATAAATCACAAACATATTTTTAATGTTTGTAAGCTCTGTACCCATCTAGTAAATATGCATTTGTGCATATTTGTGCACAAGCACACACAAAACTCTCATCAAGTCAATTCCAATCATCATGACCCTATATAGGGTTTCCTAGACTGTAAAGTCTTATAAGATCAGATAGCCTCATTTTTTTCCCACACAGTGGCTGCTGTGTTCAAACACCAACCTTGCAGTCAGCAGCTCAAAGCCTATTATGTTAGACAGAGTTCTCTAGAGAAACAAAGCCAGGACACTAATAATTCTCTATATATAGTTAGAAAGATACATAACATAAGAAATAAAGAGTTAACTAATCTATAAAGCAGTATAAGTGGCTCAGTGCAACTCACTTGCGTGAGACAGCTAGTACACTAACAGTCTTTCGAGTCTTGAGGGCCACCAAGTAGTCCTCTGTAGAGCAATTCAGGCTATCTGGCCACAAGCAGCAAATAGCAAAGCAGGTCACCAACAGTCAGCCAGATGACAGAGTCCAACAGTCCCCAGCTCAAGAGATGTATATTCCAAGAGCGTGGCAAAGCAGAGCTTGAAGGAACCTCAACTCACAGTCACACAATCCACTGATTAGGTGTTCCACGGGTAGTGGTGCTTGGAGATCAAGGCACAGGACGAACAAGGCAGCTGGCTGGTCCAAAGATCCAAGAGCAAGAGTGCCAAGGCGGGGCTTGCTCAGCCATTTCTATCTCCGCCCTTCAATTGAGCTTATGTGTGTTCATTGGCCATGTTGTCACAATGAACCTGCCTATCTTCTTTGGCCATGTTGGCACAACAAGCCTAACTATCACACCTAATTTACAGTACGACTAGGGCTCACATATTTAAGTGATTGTCTCTGTGTATGTGAGTGTGTACATGTATGTGTACACAGCAGAATGAAATGATAAAGAATTGAAAGGAAGATTTAAAGGTGTGGCTTGAGAAGACAAAAATAATGAAATACACAAAAACCTGAAGTTAAAAATCCCACAGTGAAGGAAATGAAGAAAATATTACATCTCAAGTGGCGAAATTGAAGAAGTCTATTGGAAAAATATTGAACAATAAATAAGTCATCAAAATAAAAAGGAAAGAATATAGATTCACTGAGACAAAAAGATTAGTAGATATGCAGCCATTTTAGAAGGCATCATATAATTAAGAACTGATTTTGAAGTTGGTCCTCCAAGCTGCACTGCAAAAACAAGACTCCAGTAACTGATGAAATACTAGTTGAGATGTTTCAACAAAGGAGTGAAACACTGGAAACACCATCTATGCTAATAAATTTTCCTACTGCCCAACTAACTGGAAGAGATCTATATTTGTGTCCATTCCAATGAAAGGTGATCCAACATCCTGTAAATGTTATTTTGAAATCACTATTACTACATATAAATTAAATGTAGAAACTCATGGAAAAAATGAGAAAACGGCACAGAAAGATACATTTACTGACATCAGCTGGATCTTGACTGAAAGCAGAAAATGCCCCAAAGATGTCTACTTGTGGCTCATTGTTTATATAAACTTTGTAAGTGCTAACAAATTATGAATGGCATTTTTCCTGAACATGAGGATTCTTAGAAAAATAACAAATTACAATTCAGGATCAGACATTTCAAGATATAGTTCTCTGATCAGGACAGACTCTTTTAAGTCAGGCTCACAGGCTCACTCTCTGACCATCTGTCTATCAGCCGCAAAGCTCCTTAGCCTCCACCCAGGTCAACAAAGTGTTACAAAGCCCTTTCAGCTCTACAACAAATGTGCTCTCTGACAATGAACCTCAACCTGAAGGCACGTAGCTCTAACACTGGGCTGTCAAACTTAGCTTCCCCAATTAAATATTCTCACTCTGCCAGCAAGCATCTTGCCTAAAGGTACTGCACTTTCTTGCTGGCGAGAAAGAAACCCAACCCATCGCAGTATCCTGCTGGATTCCTAGTTTTGCTGCCTCAGCTCTCATACCACTTCTCCAATTCTGGTTTCACAACTCTTGGGCTGAGGAGGTTTGGCACAGGAACCTTAGGTCCAAAAGACTTTCCCCACTCTTTCTTTATTTTAGTGAGATCACCTTTTCCAAAAGGGGATGCTGTATTCTTTTTATATTAGTGAGATACTCTTTTCTGTCTCTGTTTTAACTTATTTGAAGCCTATCATGATGGCAAAACTGACCAAGACTGTCATTAGAGTTCCATATACCTCATTCATATGATCTCACAACACGAGGGTGGGTGGTATGACACTCTGAAGGACAGGGACTCCATTCATTTTGAGCTCATGTAGAATTTGTACACAGACTGAAAGGTAGTCACTAATACTGATCCAGGAGTTACTACTGCCTTTAAAATACAGAAAGGTGGACATCAATGTTGAAAAATTTCACCATTCTTATTCAATCTGTCTGCAAAACCAAGAAGATGAGAAGCTAGATTATATGAACTCAACAGCAGGATTGCAAAAGGACTTATTAGCATGCAGTGATATATAGATGAAAAGGTGGTGCTTCCTGAAATCAAGGAGGATTTCAATGTCCTGATAAAGATCAAAAGCTATAGCTTTCAAAATGAATTACATTTCAACATGGAGAAAACAAAAATCCTCACAGCCAATAAGCAGCATAAAGACAGAGAAAAGACTGAAGTTATAGAGGATATCATTTTACTTGGATCCACCCTAAACACCCATGGAAGCAGTCATCAAGAAATCAAACTAACTGTTGCACAGGAAAAATCTGCCTGTGTTCACTTTTTTATTAATAAATCCTTTTCTTGAGGACTCATCTTAATCCATGCAAACATCCCTGTGTCAAGCATATTTGTACTTATGTGGCCATCATCATTTTCAAAACACTTTCTTTCTGCTTGAGCCCTTGGTATCACCAAATCCTCATTCCCTCCCTCTTTCATTCTCCCACCTTCAAGGACCCCTGGTAAATTATAAATATTATTATTTTCATCTTACATCATCTGCCTATGTATGCCCAGGCCCACCTTTCTGTTGTCTGACCTCTGTGGCGTTGGCAGGGAAGGGGGTAGACATCAGTCCTTGTAGTTGACTCGCAGTTTCTTCCCTTTCTCCCCTCATCTTCTTATGAAGTCACTTTAAGGGAGAATCAACTCAAAGTCACCTTACACCCACATATCTGCACACATATATATTTAAGATAAGAGAAAATCATATTTCCCTTTCATTTCAAAACTAGAATCACACCATAATTTTAAAACAGAAATCGCAATATGCCATTATCAGACTATTGTTTAGACTGTATAACATTGCAATTATGTTCATTTCTTTTTAAAAGGAGTTACCATATGTATGACACAAGGTCGAGGGTCAGCAAAAGGCCCTTAATGAGATGAATTGGCTGGCACAGTGGCTGCAACAATAGACTCAGACATGGCAATGATTGAGGGGGTGGCTCAGGTCTGGGAAGTACTTCAGTGTTTCTTCTGCTGTACATGAGATTGCTGTGAGTTGAACCTGACATAACAGCACCTCACAATAGCAACACTGGTGGTAAATGAAAGAACAGGAGCTTAGTAAGCGTGAGCACAGAAAAAGGAAGATGGTGGAGAGGTCAGCTGTAAAGAACAGAGAGAAAAGGTGTCCAGCTAGTTGACAGAGTTGACCTAAACAGTGTTTTCATCTGGCTTGACTAGAGAAACCAATCCATAGACACTCACACGAGTATAAGAAAGAGTTTTGTACAAAGGGTAATTGTACATTAAGAAAGCATCCCAATCCAGTCCAAGCCCATAAGTCCAATATCAGCCCATTTGTCTGATAGCAATCTATAATAAAGCCCTCTTCAGACTCACAAAATAAATGCAATGACACCAAATGCAGGATGATCACAGGCCAGTAGGCAGAAAATCTTAGGATTCAGTTGCAGTGTACACACCTCAACACTAGAAGGGGCTTAACATGGCTTTTTCCAGCTCCAAGGCATAGGCTCTATCAATGTAGCGCCATATGCCTTGTCAGTAAAATGCATCTCAGGAAGTGAGCAGAGAAAGAGAATGCCTCTTACCTCCAAGGAGGAATACAGGGGTTCCCGGAATCCTCAGGAGAAGGCTATGCCCACACAGTGGCCACTGGCTATGATCTGAGTGACAGGCTAGACTCCACTCCTTCACTCTGAATCCTCGAATTGACACCGGATTATCTAACTACCAAAAATGGTAATATATCAGTGTGTGACCTTATAAACCTCTGTTCTAAAAAATTTTGCTCACCTAGTTCTCTAAGAACTGATTTGATGGACTTGGGACTTGCACTAAATTCTAACCCCTATAGAAGAGCAATTAATTCTTATGAAATGGCCCAGCTTGCTGCTTGCATTAAGATGCTCCTGAAGATACGGGTGTTATAGCAAAGTGTGGTGAAGAATCTAGATGGTGCCTGGCTATCAGATAGAACAGCATCTGAGGTCTGAAAGGCTTTTCTTCAAACAAGCAGCCATCTAAGTGAGGCATCAGCTAAGCCCACATGGAAGAAGTCTTCCAGGCTGTGCGATCCAAGGATTATAAAAAATATAACCCAAATCTAAAGGAGATGGTATCAGTGCTTACATTGTGAACACCTGGTTTGCAGATGACTATGAATGATAGTGAAAGTCCAAAATACATGTCCTCAAGTGGTTACACCTTGATCAATCTCCTCTGATCACAATTGAGGCCCATGAATAACCTTATTATCATGCATAGAGCAATTAGGGCAGCCATAGTTAGGTTAACAACAATATCATTTGATCTACCTTTTGATACATTTTAAAGCTGTCTTAGTATTTAAAAAAAAAAAAAGGATAAATATATGTTGATTAAGTCCCTAGTGAGTGCCCTCTGACCATGGACTTGGGAGGCAAATAGCCTTGCTATCATGCAGAATACGTGGGAAAGTGGATTGTTGCAGGTACAATTAGATTAAAATTAAGTCCCTATCATTTGATCTCCATTACCATCCATTTAAATTTCTTCTCATTTTTGATATTTTCTTTCTTTTCAATTGAGACTTTTATTTTATGAGTGATTAAGTGGAACACAGAGAAGTCACATAAGTTGTCTACGGCACACCGAAGGACACTTATTTACTTATGTATTGGCCTACCCAAGAGAGGTCATAGTTGAATAACATTTATTCCAAATTATCAAACTTCAATTGAGTTGATTCTGACTCATTTGACCCTCTAGGGCAGAATAGAACTGCCCCAATGGTTGCTGAGACTAAATATGTAGGAGAAAACTTCATATTTCTCCCTCAATGTAGCTAGTGGGTTTGTACTGCTGACTTTTCGGTTAGCAGATTAACTCATAACCAATGATACCACCAGGACTCCATGGCCAGTTTACGGACACATCAAAAGTGCCCAAGTTCTCCCATGAGGTTGCAGCCAAAATATTAGTCAGAGATTGAGTAAACAAGTTTTATCTTAGGGAAAGGGAAAAGCAATCTACTTAAGAGGGAAGTTAGCTTGACATGAAAGAGTCAGAAGAAGACAGTAGATAAAGAGAAAGACAAGCAACAGAGATATTGTTATATATACAATTTTACAATAATGTTTAGAGTGAATAAATAGATTTGCAGATTGAACAAGTGTGGGAGGGAGAGTGGACATATACCTACAATACTACATATGTATGACTAATGCTATTTCCACAGATGTATTTGTCTACGCTGCAAAAATATCATCAATTTGATGAAGCATACATTGGACAAAGGTGTAAAAACTTCTTAAACATAATCAAGTGACCTGAATATCGCATCACTGGACCTAGGGGCTCAGGACTGTGGTCACAGAAAACACCAGGTTACATCAATTGACATAACACAGTCCACAACTTGGCATAGCATAGTCCACAAAGATAATGTTCTATTTCATACTTTGGTGACTAGCCATCTAAGGTGTAATTATTGGTCTCCCCTGTCTAGAGAACAGAAGAGAGAAGGCAATCAAATATACATGGAAACTAGTAGTCCAATGGGCAAATGGACCATGTACATATTCTCTGCAACCATATGACTAGAAAGAATACCAACTATTCTGAAAGGATAACGTGAGAAGATCTTGGAGAAAAATGTGAAATGATATCATAACTAAAGGCCAAGCTTACTAGTCAGAAGATGATAGTAGAACCCTGGACCTTATGGCCCTTAACCAACTTTCAGGTCTGAAAATGAATTCAATATCATTGTTCGATTTTCAGTCAAACAAAAGGCAATTCTAATGTGAACAATAACACTAGGGAAGTGTGTATACCTTAAAATAATTATATAAAGCCAACAGTGCAGCATTTACTCAGGACAAAGTTAAGAAGGATTGCAAAAAATGGTAGAATGGAAATAGATACATAGATAATTTGGATGAGTAATGTTACATTCTAGGGATAGCACTCAATGATATAAAATGTAATGTATATGACTTGTTGCATGGAAATATGAATTTTTCTGTAAATCTTCACCCAATTTATATTTAAAAATTTAATAAGAGAAAAGTAAAACAATACATTGAGTATATAAAGTCATCCATATAAGCCTTGAAAATGTTATTGTTTCATTTATATTAATACAATGTAAAATATCATCAAAAGAAAACAAAGAAATTATGAGCCTCTTAGAAAAGCTGAACTAAAAAAAACCCCAAAACTTGAAAGCACATAGATTCCAAACTCAGAAATAGAGGCTCATTTCTGCTTCTGCCATTTTATCAAGATTGATACTTAACAAAGTTTTGTTTGGGTTTAGTTTTAATTTCTTAACTATCACTTTTCTTATTTGTAAAATTGGTGTAATCATGGCCATGCCTGTCTTAAAATGAAATATGAATAAGAAGGCTTTGGCACAATGCCTAACAAATTGAAACAACTCAAGAAATATTATCTAATAACATTATTAACAGTCTCTAGTGCCATGGCAAAGAAGTGTGTTTCTTTCTATCCAATTTTCTATAATGACCCGTTTGAATTGGGAAGAATGATGATCATTGCCTCTGTAGTATTTGGGGTGTTATTCCCAACATTGTCACTACCTGAGGTCACAGTGGGCATGTCAATTAGCTTCTCCAGGCCTGAGTGAATTGAACTCACTCTCCAAGGACTCTTCAAGGGCCAAATCTGGGAATTATTAAGTGCATCTGAAAGTTTAAGGAATTGATTCTCTGTTCTGAAACTTTTCCTAAAGAAATAAAGTGTATATGAAGGAATTAATTTGTCTCATGCACAACAGGTCTTTGAAAAGAAAACAAATTAAGTGACAGAAATAGCATGTATAAGACGGGTATAGTTAGGGACTTTAGATTCACATATAATAAAGCTAAATTTAGGGAAAGAGATTTAGCCATGGAAATACTTGAAAAGAAAGGAAGTAAGTGACTTCCAAATTGGAATTTGAGTAAGAGAAGGCAAGGAAATTCTTCTCTTTTTTAACTTAAAATAATTATTTATTTATTAGTCATTTTACTGGAGGGATGGCGTTTACACATATTATAACACTCTATCATTCAGCTGCAATAAGCACATTTATACATAGGTTGCCATCAACGTTTCCAAAACTTTTTCTTTATACTTGAGTCCTTTGTATCAGGGACATTTTTTTCAAGTGAAGTGTTATCCGCCAACATTTGGGTGGGGGGTGGGGACAGGAAACTAGCTCAGGAGACCATGAGGATGGAAACGTTAAGCCCAGCTACTCATACGAGAGACTTTTGATACCGAATTAAAATCTCCATAATCATGATATACATTTTCCTGAGATTAAAAAAGACTGACTAAACAAGATGAAATAATTGACACCCCCTTACAGAGGAGTCACAAGGAGGAGGTGGGCCAGTCAAGGTGAAGTGAGGTGGCAATGAAGGAGAAAAGTTTCCTCTAGTTCCTTAAGACTTCCTCCCCCCCCCCGCCCAAACTATCATGGTCCCAATTCTACCTTATGAATCGAGCTAGACTGGAGGAGGTATACTGATAGAGATGGAAAATGGAAATACAGGAAACCCAGGACAGATGAACCCCTCAGGGCCAGTTCTAAGAGTGGAGTTACCAGATGGGTGGAGGAAAGGTGGGGTGGAAAGAGAGAGTCAACTGCGGGGATCTACAGATAGCCTCCTATCTGGAGGACAGACATTGGGAGGAGTGGGCAAGAGGAGATTCTGGACAGTCTAAGAGATGACAAAACAATAATAATTTATAAAGTAATGAGGACTGGGAGGGGAGGGGGAATCAAGGACAGAGGGGTAAGGACGAGAAGCTGATATCAAGGGACTGAGTGGAAACGTGGATATTTGGAGAACGTTAATGGAAGCAGGCATGTGAAGGTGCCTGGCACAGTATATGTAACTATGAAAAGTGATGTAAGAGCCCCCAATAAAATGATTAAAAGGGGGAAAAAAGGAAACCATTATAAAGTTGACTGAAAAGAAACCAGGAGCTGCTCTCTGGGAAGAAGAGCTGACCATCTCCTTCCAGGAAGAGTTAGAGTACAGGGAGCCCTGAGGAGAAGTACGGTTCGGTCTATCAGGGCTACGATGAATGAGAACTGACTCAATGGCAAAGGGGGGATTACTTTGGCCAGTCTTGTATATTTAGACTTTCTACAGCACTTTTCTTTGAAAGTCACTTCCTTTGCAAGAGTAAGAAAATGCTTTCTACCCTAGAAAGAAACAGTCCCAGAAACCCACAGGGGCAGTTCTTCCCTGTCCTTCTTAGTTCCTGTGATTCAGAAATGATCAGTTTTAAAATCACTTTTCATAGGTAGGTGATTTATATGCAGAATGTGCTTGATCTTCCTTCGTGAGATTATTTTATGTTAACAAAGGAAGTAAGCCTTAGACATGCGCTATGAGTCGGAATTGACTGGATGGCAGTGAGTTTTGTTTTAGGAGCCTGATTCCGGGACCCATGATACTGCTGCCAGGTAGACATTGGGCTGCTAACTTCAAGGTCTGTGGTTCAAACCAATGAGCTGCTCCTCAAGAGAACATCGAGGCCACCGGCTCGTATAAAGTTTCATAACCTCAGAAATCACACGAAGGGTCGCTGTGAGTTGGAATCAGCTCCATGACTGGGGGTTTTACATTTTGTCTTTTTGCTCTGATTGACCGTGGTTGATGTCTGTTCCGTTAAATTATTTTATGCTATAACAAAAAAAAGATAGCAATAGATTTAATCTTCCATGTCAACTGATCAAATGACAGTGGCTGCCTAGAGAGTAAGATTGATCAATTTAAGATGAACAAATGTCTGCTCGGCCTGCAAAGCACAGAATGGGAATATTCGATGTATTTGTCAAACCTAGATACTACTTTTCATTTAATTGTGAAAATTCAGGGCTGCTGTTTGCCTTTTGAGTTTGGCTTTTGGTATAAATACCACAATAATAGCTTCCGTGAAGACAAGCGCTGTTACTCACTGTAGACAGGACAAGGAAAATCACCCTGTCATTTCACTTCTTCTACTCCATTTATCCCCAGACTCCACCTTTTCACTATTAATCTTATTTCATTTTGTTTAATTAGTCTTTTTAATGATGGTCTACCTTGCCCTACATCGTGCTCCAACACTCATCTCTATAGTCAATACATGCTTAGTGTTGTCTTCTCTCTCTCTCTCTCTCTCTCTCTCTCTCTCTCAATATTTCACTCTACTGAGGTAAAAGCTTACATAGCAAATGAAGTTCCCACTTTATAATTATAATATAAATTGACATGGGTTACAATGTTCACAATGTGTCAGCATTCTCATTATTTCCATTTTGTTTCTGGTTTCCATGCTTGTGACTTCCTTTCCCTGCCTTGCCTTTCATTTTTGCTTATGGATAAATACTCATCATTTGGTTTCATATCATTGATTGTTTAAAGGAGCACTTGACTCATGGGTCATATTATTTACTTTACAATTCAATCTATTATTTGTCTGAAAGAAAACCTCCAGGAGTAGTTTCAGAGTCAAGTTCAAAGGATATCTGTTAACAACAACAACAAAAAAGAATGATGTGGGCCTCTTCTGGCTACACAAGGGGGAATCAGGAGAAGAATTGCCATCATTTGTATCTGCTACCCTAGCTGATTTGTGTGAGGCAGAGGTCAGACATATCACCAACCTTCACACTTATTACCAATTTTTAAATCATCCCTCCCCCAACACTCTGTACTCAGTGGGTTTCCTAACATTGCAATGGCCACACAGAACTCAGACAATTCTCACAATTATAGGGGTTATTAGGAAAGCTATCAGATTAAAATTTAGCTGAGAAATGTTCTCGAAACAGTTTTCAATCACGACAGACTCTTCTCTGTCATGCACACAGACAGATTTCACTCTGGCCCTCAGCTTTGTGGCCTAGCTTCTGTCTCACTCAGGCAATTTTACAGAGTTATTTTAGGGCTGCCAATAAGTGCCCAAAATGCACACCTCTCTACCGTAAGTCTCAGCCAGAAGGCACTTGGTTCTGTGGGTCAGCACAGTCTCCCAATTAAGTGTCTGGAGAGAGCCCATTCCACAAGTCAGCCCCTTGCCCATGCATGCTCAGCTTTACTTGTTCTGTGGGCTGGAAACACCACAGTTCTGTCCCAAGTTCTGGTTCTTGTTTCTTCTGCTACCATTCTTTTGTCATTCCTCTGTAAGTCAAAATTGACTTGAAGGCAATAAATTTGATTCTTTTTCTTTTGGTATGTTGCATCTCTGAGGCCACCATTATCTTCTAGATCAAGTCTGTTCAGCACACAGAGATTTGGGGATCCAGCAGATAACACTCAGCTTCTCGCTGTTCTCTCCTATTGGTGGTAGTGAAATCCCCACTTCCTGATTCTGCTATGACTCATTTTATACCCAGCAAAATAACAATCACAAGCCTCTTAACAATCACTCACAACTGAATCTCTTACCCAGACTCATTAGGAAAAAGTCATTTGATGGGAGTGACAAACACTGGGACTAAAAGAGTCATATTAAATAATCCACTGCACTACATAATGTTAGGAAAATAGTCTATCTCCGGGATATCAAAAGACCACTAGGTATGGCTTTTTACAGAAATTTAAATTTTGTTTTACATTTTCCGCATTATAGCTGAGTCTTTCTTCTGTGTGCCTGTCTAGAACAGTTGGTAGTTGGAGATCATCTCACTATTTTCGTTCTATTTGTGCTTCTTTTGATCTCGAATTAAAAGGTTCCGTGGTTCATGTGGGGAAGGAGTGCTGCAGACTAGTTTCCTCTTTGAGTTTTTCATTTCCTTCATTCTCTTTTTCTCCAGGCAAGTAGAGACCTATATAGCCAAGCTAGAGGTTAGAAAATTAGTTGCAAGCTTTTAAGATCTTATATGCAACTCACCAACATGCAGTGTAGAACATAATCTTTCCAAACTATTTTATGCCAATGGATATAGTTGTCCCATGAGATTATGATACCAGTAAGTCAATCCCATGAATAGCAGTGTACATGTATGTGAATATGCCTTCCTATACCCATATGAGGAAGCTTCAAAAAGTTCATGAAGAAATGAAATGAAAAGATAATAGAATTTTTCCATAAGCTTTTTGAGGCTCATATATACATATACATATACATATCCACTACATTTTTGGTTGTTATTAAGTATAACAGTTTTAATGAAACAATGTTAACCACTTTAAATCAAATCCCAGAGAAATGTCAGTAAAACACTATCTTGTTTCCCAAATTGGATACTGAAAGGTGGTCTCTTTTTTAAATTCTTCTTCTCATAATAGCTAATAAAATCTGTAACATGATATAGATTCAAAGTTTTTTTCATTAAGTATTCCTAAGAAATCTAAAATAAAGTGTATTTTGCTGCTTTATAAGGGATTTTGTTGTTTCTGCTGCTGCTGTTGCTTTAACATTCATAACTAAATAAATGCTTTAGCACAGAAACCATGAATTCCTATCCCACTTAGACCTGAGTTTTAATTCTCTCTCTACTGTGGGAAATTGAACTGAACTTCTTGGGCCACATTTCCCTACACTGAAACAACACAGAGGATCTCTAAGAACACAAACAGCATGGTTACATCTAAGATAACTATATTAACAAATCCATCATCCTGAATCTGAGGCACTGCACAAGTGTCTGCTTGCTTAACTATGGAAAATTGCTGCTATCTGGTGGCAATTTATCTAAATTATAAGATAAGTTTTACGACATGCCCCTCATGGACAAAAATGCACTTTAGACACCAGCATTGCATGAGTGATGGTGGTAGGAATAAAGAGAACATCTGCAACACAATACAAGTCATCAATGAAAGCTCTTCATCCCTCATGCCCCCTCCAAAAAAAAAAAAACCAAAGACCATATAAGTGACTGACAGACACATAAAGAAATGCTTGAAACAATAAGCTGCTAGATGGAGATACAAATTGAAAAAACAATGATCTATCATCTCTCGTTAGCATTAAAGCAAAATTCAAAAAAACACAAAACAAAAAATTCTAGAGATAGTGTGTAGAAACTGGAACTCTTCTACATTGCTAGGGGGACTGTAAAGTGGCTCAATCACTGTGGAAAATGGCATGGTAAATCCTTGATAAATTGAAAATAGAAATGCTATGTTATTCAGAAATACCACAACTAGGTGTAGATACTAGAGAAATAAGAGCCACGAGGCAACGAACTACACGCTCATATTTATCACAGCATTATTCCCAAAAGCAAATTTTTAGAAATAGCATAGGGACCTGTCGTAGTTACATAATCTGGTACCAGTTTAAGGATTCAGAGTGAAGAAGTGGAGTCTACTCTGTTGATCAACTCATAGCTAATGAGGTTTCTGTGTGGACCTGGCCTTCCCCTAAGGATTCTGGGAATTCCAGTTTTTCTATCTTGGAGGTGGAAGACACGCTCCCTCTGCTGACTCCCGTTGAGACATCCCTAAGGAGAAGCCACATGAATCTACCCTGATGCAGCTTGGAAGCTGGAGAAGCCATGTGGAGACCTGTGCCTGTGCTGAAATGCTTGCAATAGCAGTGTATTTGAAGACTTTCTACCCACTGGTCTGTGTTCATCCTGCATTTGGCGCCATTGAATGTGTTTTCTGTATCTGAAGAGGACCTTATATATTGGCATCAGACATACAGGCATACATCAAACTTATGGACTTGATGTGGACTGAATTGGGATGTATTCTCAATATTTAACTGCTCTTGTATATAAAATTCTTTCTTATACATGTATGAGTATCTATTAATTTATTTCTTTGGTCTACCTGGACTAACACAGGGCTCATCAACAGATCAATGTAAACTAATGTACATACAAACAATGGAATTCTACATTCTAAAGAATAACAATGAATCTATAAATTGTGGCATAACATGGATGAACTTGGAGAATACTTTGTTGAATGAAATTAGTCTGTCCTTAAAGGAAAAATATTGTATGAGATAGCTAAAAGTAAAAAAAAAAAAAAAAGATTTTCACACCAGAAGAAAAAAATTGAATGCTATCAGAGATGGGAGGGTGAGAGGGCTAAATCATTAGCTAGAAGGCAAAAAAATTCATTGTCATTTGTCATCAACTTGTTTCCAATTCATTCTAAAGCATAAAATATAATTGCCTCTATGGGTTTCTGAGACTATATAGATCTTTATGGGAGTAGAAAACCTCATATTTTACCCCTAAGAGTATCTGGTAGTTTCAAATTGCTGATCTTGTTAGGCTCCCAACACATAACCAACTATCACTAAGTAGACACATAATATCTCAGATGATAAAAAATAAACAGATCTAAGGGGGTATCAGTTCAAAATTATCAAGTCAAAAGAAGACACCGGGAGGTGCACAAAATTAAAGACAATATATGATAGGCAGGAGAAAACAATGGGACCAGTGGTCAAGGGAGGACATGGGAGAGGAAGGGACAAGGAGGGAGAGCGAGGAGCCAACAAACTCAGGGATAAGGGAACAACAAGAAATCTAAAGTTGACATAAAGGAGGGTGTATAATGCCTGGTGGGGTTTGATCAAATGCAATATAGCTGAGAAGAATTAATGAGAGTTAAATGGAGGGTGAGCATAATAGTGGGATAGGAGGAAGGTGAAAGGAAATAGAGGAAAGAAGTAGGAAACAAAAGCTATTTATAGAGGTATAGCTATAGGCATGTATATAGGTAAATATATTAATTTATAATGAAAGGGTTAGAGGTCAATGCACATATATTTATATATGTGCAGACAGACTTTGAGCCTCTACTCAAGGCCTACCTAAACACAAGAACACTATTCTAATAACCCGGCACTCTTTGATATTCACCTTTCTAACAAGATTTGTCTTGTTTGATTTGTCTGAAGACAAAATAGGTGCATAAGAAATCGTGGTGAAGAAAGAGGTGACTGGCTCTCAAAAGATATAATTTTTTTCTGATGAGACACGCATCAGTCCTCTAGTTCCTCTTATTGCTTCCACCCTTATACTTCCACCCCACCCCTCACCTGCCCCACTACCATGACCCTGTTCTACCTTACAAATCTAGTCAGACCAGAATACATGCATATTGGTAAGAGCTTTCAATGCATAGAATTCAGGACAGATGAAACCCTCAGGAACAGTAATAGAAATAGTGATAACATGTGGGTAGGAAGATGGTGGGGACAGAGTGGAGGGAAGAAAGGAAGAACCCATCACAAGGTTGGATGTATAGCCCACCCACAACCCAGGGGGATGAAAAATAGACATGGGTGAAGAGAGACAACAGACAGCATAAGACATGAATAATAATAATATATAATTGATCAAGGATTAACAAGAGTGGGAGGGCAGAGGAGGGAAGGGGGAAAAGAGGAGCTAATACCAATGGCTCAAGTAGAAAGAAAATGATTTGGAAATGTTGGTGGCAACATGTGTACATGTATGCTTAATGCAATTGAATGATGAAATTGTTATAAGATTTGTAAGAGCCTCCCAATAAAATGATCGATGAAAAATAAAATAGAAATTTTTATTAAAGGTAACAAAATGAATACCTTCACATACACAGTCCTGCAATAAAAGTAAAAGCAACAATCTAGACACACTAGCTGAACAGGTATGGGAAGGTGAATAGAACTAGACCTATGAATATATATATTTAACTTTGACAAGAATAATTCTGCATACCAAGAAACTTCCATAGATATGTGAAAAGATTTCATTATCCTTTAGTTTCATTTTTCCATTAACTTTTTGAAGCCCCTTCATATGTAGCTGTATATGTGTACAGAAAATAAATCCATAAATATAGGGGAGTTTACAGTAGACAAGGTTATAAAACTTCTCAGCAATAATCAAATACTTTGAAAGATTGAGAGACAGGTCCTGGGGTCTCAGGGAACACTTATGACAATTAACATAACATACTCCACAAAGACAATGTTCTGCTTTGGTGAGTGATAACTGCATTCTTAAAAGCTCATGAGTGACCATGTAAAGTAAAACTATTGGTCTCTCCTTGTTCTGAGTGGCATCAACCCAAAAAAAAAGCAATCAACCATGTGAAACCTAACATGCAGCATCTGACCAGGGATAAAATTCAGGAAACTGGAAGGAATATGAAAGAAGGGACAATGAAAACAATAAGCAGTGTGGAACTTGGAAGAGTGTTGTTACATTGTAGGGGTTGAAATGAATGAGATGAAACAAAATGTGTATGAATTATTAAGCAAAATTCTGTTCAGCCCTACATGGTTCTCAGAGTTGTTATGTCTGCATTCATTGTAGCAGCCACTGAGCCAATCCATCTTCTTAAAGGTCTTCCTTTGAGCCACTGACCCTCTGCTTTATCAAACAGAGATCTTTCTCCAGGAGCTAGTCTCTCTTGTCCAAAATCTGGGAGATAATATTCTTCACTGAATTCAAATGTACTCAATTCCTCTTCAGTCTTTCTTATTCATTGTCACATGCACATGACGTGACCAGAAATACCATGGCTCAGGTCAGATTGATCTTAGTGAGGTTCATCTTCTTCCTCAAAGACATCCTTGCATTTCTACACTTCAAAGAGGTCTTGCGCAGCACATTTGTCCCATGCAATACTTCATTTGATTTCTTGACGTCCACTTCCATGAAATTGATGGTCAATCTGATTAAAATCCTTGACAACTTCAAACTTTTCTCCATCTACCACTAAATTGTTTACCTATCCCATTTTAAGAATTTTCATCAGCAAGTGCTTCAAATCTGCCTCACTCTCAGAAAGCAAATTTGTGTCATCTGTATATCACAGATTATTTTTTAAGAAATCTTCCTCCAAGCCTACTGCTCTATTCTTCTTCATAAACGGTCCTCCTTCTCAGATTATTTGCTGAACATGCAGACTGAATAAGTAAGGGGAAAAGAAGAAGACCAACCTATACTGAAAGCATTCGTGAAAAACAAGGCTTAAGAAATTGACAGGATACCAATGGAATCCTTTAACAAGCTGAGGCAGTCCTGAAAGTACTCATTCATAAGTTAATGAAAAGAAAATAGTTGTCAAGAAATTTGGAAAACAGCCCACAAGGAAAACTTTATATCCATATTTGTATCCATTCCAAAGAAAGGTGCTCAACAGGATGTAGAGATTATTGAACTGGCTGAGGCCCGGTGACATAAGTGGTTGAGTACAGGACTTGGCCCATGGGCTTGGCAGTTCAAATCCAGCAGCAGCTCTCAGGAGCAGCTGGGTAGTTCCCACTACCACCAGAGGGCAGTGATGCAAAAAAAAGAAATTATTGAACTATATCATGCACTTAATAGCTCATGCATTAAATCCCTCATGCATGTAAAACTTTGCTGAAGATGAGCCAAAAAACTATTGCAGCAGTATATCAGTAAGTAGTTATGAGAAATTGAAGATGGCTTCATAAGAGGACAAGGTATCAGATTGATGTCAGACTGACCTTGAGTTGTGTTCTTTTTCACTATGCAATGGTATAATATGAATTATAAGAAAATAAGAAGTAGTACTGAGAAGAATGGAAATTGAAGAACTCTTCCTTAGGCTCATGTGGAAGCTATACATGGACCAAGCTATAGTCATTCAAACAGAACCCTGGAGTACTACCAGGTTTAAAATCTGTAAAGTCGATTAGAACCTCTGTAGTATCTCACTAGTTGTCTCATTATATGTTGAGTCTAAAATTTCATGATTCTAAATGTTTTTCTGTAAGGTCTCCAGTGGAGTCAGAAAGCAACCTTTTTAATTGTCATCATTTTTACCATAACAGTCTGGTGTGCCAATTATCTGACTCACCAATGTTTGTCTTCAATGGAATCATTGTCCCAAGCAATCAAGTTATGGTGCAAACAAAATTTTTGTGTGTCTGTTACATTGTGTCTTTGGTAACACAGGGAACGACACAAAACAATCATTAATAGGATGAATAAATGAATCCATAGTTTTCCTTTGAATCTTTAATCAGTAGCCTATCCAAGATGTTTCTCCCTCTATTTCTTTATTTCTTTAGACAACGTATTTTTGGGGGGAGGGGTATCACTGCCCTCTGGTGGGAGTAGGAGGCCCAGCCTTGCTCCTGGAGAGCTGCTGCTGGATTTGAACCCCCAACCCAGTGGGTCGCAGTCCCGCACACAACCACTATGCCATCAGGGCTCAGTCCTGGACAACGTATTCTTATCAAATTTGGTCAAGAAATTGGGATCAATTTATCTCTACTTATTGGAGCTACCTAAAAGAGAACACAGTTTATTGTTCTCAGTTTAACAGTCAAGCTTTTATGTTGTTTTCTCTAATACATGAATTGATAGCTTACTTTTTGTTGAGTGTGTAGCCCAGTATGTTTATCTGCATGTGATCCTTAACAGAATCCATATTCTAAAGTGGGTGAGGGGAAACAACCTTCAGTATAAGACATGAAAACAATGTCTAAATTATCAAGGATTCATATGGGGGGGGGAAGAGAAGCTGATACCAAGGGCTCAAGTAGGAGGGAATGTTTTGAAAATTATGATGGCAACAACTGTACAAATGTGCTTGACACAATGGATGGGTGAGTGGGTGGATGGATGGATGTGAGTTGTATGAGCAACCAATAAAATTATTAAAAAGAAGATATATATTCTACATTTTGATATTATCATATATGCTACATAAGAATTTTTTTAACTTGCTGCATCAAATCTATTCTGACTCATAGGATAGAACAGATTTGTCCCTTAGGATTTCAGGCTGGCCCTTGAAATATCCATATAAATCTTCATGTGAGTCAATAGCCTCATCTTTCTCTGACATAAGAATAAAATTCAAAAAACTCACTGCTTTAGAGTTGATTACAACTCATAGAGACCCTATAGGCCAAGGCAGAATTACCCCTGTTGGTTCCCAAGAGGAGTGAAAAGGGAGGAGAAAGCCTAAATGGGCAAATGGTATCAAACTGTTGACCTTGTGAATAGCAGCACAGTGCAGAATCCAGTATAACACCACAGAAAAGGTAATGTCTCTTTCCTGGGAGAATACAAGAATAGTAGATTCCTATAGAGGGGATCTATTAATTAAGGGGTATCATTGATTGTATCGATTCATGATTGTATCGATTCATGTTTACTTGTGTTCTGAAATGCGTGCATATTATATATTTCTTTGCAGGATTCAGTGCCATAGAGTCAAAAGTTCAAAAATTACATCATTCCCTTACAAGACAATTAGCTTCTTTGAATTTCTGCTATCACCTAGTCAATGAGGATTTATGGGAATTTAGTTGGTTAGCACAGTGAAGGAGCTCTGAAGACTACATGCTTGACATAGAAACACTTTTGCCAGACTCCTTTTATACTCCTGTTTACTACTTTTTCTGAGCCAACTTTCAAAAGTCTTGCAGTCAGCATACCTCAGGAAGCCTGCAGACACCCTTTTTTCCTCTTCCCCTTGCCTCTCAAAACATGCTTCCAAGAAAGGCAATCATTCAGGCTGGCCCTTGAAATATTCATATACTGAGCTATTAAAGGACTCATACTTTGGTGTAAATGTTAGGTGTCTTCAACTCTGTTCAACAGTTTGTGATCTTATATACAGTAGAATGAAACACTACCCAGTACTACCCTACGCCATCTTCAAAACTGTGCTATGTTTGAGCCCATTGTTGCAGTGACTATCTGTCTCTTTGAGCATCTTCCCTTTTTTGTTGCCTCTTCCTTTATAAGCATAATGTCTTTGTCCAAGGACTGATCTCTCCTGACAACAAGTCTAGAGTATGTGAGATGAAGTACTTCCTTGCTTCTGAAGATGTCCTTCTTCTAAGATATGCATTTTTGCTCTTCTGGCAGTCCAAAACACTTTCAATATCTGTCACCAACATCATAGTTCAAATGCACTGATTCTTCAGTTTTTCTCATTCAACTTTCACATGCAAATGAGGTCATTGAAAATATTATGGCTTGAATCAGGCACTCATTAGTCCTTAAAATGACATCATTGGTCTTAAACACATAAAAGAGATCTTGTGCAGCAGATTTGCCCAATACAAAGCATCGTTTGATTTTTTGGTTGCTTTTTCCATGAACTTTAACTGGGGATACAAGTAAGACACAATCTTTGACAACATCAGTCTTTCCTTCACTAGTTATCATGTTATCTACTGATTCAATTGTGATGATTTGGATTTTCTTTTCATTCCATTGCAATCCATACTGAAGGCATGTACTTCAGTTTTCCTCACTTTCCACAAACAAGGTTGTGTCAACTGCATAGCCCACGTTATTAATAATCCTTCCTCCAATCTTGAGCCTGAGTTCCTCTTCACATTATCCAGATGGAATCAAGCTCTTTAGTTGATAAAATAATGGTAGCAATATCTTGCCACTCTTATTCTGCTAAAGCCCAACTTTCCAAATGCTAACCAATGAGGATTTCCTTTGAAGTTCCTTCCTGGATCCACTGTGCATCAACTCTTGAAACATTACACTTCACTGCAATATTTGGTGAAACTTTACAAGGTACTCCGCAAACAGATTTATTTTTCCTTTTATTAATTCTTTACTATGCTTTTTAACAAAAGCTTCATCTTCTGTTTTGAAAACACACATGAAATATCTATCATAATGCTTGGCAATTAGTATGATCTCAGTAAGATGGAGTTCCCATTCATTTAGCATATTGCAGATTTTGTTTCAAGTTCAATGATATACATGAGAGGGACAGTAAAATGTACATCGACAATCTTGCTTTTTATCATGTCTTCTGTGTATTATGATCTAATAAATGGGTTCTGCATGTCCTACCAAAAGGGGTCTTAGTCGGTCTTGGAGAATCTGAGGATCCGACCTGGGGGATGGAGTTTCATAAGCTTGGCCTTTGGAACATTTATATAAGGATGTGCTCATCTCATCCCCAGAGAGCAATTAACTAGAAAGCTCTTAAGTTTGGATGACACGTTCCTTTCTCTTAAAAAAAAAAGAAAGAAGTAACTCTCAAGGGAAAATATCATGAAACATCTCCAAGGAGAGAAAACATCCCTCCCAAACCCACTCTCAACCCTAGCCTTGAAACACACTTCCAAAATGACCTCAAATACAGACCTCAGAGGACAACAGAAGAGATTCTTGAGGATTGCAACCTCTCTCCTTTTCTCTATTTCTGCTATACTTCCCTGCACACAAGCACACATTCTATGCTCTAAGCTGATACTTTGTTCCTTGGTGAACAAAATATCTTCGTTTATTCTGCAAACTTATTAGCACTTTCAGAATTGGAAGCAGCTACTGACACCTGAAGAGACCTTCAGCAAAGCAGGACAATTTAAGAATAGTATCAACTAAGGGAGGAAGAGGAAGAAGTGGGTGAGTGCAGTCATTCATCCTTTACTTGTGTTTAGATCCATATTCATCTCACTTCATAGAGTATCCTGAATCTTTGTACTCAGGAATATGATCAGTGTTCTTTGGCTTTTAATTTTTCTCTAGGTATCTTTGAATTCTATCCTTTTTCCATCAAATTCACTCCCATTCCTATCCTTTCTTAGTCTTTAAAGCCTTTATTGAAGTATTCTTGACCTTTCACACCTAGGAAAAGAATCAAGAGAGAATGGAATTGCTGAGAACTGATATACTTTTAAGTACAACTCCAATTACTAAGTAGTCTGAAAACTTTTCTGAAAGAGCTGTAATCAGAACTGAATGCACTTGGTCAATTTTCCATCAGTGGAGAAGTTGCTCATCTCTAAAACCTTTCTTCAACTTTTTGTTGATCAAAAAAATGTTCCATTTGAACTTCAATTCTTGGACTTGGACTCTTAAATTGCTACCTTAATTGAGAGAGATTCTAAATTTCATCAATCATTTGTATTCGGGAGAAAAGGGCTTCATAACACAGGGTGAGCAGAGGAGGCATTATGCAGTTAAGAACAGAGTCTAGATTGGTAATGATAGGAAAGACAGAAAATGTCACTAACTACACAATTTGGTAAAGTCACTTTTGCCATTATTCCATTTTTCCTCCATTGACAATTACCTCAGTTAAACTCAAATTAAACAGATTTGGATTACAAAGCTTAGCACTTTCTGTAGATTGTCAGAAGACAAATGGAGTTATAGGTCAACTCTACCAGTTTCCATAAATTAAGTGCTTTATATGTACAAGGAATTTTGCTTGACTTTGTATGTTTATTGTATAATAAGAAGTATAGACAGAATAAGCAAATTGTCTCAATAATACATTTGTCTTAGTCTTTGCATCTTCAGACTCTTTGTTCCCAAAACTCAAAGAGCATTTAAAACAAACCAAATTTGAGTCTCTTGAAGATGTCAAAACTGTAGTGAAGCTTGGTATACATTGAAACATGCAGAATTCTTTGGAGAAGAGTTAGAGAGACGGAAACACTGTCACCAATGAATTGGATAAGCTTAGGAGGAAGATAATGTCATGAAACAAGTTTCACACTTTAATATATCTGTTTAATAATTTTTTTTAATTTGTAGCAATACCTTATGACTTACCCCTGTATGTCCTGTTAAGTCACCATTGGTAGTGTTTTACTTCACTTTGTGAGATCATAAATGTCTCTAGTATGAACCATTTTGAATATACAATAAATCTCTTTCCTTTAAAAAGAGAAGTATGGTGAGAAAGCTTCTCAGAAGTATTGATGGCAAGGTTTGGGGCTCACTTACTTTGGACAGGTATCAAGTGGCACTGTTCCTAAAGAACGACATATGCTTAAGTAAATAGAGGGACAATGAAAAAGAGTCAGGCCTTCTTCACTAAGATAGATGAGCGTGTTGCTGCAGCAATAGGGTCAAACATAGAAATGATTGTGAGGACGGCCCAGGATTGCGACGATTGTGTTTTGTTGTACATAAAGTCAATAGCGCCTAACAACAGCATAGCCTTCAAGACTAATAGTAGTCACAAGGATGCAGCTTGAACACCTACAAATATGCTGATGTTATTGAGTTTCTTAGACTCATTTCGGCATTATAAAATCAGAAAAGTGTTGATTATACTTGTACAATTGTACTGAATTCAGACACTGGGAGCAAATTAAGCATCCGTAAGTTTTCTGCAAAAGTGAAAGTTTCCTTTCTCATAAGAAACTCATCATAAGAAGAGTTTAGTTAATTAAAGTGTGCCATGAAGCCCTTAAGATATCCTTAAAGTTCTAGGATAAGATTCAGAATCACCATATATGGGGATAAAGGTGTGCTTTTTTGTCAGTTTATCTAGCTTCATTTTCTGTTCTGGAATTAAGAAAACTCGTTCTTAAATTTTTTTTCTCATGATGCCAACATACAGAACAACTTTTCAATGAAGTCATCAACTCTAATCGCTAAATTCCTCAACCTCACTTCTAACCACTTCTTATCTTCCTACATGATCTTTCAGTGAATCTCATATGTGCATTTAGCAAACTTCAACCTACAGGTACGTAAGGAGAACGTGGTTCAAAAACAGAACTTCATTCTATAATTATGTCAGAAATATTGTTGCTGGTATTAGTTGCTACCAAGCTGACTGCAAATCATAGCAACCTTATGAATAACAGAATGAAATATTGCCTGGTTCATTGCCATATTCATGAGTATTGCTATGTCTTAGACCATTGTTATAGCTATAGTGTCAATTCATCTCTTTGAGGGCTTCCTTCACCTTTACCTCCGTTAACTAAACATGATACCCTTCTCCAGAGATCACTCCCTACCCAAGTCATAGAAGGTATTTTGTAATCTATACATTAGATGCTCCTTGATAAAATGAGAAAAAGTGTGATCATGACGTCAAATTCATAACAAGACCAGTCTTGCAAATGCTTTGTTTTACCTTTCAGTGAAATTTCTATTCATGTCCTCTGCCCAGTATTTCATTCAGTTGTTTTTTTCTTGTGGAGGTGTTGAACTTTTCTATGAATTTTAGAAATTAGTTCCTTGTCATATATATTATTTCCCCAGAAAAATGTTTTCCTCATCTATGGATTCTTTTTTAACTATTTGGTTGAAATCTTAAGATACACATAGTATCTCATATTTAAGAGGTTCCATTCATTTCATTTTTCATCTGATATTTGGGCATTTTCAGTTATTTTTACTGATGTGTTTATGTCCCTTATTAGGGCTTCTAAGTTTGTCATTTAAAAAGAATCTTTCATGGTGCTGCCAGGTCAGGGTTGGACAGCTAACTGCTGCAAGTTCTGCAAGAGAAAAATGAGACTGCCTGCTCCAATAATAACTTTAAGTCTCAGAAATCAGACAAAGGGCTGCAAGGAGTTGAATGGGCTGAGGCATAGGAACAAGTGTGAGGATGGCGCAGGGCCAGGCAGTGTCACATTTTGTTGTGCTTAGAAATCACTAGGGATCAGACCCCATTTGATGTCAGCTGACAACAACAGGAGTTGTAATCTTCTCAATAGTGGATTTTTAAGTTTATCCCTATTTTTCATTGATTGCCTTTATAGTTTTAAGCTTAGGCCTTTGGTTCATCTTGAGTAGGTCTTTGAATATGGTTTGAGGTATGGGTCCAGTTTCATTCCTCAACAAATGGATATCCACTGTTGCCAGCACTAGTTGTCAAAAATACCACTCCCCCCACCCCATTTAATGTGCTTGGATTCTTTGACAGAGATAGGCTCTCTATGGGTGAGTAGGTGACATCTGAGATCACGATTTTGTTCCATTGGTCTATAGGTCTCTTGTTATGACGGTACCAGACTCTACTGACTACTATGGCTGCTTTGTAGGACTTGAATTTGGAAAACCAGAGACCTTCTCTTTTGTTATTTACTCATGCTTTGCTGAAACAAGATCTCTTTCCTTTCCAAGTAAAGTTGGTGATTGATTTTTCCATCTCTTTAAAGAATGATGCTAAAATCTGGAGTGGGGTTGCATTAGACCTGTAGGTTGCCGTTTTCACAATGCTCTATTCTTTCATTTATCTAGGTAGCTTTCTGTTTCTTTTAGTGATATTTTGTAGTTTTCTCTGTACAGGTGGTTCAGCACAATACCAACTATTTTAAGTGCTATTATTTTCCTGATTTCTATTTCAAGTTCTCTGTTAGTGTAAAGGAATCCATTAGTTTCAATAATTTTCTTGGTGAGTCTTTGCAATTTTCTATAAGATCATATCCTCTGCAAGGAGTTTTGCTTCTTCTTTGCCAATTTGGATGCCCTTAATTTCACTTTTGTCTCATAGTTCTAAAAATTGCAGAATAAAATTGTATATGATAAAGGGCATCTTTGTCTGGTTCTCATTCACAAAGAAGACTTTTAGTCTTTAGTGAGACTAGTGTTAGAAAGTTGGTTGTGGATATATACCATTAATTATATTGAAGGAAAGTTTCACTTCTATTTCTATTCTATCAAGCATTTTTATCAAGAAAGGGCACTGGATTTTTGTAAATGTCTTTTGGTGTGGAACGCTGCTTTTTCTGTGTCCCAAAGGTTTTGGTATGCTATGTTTTCATTTTGATTTGAATCCAGAAATCTTATTTTTCACTTTTTTTATTATTCTCTCAAGCAGATTTTAAGCAGGTGTTGTTTAACTTCCATGTATTTGAGTTTTTCGACTTTATCCCTCTATTTTTGATTTCTAATTTTATAGCACTGTGATATGAGGGGATGCTTTGTAGTATTTTGATGACTGTAAATTCATTGAAGCTTGCCTTGTGGTTCAGTATATGGTCTGTTATGGAAAATGTTTCATATGCACTCAAAAAGAATGTATATTATGCTATTGTTGTGGAGTGTTCTGGATATATCAACTAGGTCAATTCAGTTGTTTAATTCTGTGTTTTTGTTGAGTTTCTTTCCAATTTTTCTGACCTCATTAAAATTACCCCATTGTTCCTGTGAAGTTGTCTAGTTCTCTCTTCAATTCTTTTAAGTTTATGTATGTATTTCTGAGGCTCTTCCAATGGATGCATAGATGTGTATTGTGGTTCTGGCCTCATGTTTCTCACCATTTGAGTCATCATTATGCTCTACATTGTCTCTTATGCTGTATTTTGCCCAAAGTCTATTTTATCATAAATTAATACTGCCATTCCTGCTCTTTTCCAATTACCATTAACTTGCTGATTTTTTTTTCATCCTTTGGCTTTCAGTCTATTCCTATCTATGTGTCTAAGGTGTATCTCTTGAGGGCAACATCTTGATGGGTCATGTTTTTGTATCTCTTCTAATAGTCTCTGTCTCTTATTTGGTGCATTTAACCCTTTGACATTCATGTAATTATTAGTTGGTATGAATTTAGTGTTGCTATTTTGCTGTTTGTGTGTTTTCTGTTGTTTTTTTTTCTTTTGGCTTTGTGGTGCTACTTGCTTCTTTGCTACACATAATTTTCTGTGCAGAGTTCATTTTGTTTGTGAATTTTTTGCCATTTTCCCCATTCCTATTGTTTTAAGGTTTATGAAGTCTCTATTATTTTTATTTTAATGATGATACCTATTTTCTTTGAGGCTACCCCATAACCTATCACTATTCTTTCCAAGCTTAAAGCAATTTGTTCCATATTAAAATCTATTTGACTTCCTGGCCATTTGAAAATTCTGTAGCTATATTACCCCTCTCTTTATTCTGTAATTGTCTGCATCTATAAATTGATATTCCTGGTTCCCTAGTAAAAAATCTTCCCGGTGTGGTAGGTTATGAATTGTGCTGCTAACTGAAAGGTTGGTAGTTTGAAGCCACTAGCCACTCTGCAGGAGAAAGATAGGCCTCTCTTCTCCTAGAAAGACTGACTGTCTCAGAAACACTAGGGGGCAATCCTCCTCTGTCCTCGTGGCTCACTGTGACGCAGACTTGACTAGACGGCTGCTAGCTGGTTGTTGTTCTTGCTGTGGTTTGGAGAAGCGTTCTCTGCTTATAAGATCAAAGGTTTGTTTTGTGTTTGGATATTTCTATATTTGGGTCACTTCTTGGGGGTGGTCTTGTGTATGCTAACACATATGGTTGTCTACCAGTGTTGGTTTTCAAATATTAAAAACTCCTTTTAGTATTTCTTATTGACTGGGGGGGTAGGGGTTGTTTGTTTGTTTATAATCCAGTTAATTTCTGTTTACCTGAAAATGTCATCCTAGTTTTCTTGCCTGCCTGATTTCTACTGCAAAATCAGAGTTTCGTGGGTTTTTGTTTGCTTTGGGGGGGGGCATCACTGCCCTCTGGTGGTGGGAGTAGGAGGCCCAGCCTTTGCTCTTGTGAAGCCGCTGCTGGAATCGAACCTCAATCCCAGTGGGCCACAGTCCCGCGCACAACCACTACTCCACCAGGGAGGGTTCAGCCCAGAGTTTCATTTTATTGGTACTCTTGGAGATAATTTTTCTTTTCTCCACCTTCTTTTTTTGAACAGCTTTCAGGATTCTGTATTTGGTGTTGGAAAGAATAATTCAGATATGTGTCGGTGGTTTTATTTTGGGTTCTATTCTATTTAGGGTTTTTTCAGCTTTGTGATTCAATATCTTTTGGTCTTTCATGAATTTTAGGCAAATTTTCTTCCAAAAGCGCTTTGAAATTTTTCTCTGTGCTTATTTATTTATTTGACCCCAGCCAGTCTATATCAAAAGAACTTCTTAAAAATAAAATACTTTGGGGCTGAGCCCCGGTGGCATAAGTGGTTGGATGCGGGGCTATGGCCCACAGGCTTGGCAGTTCAAATCCAGCAGCGGCTCTCCAGGAGCAAGGTTGGATAGCTCCCACGACCACCAGAGGGCAGTGATGCCAAAAAACCAAAAATAAATAAATAAGTAAAATACTTTGGAGAATTCACTGAAGACAAATTTGAGATTGGAACCAAAAAGTAAATGGAGGTCTAGATTTTGACAATTAGTATTACTTATTTCTATCTGGCCTCATCGTCCATTTTATTTTCACTTTGAGAAAGCTTGATGATGCAGTGGTTATGAGTTGGGCGGCAATCCACAAGGTTGGCAGTTCAAAGCCACTAGCAGAGCTCCTTTGAAGAAAGAAGGAGGTTTCTACTCCCAATGACTGTAGTCTCGGAAACTCGCAGGGCAGTTCTAGCCTATCCTGTAAAGTTGCTATCTATTGACATCAACTCAATGGCAGGGAAAGAGATCTGATTAATCATAGCTGAGCCTAGTCTCGACATTGGTCCCCATTTCAATATTGGAACGAGACTAAAGTGTTTTAATAGTTATTTTAGGGCATAAGCTGATCACCTGGGAGCACACAAACAGTCCTCAATAATACCTTTCATTAGGCACTTAGTGTGTGACAGGCACTTTACACGTTTTTGCCTTTTTTAATCCTTAAAACAAATCTCTGACATTTAGAAGAAAAGAAAAAGAAAGCAAAGAACTGGTAAATATCTCACCCAACGTGGCATAAGTAGTACATGAAGATGCAAGTTGATCAGAAGGCGTTTTAATCCAAAGTTTACGTTCGTATCAACTATTTTATATTGTCTGAATATTTACACCACTGACTGAAACTGACTTTTTAGAGAGAGAACAAAGAGAGCTGGAGGTATTCATTCTACAGAGTTGGGACCTTCTATAATATTTTCCCATCTCCTCACACAAACTGAGGGTATTTGATGACATCATCTATAGCGTGATGTTGCTGTTGTTACTAGGGGACATGGACTCAGTTATGAGTTACAGCAACCCTGTGTATAACTGAACCAAAGGTTGACCAATCGTGGTACCATCCCGACAAGAATTGCTAAGTTCTAACCCACTGATTCAGCCACTGTGTGATTCATCTCACTGATCACTATAGTCTTTTCACTGACCCTGTCCTTCTCAGGAGACCTGCTCTTACTGAACAAAGTTTCACCGTCTCTGATTCTAAGAGTCATTCTGTCTATACTACTTCCTATAAATATTTTTCCTTCCTTCTGGTAGTTCATCAGCACCAGCACCATCAGTTCTTCTTCAGGTTTTTTTGTATTAGTCTATGGAATATCAGGCTATGGAAAATACCATGGCTGAGGTCAAGCACACTTCAAAGTGACATCTTCAACATCTGTAACATGAATCATTATTGTTATTCTAGGTCTCCGCACTGTCCTTCTGACCCTTCAGAAAGATGTCCAGTGGCTTAAATAGCTCGTCAGTGACCACCTTCATCCTTCTGGGATTTGCAGACCATCCAAAACTTCAGGTCCTGCTCTTTGTGACCTTCCTGGGCGTCTATTCCATCACTTTGGCATGGAACACAACCCTCATCATTTTGATCAAAAGTGACACTCATCTGCACACACCCATGTACTTCTTTCTCAGCAATCTGTCCTTCATTGATATCTGCTACTCTTCTTCAGTCGCTCCCAAGATGCTCATCGACTTCTTCCAAGAGCAGAAGACCATATCATTTGTGGGCTGTGCTGCTCAGTTTTTTTTCTTTGTCGGCCTGGGTCTCACTGAGTGCTTCCTCCTGACTGCTATGGCCTATGATCGATATGCAGCCATTTCCAACCCCCTGCTCTACACTGCCATCATGTCCCCGGACCTCTGCACCCTCATGGTGGTTGGAGCATATGTTGGAGGTTTCTTGAGTTCCCTCATCCAGGCCACCTCCATATTCCGGCTCCACTTCTGTGGACCCAACCTCATCAACCATTTCTTCTGTGACCTCCCGCCAGTTCTGGCACTTTCTTGCTCTGATATTTTTCTAAGTCAGGTGGTAAATTTCCTCGTAGTTGTCATTGCTGGGGGGACATCATTTCTCATCCTGCTTGTCTCCTACAGTTATATAGTAGCTGCTGTGTTAAAAATCAACTCAGTAGAGGGTCGATGGAAAGCTTTCAATACCTGTGCATCACACCTAATGGTAGTGACGCTCTTGTTTGGGACTGCCCTTTTCATGTACCTGCGACCCAGCTCCAGCTACTCTCTTGGCAGGGACAAGGTGGTATCTGTGTTCTACTCGCTGGTAATCCCCATGCTGAACCCTCTCATTTACAGTTTGAGGAACAAAGAGATCAAACATGCCCTGTGGAAAGTGTTGGAGAAGAAAAAGATGTTTTCCTAGATCTTAAGTGAAAAATATACCCAATTGCCAGAGACTAAATGATCCCTGGCATCCACCTCCACCTCTGTCCTGGATAAGGGGGACATGCCTTGTTCCTATATTAAAATGAAGACTGTTCCAACCAGATGATTTCCACCATTCCGTCACCTGACTGCTGACCAAGGATTGCTAACAAGGACGAAAGGTCTCTTCAACAAAAAATTATCTCCTGTATAACCTATAATAGCAATGTCGGTGTTATTCGACATTGCGTTGACTGCAACTCATGGTTGTAGTCTTGTACAACATAAGCAAATGCTGCCCAGTGCTTCACCATCTTCACCTTCATCGGTGTACTTAAGCCCAGTATTTTGGCCACTGTGTATTTTTAATGTCTCCCAAGCTGTGGTCTCAACTCTAAGCACTATATTGGAAAATATTCTGCCCATAAGGTTTTCTTTGACTAATATTTGGAAGATCATTAACCTTTCCTTCCACTCTGTCTTAGTCTGTAAGCTCAGATGGAAACTGCTGATATTTAAAATGAAGGTTACATTGTTTTCATTATCAGCACTACAAAGAACCCACCATATTACAACAAGATGGGTAGTGGAAAACTATAACCAACTTTTATTTAGGTATTTCATGTGTACTAGGCAAAATATGTATTTGATTAAATACTTTTATATGCATTATACTATCCTTATGTTACTAATTCAGATAAGGTGTCTGGAAGGAAATCTGATTTGTCTCAGGATGCACAGAAGCAAGGAACAGGACTCAGATATGGACAAAGGTTTATCTGACCTAGATCCCCCTCAAATGCTGCACTACACATTCAACAGCAAAAAACACAGAAGTCATACAAGTGTATAAATATTTTCAACACAGAAGTCATACAAGAATATAAATATTTTCACTAGCACTTGGCAGAATCGCAGGGGATACACAGTCTATAAACCAAACCTCTTGCCATTGAGTTGAATCTGGATCGTGATGGCCCCATGAACACTGGAATAGAATTGTAATGCACAAAGTATTCAATGGTTGTAATCTTTTAGGAGCAGATTACCAGGTCTCTTTTCCAAGGTGTCTCTGGGTAGATCCAAACCACCAACTTTCTATTAGCAGAGTGTTCAACCACTTGTGCCATTCTGGAGTTCTATGTTAAGCACACACACACACACAATGTCATTGAGTGGATTTTCACTCTAGCATAGAGTGAAAGACACTTTCTAGCATAGAGTAGAACTGCTTGCCCCACTGGATTTCCAAGATAATAATTTTTCTCTTTTTTTAACAGTTTTATTGACATATAATTCACATGTCATACAATTCAGTAGTTCAATCACAGCAAGAAGAATTTTGCAATCATCACCACGGCCAGTTTTAGAACATTTTCTTTGTTCTTTATTCATCACTATTAGCTCACCACCACCCCAACCTCTTCTGCCATATCCCTAGAACCAAAAAACCAAACTCACTGCCATCATGTCCACGCTAACTCATAGTGACCCCCGTGTGGGTTTTCAAGACTTTCCCAGCTGTTTACTGAAGTAGTAAGCCCAGTCTTTCTCCCACAGAGCCACTGCTGGTTTTAAACTGGTTGCCATGTGCATCATAGCCCAGTACATAACCCCTACACTGCCAGAGCTCCTAGATAGTTGCTGTCTCTATAGATTTGCCTATCCTGAATGTCATATACAGAAAAAAAAGTTTTTTAAAGAAAAACTAGCAAGAATAACAGAGTAAAACATATTTTTAAAACTCTCGATTGTAAAGAAATCAGAAATATTAAAAACTAGAACAAATTTAAAGGCATCAGAAGAGACATCAAATGAGAGCGTTATACATTTTAATGTAACCGCATCTGCAACAATTCCCTTCCCCATGCATTCAGCATGATAACAAGGCTACTCACACCCTGGGTCCATGGTCAGAAGGGATTCACCAGGGGCTTCATCTGCCTATATTTCCCCTTCACTGTTTTAAAGCTGAAATAACTTTAAAGTGGGTCAAAGAGGAGATCAAATGGTAGTAAATTTTGTCCTAACTACATCTAACATAGATGGACAGTTCATAGATGAACTTTAGAATGTTTTCTGCCTGATAACACATCTATTCACATCCCTCACATAGGATTTGAAGGGCATTCACTAAGGCCTTAATCCATGTGGAGACCCTGCAAATGGATTTGGGACTTCTACTCTCATCCATAGCCTTCTGAAAACCAAGCATTCATAATTTAAGCGCTAACAGAATTGTCTCCTATTTGAATTATATTATTTATAATCTTTAGATCACACAGGCTGGTATGTGTCTTCCAGGTGCACTTAGCTGATGCTTCACTTAGATGGTTGCTTGTTAGAAAGCAAGCCTTTAAGATTCCAGGAGCTATTCTCTGTGATAGCCAGGAATCATATACTTTCTAGCACTCATATCTTCATGGATCCAAGACAATACCTCTTTTGGGGGGACATCACTTGCCTCTGGAGGGAGTAGGAGGCTCAGCCTTGCTCCTGGAGAGTTGCTGCTGGATTTGAACCACCAGACCAGTAGACCGCAGTTCCACACACAACCACTATGCCACCGGGGCTCAACCCCACAGTGTCTCTTTTTTTTTCCTTTTTTTTTCTTTTCCTCCCACATCACTGCCCTGGTGGGAGAAGGAAGTCCAGTCTTGCTCCTGAAGAGCTGCTGCTGGATTTGAACCATCAACCCTGTGGGCCACAGTCCTGCACACAACCCCTGTGCCACCAGGGCTCAGCGACAATACCTTTTTATAGAAGCAGACTACCAGATCTCTCTTCCACATCCATAACTTAGCATTCAGTTAGCGGTCAAGTACTTTAACAATGGTGGCACCACCTCTGTAGTACCTGTGTCATTGTTGTTGCTGGATGCTTTTGACATGGTTCCGACTAATGGAAACCCAGAGTACAACTGACCTGGTCTCGTACTATCCACAACCTTTTCCATAGTTGATCCCATTTTTTCAGTCAATCCAATTCATTGAGGGTCTGCGATTTTTGCTCATCCTCTACTTGACGAAACATGATGTCATTATCCAGGAATTGGTCCCTCCCGATAAGATGTCCAAGACATGTGGGATGAAATCTTGCTTTCCTCATTACTAAGGAACACTCTGGCTGTACTTCTTGCAACATTGATTTCTTCTCTCCTCTGGCAGTGCATCATATGGTTAAAAATATTCACTATATGAGCCCCTAATAAAATGATTTTAATACATCAATTCTTATGCCCTCCCTGGATTATCTATGCATGTGATATGATTGAAAATCTTGATTGGAGTCAGATGTATCTTATTCCTCAAAGTGACAGCTTTGCTTCTTAACCCCCTTGCAGCAGATTTTCCAGGTGCTACATATTGTTTGATTTCATTACAAATAAGCATTGATTGAGGAACCAAGTAAAATGAAATCCTTGGCAACTGCAGTTCTTCCTTATTTTATTGGTCTCAATGAGGACATTTTGTTTTCTCTGTGTTGACGTGTAATTCATCTGAAGGCTGCGGTGTTAACGAGTCTTCCTCTGATACTGATCCCGAAGTCACTTCAACTTCATATAGTCTAACATCCCAGTGTCTTAGCTCAGCACACACATTGAAAAGAATACAACCCTGATGTGCATTTTCCTGATTATAAATCAGAGACTGTTCCTTTATTCTGAACAAACAACTGCCTCTGGGTTATGAACAGGTTCTGCATGGGCGCAATTAAGCCTTCTGAAATTGTGTTCTTTGCAGTTCTTTGCATATCAAACCCATAGTTTGATATGATCTATACAGTCAAATTGGAAGATATCAAAAATGGAATGTTAGAACATAAATATCCTAAATATTAGGACCCTTAAATGAACTGGTGTTAGCTATTTAGAATTGGATTATCATTGAGTGTACTTTATTAGGAATGACAAAGTGATAAGGAATCATATTATATTCAAAAAGAACATTTAATATCCATTTAGAAGTACAACACTGTCAGTAATAGGATCGTATGCAAATGTGTACCAAGAAGATAGGTTAATGTAACTATTGTTCAAATTTACACACAAACCACTAATGCCAAAAATGAATAAAATATTCTTGCCATCTTTTACTGTCTGAAATTGAACGAATAGGCAATTAAGATGTATTGATAACTCGTGGAAAATGGAATAGGAAAGTTAGAAATCAAGAAGGATTAGTAGTTGAAAAATATTACTTTGGCGACAGGTACAACAGTGACTATTTCATGTTAGCATTTTTCAATATCAATGACTTGTTTATTACAAATCTCTTTTTCAACAACATACCGGTCAATGGTTACTATCCACATAGATCTCGCCAGGTGGAATACGGAGGAATCAAATCAACTACACCTGTGGAAGAGGTCATTGAGAAACTCAACATTAACCATCAGGACAAGGCCAGGGGCCTCCAAATCACCAGTTATTCAAGCGCATGTTCAAGTCGAAGCTGAAGGAAGTGACAACAAGTCCACAAGAGCCAACATACAACCTTGCGTGGACGCCACTTTAATTTAGGAACCATCTCGAGAACAGATGTAATACTTTGAACATGAATGTCCCAAATCGAAAGACCAAATCAACTGTGGAATGAACGGTGCGTCATGCGTTGTGCTGCTAAGAAGAGCGTCAATGGTTCAAGCTCATCGGCCATTCCACAGCGTCACGGCAAGTCGGAACTGACTCATGGGCAGCAGGGTTTGTTTGTTGTTTGTTCTTCTGCATATTTATACAGGTATGTATTGTTAGCGTAGATTAAAAGAGCAAGATTCCATGTTACCTAAAATATTTCAGACCTTTTGACAGTCTTTTTAGGATTTCCATGTTGAATTCCTCTAATGGTTACTGAATAATCTGCTAAGTAAATACTGAGAAAATATCTGCTGCCAATGGGCCCTACTTCAGCTCTGTTAGGTGGGAAAACTGGGTTCAACATTGTTTCAATAGCACTTTGTGGACCTATTGATTCCTAAACTCCGTATTTCTTCCCCTAGGTGGACTATAGTGAGTATTATTATTGAAAATCTATGTGAGACTTTATAAAATATTTGTACATAAAACAACGTGAATAGAAACTATTCTGTGCATGAAACAAAATGAATAAGAGGCAGTGGGTATAAGAATTGTTCTAAAGGGCTAAGCCCCGGTAGTGTAGTGGTTGTGTGCAGGACTGCGGCCCTCTGGCTTGGCAGTTCAAATCTAGCAGCAGCTCTCCAGGAGCAAGGCTGGGCCTCCTACTCCCACCAGAGGGTAGTGATGCCAAAAAAAAATTGTTCTAAGATCCAGTTTAGATAATCATAATGACTATTCTTGTTTTAATATATATCATAAAATTCTAATCTTAAACCTATGTTCTTTTTTGTTTTGTTTTGTTTTGTTTGTGCGGGGGGGCATCCCTGCCCTCAGGTGGTGGGAGTAGGAGACCCAGCCTTTGCTCCATGGAGCTGGAATCGAACCTCCATCCCAGTGGGCCGCAGTCCCGCGCACAACCACTACACCACCGGGGCTCAGCCCCCTATGTTCTTTTTATCCTACAAACAGAACTTGTATTCCTAATGTATTCACCCCCATTCCTCACCACCATCCAACTGCTACAGGTTTTGCAAGGAGCTTATGAATCACACTCCATCTCTAACTTATCTTTATGGTCTTCCCTTCCACCTAGCTCAACCTCCATGTTTGAATTGTCTACAACTATTTCCTAAACGTAGGTCAGGCTTGCATAATTTAATCATGCTACTACTCCAATTATTCCAGTCCTTATAAACACTGCTTTCCTCCACCCTCATTAGGTCTTTGTCTAAATCATACATTTATGACTCAGCAAACACACTCAATTCCCATAGCCTTCCTTAACACTCATGTACCATCAGGAAGCAATGTAACCACAGTGCCACAAAAGAGCAATAGTATATCATCCCCACACCAAGGCATGCAAATGCAAAAGACACAGTGCTAACACTGTCTCCCACTGGAGAATCTAAGGCTAAGCATTGCCTGGGAGAGGCTTGTAAGCTCTGGGAAGATTACAGCAATTGCAAACTAAAATATTCACTTGTTTAAGTCATAGAAACTATTTTACTGCATTCATTCTAGAGGGCGTTTTTTTTCCCCATGGCTTCTGAAAATTCTTCTTTTTCTGCTGCTGTAGGCATAGCTGGCTTTGTTGCAGGCGGTCTTCTCTGAACCATGTCAGGATTCCAGAATTTCCAGTTGTTTCCATGCTTCAAGAAGGAAGGAGAGAGAGAGGAAAAGAAAGAAGGAAGTAGAACACCTTTCCCTGTCGGAGCTATTTTCATGCATACATCTTATAAACTAACCAGATTCCTTTAATAATAAGAAGATAGATAGCGTTTAAGAGTTGGTATAAGATTAACAAGCAAGGGTTAAGGTCAGGGTCTCTCAGCCACCAAGTTACCATAGGCATGCTAGCAGTCTTCTTATCCTGGATCACCATGGCAGCGTGATTCTATTCCCTTGTTCTTCGAATTCTACATGTAAGTCCAATTGTAGTCAACATTTCTGCATTCCTCATGTGTTCACTCAGACTCAGTCCAATCCAGGGCCAGCTGCTCTCCAGCTCCAAACCTGGACACTCTTTACTGTCAGCTCAGGACGGTTTGTCAAAGAATGTCATTAGTCCTTCATGGAGGGCACATGCCACAGAGTTGTCCGACACGGTCATTTTTTGCTAATAAATCCCTTGTTCATTACTTCATGGCTCCTGGCTCCCTTCCCCAACACATTCACATGCACATAGATCTAAAACTATTTGTATATGCAACAGGTTTTCTTTTTTCTTCATGGTTGCCGTGATAGTAATGTTTTCATATCTGTAGAAGCACAATCCTGTCCCTAGAGTTCTTGATCAGCAACTCCATGTATGACAGGGCAGAACTACTCCATCGAATTTTTGTGACTATCATCTTTACTGGAGTAGATCACTATATTCATTGTAATAAATGGCACCATTGTGGCGATCTACTATAGGATATTTTGGAAAAGAGTAATATAGAGTAAATGAATGTTGACAGGTAGACAGGGACTTGAAGCAAGGAAGGGATGAATGGAAACATATGGCATTTCTATTGTGGTTGAACTATCTATATGACATTGTAATAGCGTTCTATGATTTTATGCATTTTCTTAAAACCTATATAACCGTGTATCACTAAGAGTAAACCTTAATGCCATGAATGTGCTTGAGTTAATAATACTGAATCACTACTGGTTCTCTAACTGAAACAAATTTATGACATCAAGGGAAGCTGAAGGAGGTGAGCTCTTTAGTTATTCTGTAAATCTAAAACTATTCTAAAAATAGAGTCTGTATTCTTTGAAAAGAATAAAGGGGAAATTAAAGGACAGATCGTTTTATGAAAAAATATACAAACTTTATCTTATTAAATCTAACTTTCAAAATATTTTTAAACAAAACAAATCAAAGTTTTCAAGCAAATTTTTAGAAGGTTTATATTGACTTACATCCTTTATTTTATGCTTTTTACTGTGAGTTAGATGAAAGATTGTGGGTCATCAGGTCATCAACCATTCACGCATATTTTGTTACCCCTTTATCTATTATAATTCTCTCAAAGCAGCAACATTGTGTTAGGCTGAATTTTATAGCAAAACAAAAACCAGTGACTTTGTGTATGTATAAGGAAGAACCTTGTAGAAAAAGAATTTAATATCAATAAAGAAGCCCAGTACAGTCCAACTCAAGTCCCTGGGCCCACTACTAGACCGAGTCCACTTTAGACTCACATAGCCGGCAGCCTGTGAAACTAGGAAACTTGCCAATTCACCTGGACAGTAAATAGGAAATCTGGAGACTCACAAACCAGGGGCTGCAGAGCCTAATAGATCCTGGCAAGACACCGACATATCCCAGGGACAATGAGCCACATGGACGACTCCCCCCCGCCCCCACGCCAGACATAGAATCCTAGCAAGCAGGGAGCCAAGGAAGTACAAGATTGTCTTTTTTATGAGACCACTCCTAAGGAGGCATCATCAGGCTGTGCCTTGATGAATAGGTTAGATTCGGGATGGGATCCAAAAAATTTAACCACCAATGTGCTGACCTCATACCCATTTGAAGTATAGAAGAAGTATACTGAAAGATAGTTTATTGTTTCATATAATTCATTCTTAAATAAGAACAATGAAAAAGGTACACAAAATAGGTGTGGTGATACTGGGAGGACAGAGGGAAGATGGAGTGGAAGGGGGTAACCAATTGCAGGGATCTACAGATGATCTATCTGGAATACAGACAGCAGGGAAGTGGGTGAAAGACACAGCAGACTAAGTATGATATAAAAACATAATAACAATGTGTAAATTATTAAGGGTACATGGGGAAGGAGAGGGAGGGGAGAGAAAGAGGAAATATGGGGAGCTGGTACTGGGGGCCTAAGTGGAGGGAGGATGTTTCACGGGTGATGAGGGCAACAGGTATGCAAATATGGTATGCATACCATTGACATGTGTGTTGATCATAATGGGAGTTGTATGGGATCCCAATGGAATGATTTTTTAAAAAAAAAAAAAGAGGGTCAAAGAGGAGCTTATACCAAGGGCTCAAGTAGAAAATATTTGGAAATTTAAGAAGACAACATGTGAACAAATGTGCTTTGAACAAATGATGTATTGAATGTTATAAGAGCACCCAATAAAATTTTGGAAAAAAGAATTAATTTTTAACATTAATGAATCATTCCTGACAATAAACAATAGTCCCATATTGTTTCCTGATCACCATCCTCACTTTCAATAGTCTTCATTTTTATCCCAGCATCCTTGGCTGTGTGATATGCCCTTTGCTATCTTTTTTACAGTAGGAATAGGATCCCATTCTTCTCCATCAGATAGCAGTCCTTGTGGCAGATATATTAGAAACAGGTGACATCTCTTAATAAATTGTGTTCATAATTTAAAATTCATTTTCAATTGTTCTGACACTATTTTTAGCTCTTTGAACACTTTCATGCCTTGCATAATACACTCGTAACATCTCATGGGAACCAGGGCATAGGACAAAGCTGAAATGAATGACCATATGTCACCTTCTGGTTGCTTGGCACTTTTTCTCTTTACGTAATGTGTTTACTGAAGTAACAAATGCAAGAGGGGTGTAGTGTCTCATCAAACATATAATAACAGTTTATAATTTATCAGGCATCCATGAGGGTGGGAGGTTGGGGGAGGAAAGGAAATAAGAGGAGCAGATACCAAGGACTCAAGCATAAAGAAAATGTTTTGAAAATGATGATGGCAACATATGTAAAGATGTGTTTGACACAATTGACACATGTATGTACGGTTATAAAACTGTAAGATCCCCCAATAAAATGATTTAATAATTTTTTAAAGTTATAATTTTATAAAATTAATAAATATTACAAACCTGGTTTCTTCTAATTTTTTAATTGACGGTTCTTATAGCTCTTATAACAATCCACACATATATCCATTATGTCAAACACATTTGTACATATGCTGTCATCAATTTTTCCAAAGCATTCTCTTTTTACTTGAGCCCCTGACATTAGCTCCTCATTTTCCCCCTCCCTCCCCCATGCTCCTTCGATAATTGATAAATTTTTCTTTTTTATTTTTTCATGTCTTGCATTGACTGTTGTCTCATTTGACCCACTTTTCTGCTGTCAGTCCCCCTGGGATGGGGGCTACACATTGACCATTGTGATTGGTTCTCCTTTACTCCTCACCCCCATACCCTTACCTTCCTAGTACCACTGCTCCCCTTATTGATCCTGGGTGGGGGGGGGTGGTCTCTCTGTTCTGGATTTCTTGTGCTGAGAACTCTTGTCTGTAACGGTCTGCAGCAGCTCCTGTCTAGTCAAGCCATATTTGGAAGGCCATCTAGCTGAGCAGCAGCAAAGCCCACATGGAAGAAACACACCAACCTGTGTGATCATGAGGTGTTGATGGGGATCAGGTATCAGGCATGAAAGACCAAAAACAAAATAAAACAAGCAAACAAAAAGCATGTCAATAGGAATGAGGGGAGTGCAAAGTGGAGACCCAAAGTCCACTTGTAGTCCATTGGGCACCTTCTAATTTTTTATACCTATAAATGGCATGAACATTACTATAGCACTTAGAATATTCAATGGCATAGAGGAATTGTGTTAAGTAAGGAATGTAAAATTGTGGTTTCCATATTGGGTAGCTATTTACCCACTCACCTTAGAGAGGCCCTTGATTACAAGTGCAATTTTAATAATCACTTGAACAAACTTGGCAAAAAATAAGGTATCGGTTCTGCTAAACTGGTGCAAACCAGCTGAATTCCATCACTGGTTGAATTCCACCGCTACTTTCTTTTTTTCACTTATTTATGTTTAAATACTTTTATTCCAGGCTCTTACATCTATTATCAAAATCCATACATTTCTCCAGGGTGTCAAGCACATTTGCTTATATGCCATCATCATCATTTTCAAAGCATTCTCTTCCCACTTGAACCCCTGATATCCCCTTCCCATTTCCACCCCTACTTTCACAGGTGCAAATTTACATGAAATCCATCACAACAATTTATTCCACTTCCTTCCTGTGTTTCCTGTTTCCATTTCTCCTTCTTTCTTAACTCTCTGAAAATTGTCCATGAGTAAATGCAGCTCTTTTGATCTTAAATGATCTTTACACAGAAGTGAGTTCACTTAAAGACTTGAAGGATGACTAAGGCCCATAGTCTAAAGTTTTTAATTTTCATGAGTTCCAATAATTATCTCTTTTTCTGTTTGGGATTATTTTATTATATTAGAAAATTCGTTGTTGAAAGCTAGGCCTGACAAAGTTGCCCGGGCTTCAGTTTGCAAATTTGACACCTTAACCCAGTTTGAATTTATTT
Organism: Nesogale talazaci; assembly: GCA_004026705.1. Lineage (NCBI taxonomy): Eukaryota > Metazoa > Chordata > Mammalia > Afrosoricida > Tenrecidae > Nesogale > Nesogale talazaci. The sequence continues at coordinate 243,724 of PVJH01000266.1, forward strand.
GTGTGTGTAGTGTGATACGTAGATGCTTTTTTTATTAAATCATTTTACTGGGGGCTTGTACATCGTTTTTCACAACATAAATAAACATACTGTGCCAGGCACCTTCACATGTCTGCTGCTATTATTGTTCTCCAATATCCACCTTTTTCCTTGAGCCCCTAGTATCGGCTTTTCCATCCCTTCCCTTCTTCCCCTGTTTTCTCCTTCCCACGAACCCTCAATACTTTTTTTCCCTCAATACTTTATAAATTATTATTGTTCTGTCATATCTTACACTGCCCGACCTCTCCTCCAACCCACTCCCCTGATGCCCATCCTTCAAATAGGAGCTTAAGTGTATATCCTTGCAGTTGGTTCCGTCTCTCTACCCCTACCTTCTCTTCACCCTTCCAGCAGCTCCAATCTAACCACTGACCCGAAGGGGCTCACCCATCCTGGTTTCCCCATATCTCCAGCTCCCCTCTCCAACAGTGTACCATCTCCAGTCCATCTGGATTTGTAAGGTAGAGTTGGGACCATGATAGTTGGGGGGGAGGAAGGCTTCAGGAACTAGAGGAAACTTGTATGCATCATCACTGTCTGGGTGCCTCTTGACTGGTCTGTCTCCTCCCTGTGACTCCCCCACCAGTGGGCCTTAGGTCCCCACCCTCCTCTCCAAGGTGCCCACTGAGGACATGTGAGAGCATGAGCAAGAGTGGTGACAAAGCAGACGGTGCCCAGCTATCAAAAGTATAGCATCTAGGGTCTTAAAGGCTTGAGCATAAACAAGCAGCCATCTAGTTCAGGAGAAACAAAACCCACCATAAAAGAATCTCACTTGCCTGTGCGATCATGAGGTGCTGAAACAATCAGGTATCAGACATCAAAGAACAAAAATCAAAATCAATGGACCAATTGACTCCCAATATCACTGAAGACAAATGGATACAGAGGCAGAATAGAAAAAACTATGGCGTCCAGCTACCAAATGATTGAATGTCTGGAGTCTCAAAGATTTGAAGATAATCGAGTTACCATTCAGCGCAGAAACAGCAAAGCCCACATGGAAGAAGCACACCAGCATGTGTGATCAAGAGGGGTCAAAGGGAGCAGGTATCGAGCATCAAAGTATAAGAATCACATCATTATGAATGAGGGGAGAGCAAGTGGGGACCTAAGGCCCATAGATGCTTTTTTACTTATTCTACATGAGGATATCCAATTTTCCTACATAATTTACTGGTCTCCTCTTTCCACATTGAATAGACTTATAACCCTTGCAAAAATAAAAAGGAAATGGCATTATATGTGTGAGCAATATTTTCTTAGAAATGAAAAACTCTAGTTGATTCATTGTGCTCATAATAATCCTGTAAACCCAGGCATTGTTTATGATCATCTTCAATACATGGAGCTCTATATGAAGTCTTGAGTTCTACTAGATTGGGCTTCTTGTCTAGCAGTTCCTATTATTATAAACAGAATTCCAGTTTAGATCTTCTTCGAAGGTAAGGATGGAGAAAATCTAAATATCTCCACATGTGTGTGGGAATTTCCTTCCATTCTCATGTTTTCAAGGGGAGGAATCTACACTTAAGACACACTCCTAGTTTTGCAGATTTTTTTTGTAGATTCCTCAGGGTCTCCTGTGCATGAGGTTTCGTCACCTCCTCATTAGATATTTTGTCATATTGGACGAATGTGTGTGTATGTGTGTGTGTGAGAGAGAGAGAGATAGGGAAAAAAATCATGTCTGCATGTTGCTTAGTAACTTTTTAATAACTCCCATTGCGTCTGCAACTGTCAGCTTTTTCAGTGAAAATTACATTTCCTACAAAGATTCAACATTATTCCCTGTGCTGGCTATTATATTAGTCTTCCAAATGAGTGACTGTGGAAGCAATGTAGACTGTGCCTGTGAGCTGTGAAGATGGGGAACCTGGAAGGTTGACCTCTCTAACGCAAAGGTAGGTAACAGCATTTCAAAAGCTCAGGATGTATATCTACTTAAGATTATTTCAATAGTCTTCCATCCCTGAAAGAGAAAATATACATTTGTAATTTCTAAGTATATGTAATTTTGAATTGATTGATTTACTTGTAAAATGTCTTGCTTCTATCATAAAATATTAACTTTGTCAACGCACATTGGTTTGAAAATAGCATTCAACTGTTTTTATCTCAGCTCCCTCTATCCACGTCCATTTGTTCTATTTTCTCCTTTTTTCTCCTTTTTTCTCCTATTTTCTCCTTTTCCTCTTCCTCCTCCTCTTCAAAAATTTGTTTTAAGTCTATCACATCATTCTGTTGAAGATAACCTGTCTTTATCCCAACTGTGACAAACAGAGGTTTTTTCCCTCCATAATAGAGTTTGGAATGCATATAATCTATCTACTATGCTCAGTGGAAAATTATATTACAATTGTAGTTTATGTTGGTGAGGAGTCAACTCAACTCACAGCCATCAAGTCAATTTGCCTTGCAGAATACAATTCTAATTTCTATAGAATTAGAAAGATTTTGAACAGGAAATTTTTATTGATGATCAATTATGTAACCACAAAAAATATATCCTTTTCTTTTGCTGTCATGGAATAAAATGACAGTGGGACAAGAAACCATTTTTACTACATTGAAATTCAGAAGTTTTAACAATTATTATTAAATATCATCCCTTGAACATTTACTGTTCAATGTGTGGGAAAATAAATGAGACTCGGTTTTCTTCTGCAAATAGAGGAGAAGGTGGTTGTGAATAGGACAAAACATCCCCAGCTGCAAAGTCCATCCTGACTCTACAGGACCCTACAGGACAAAACAGAACCTCCTCCCAGAGCGGGTAAAACTGTCAATCTTTATAGAAGTAGACAGCCACATCTTGCCTCCTGCAGAGAGGTTGATGAGTTCCAATCCTCAGTCTTTAAGTTCATCACTGAGTGATTTAGGAAACATGATTGCATAATGGCATTAGTTAGTATACAATATTAATGTTGCTCATTTATAATAACTTCTATTGAAGTTTACAGTGTATTCTCATTTCTATGAAATCAAGTCACTAACTTAGCAGCAGAAAGAGAACATGAGATGAAAGGGAAATTGTTGAATAAAACTGAAGTTAGAGCAAAGAAGAAGAAACAAGTAAACATAAACCACTTGAGAAGCATATGTCCATTCGTTTATTAAAATAAAATTCCTGAAGGCCTCCTATGTATCAGATACAGTTCTAGAAGCTGTATATACAATGGTGATAAACAAAGTCCCTGCTTTTAAAGAGATCACATTAAGGCGAAGAGACAGAAAATCATAAACACAGAACACTAGGCAATAAAAATGTTGCATTATTCCAAGTAATTCCACATGAATCCTTTGAAGTAAGCCTATGCCCTCTCATTTCGTGAATGAAGAATCAGAGTCACAAAGTCACATATGCAGCATCACACAGTCAAGATGTGAAATTTTGGTTTCTGACTTCAAAGACTTCCTTCAAAAACTGCCTCTATGTGGAACAACACGGAGATTACAATATAGAAGGCCAGCTTCCCTTGACATTGTTCCTGAGAGCCTAGATGCTTCTAGCTGGTTGGCCAGAAGAGCTGATAGAAGGACATTAATTCCAAAGAGAAGTCAACAGTGAGGAGCTTCGAGGTTCTGTGTCCAGAGTGGAACAGTGATTCCTCATTTGACTGCTAACAAAAAGGTGAACCTTTTGAAACCACGACCGGCTCCACAGGAGAAAGACGAGGCTTTCTATTGGTGTGAGAGTATAGTCCCAGACACACACCTGGGGCAGTTCTTCCCCTCTCCCACAGGGTAACTATGGGCCAAAATTGACTCCATGGCCGTGAATTCAGGTCAACTTGACTCCCTACTGAATGCCTCAAGCCAGAGTTTCACAGAACCACAACATCCCAAAATGATCATCACACCTATCTCCCTCATATACTCTTACCTTAATTAGTTACCTCATTACAACAATTTTACAGAACATCTTGACAATATGCTTATACTACATAGTATACTGTGGTATCTATACTGTATATTTCTTTTTTTTAGTCCCTCTATATTCCTTATCCCACAAACCAAAAAGTGGTTTGAGTGGCGTTTTTAAAAATGAAATAAAAGAGGAAGAAAAGTAAAATTGAAATCGATTTAGAGTATTCAGGAACGAACAAGTTCATCTCAAGCAAAATAAATAAGTTTTGGCCCATATTTCCAGAAAGGCCCCAGAAAGATTGTCCCCATATATAATTCTACCATCTATATCTGACACTTTCTCTCTGCTCATATGCATGGCAATAATATTTTCAAAACTTTTCTATGAGGAAAAATCCTATTCTTTGGAATGAGAAGTGATTTTTCATTGTAGTTTTCATTTGCATTTGACTAATTATGTGATTGAACATCCTTCACCATCAGGCTAACCAACCATATTTATCTATAAATCACAGCCTATTTTGTTTAAAATTATTTTTGCCATTGATTTATGTGAGCTTCATTAGTATCAAAGCATTAAATCCTTTGTATTATGAAGCAGCTTCAAAAAAATTCATGAAAAAAAAAGGAAATTAAAAATAATGGAATTTTTCCATGGACCTTTTGAAACCCCTTGTATATTTCATTAGGGTTTCAAAAACATCTAAATTGTTGTTGGCTTTTTATTTATTTATAAGGCCTTGGAAAAATCAATGCTCTACATTTCTATTTAATCAAAACTAATCATCTTTAATTCAATGCTTAAGAAAATGTTTTCCCCAAATTAATTTATTTGTAAAAATAATTATTAAAATTTTGTTCAATTATCATGGTTTTATATTTACCTTATTAAGCTTACAATATCTTAAATCTGCCATTTTCATGAGAAGCTAAAACATTTTGTCATGTATTTCTGCTCTATAAACTACCTACAAAATAAATTAAATATGCAAAAGCAGTTATAATGAGACTGTTTCTTTACACTATCATAACCATGAATTAAAACTGGTAGCAAAAATATCGTTTGACCTGCAAATTCCATTTCAGGATTTTTGTTTTTAAAAATTCACATAAACCTGCATTTACAAGGGGTCGAGTGAAGCATTGCTGGAAAATAGAAATTAGGGAGCAGCTATATAAACTGAATGGGACAGCTTTGACTTTTGAGTTTACTCGCACCTAGGACACGAGGTGTCCAAGCCTCACTCTCAACGCCTCCCACCCATCTCTGCTTTCCATCCTCCTCTCCATGCCTGTCTCCCAGGACTGCTCTGTTCTCTCGGCCAGTGCCTTATCCCACCTAGCCTACATGGCCAATGACTCCTTCTCTAGCTGCTCTCGTCCCATGTACCTGTGAAAGCCTGTATCTACCATACTCAATATGTATTCTTCATCACATTCCACAAAGTGTTAGAACGACCTTAGAACAACAACAACAAAAACATTACACAAACTATACACACAAAACTGTAAAGAGACCATGTGTGAAAAAATATTGGTTGGAAATTAAGCTGCCCATATGCTTTTGAATGTTTAGAAATTAAAACAGAGAGACACACTCAGTTTTATATCCCTCGTTATCTAGGAAGAGGAATCAGACTGGTTTCTCATGGGAGGTCTCTCTTGCACTTGGCTCTAAGACAAGTGTTTCCCTTGAGATTCCAAATAGAGCAGTGGTTCTCAACCTTCCTAATGCCGTGACCCTTTAGTACAGTTCCTCATGGTGTGGTGACTCCCACCGCCACCATCAAATTATTTTCGTTGCCACTTCCCAACTGTAATTTTGCTGCTGTTGTAAATCTGGCGACCCCTGTGAGAGAGTCGTTTGACCTGCAAAAGGGTCACGACCCACAGGTTGAGAACCACCGATAAAGGGGGGACTGAATAGAATCCACTCTCACTACAACCATAGGAGATGTTTTTCTTCTGGATTCCGTTGATAGAAGGAAATCTCGCAATTCTAAGCATATTATACCATTCACATAACTCTCTACTGTTTGCTTGGTGTCGATGAAGAATTCAAGAATACTAGTACTACATAATGTGTTACTGCATGCTAGCATAAAGTAGAATTCCCACTGAATCATAATATCAGAATTCTTAAAGAGGTAATATGCTTTTCTACAGCAATGAAATTATTCCATAAAGTAATGCAAAGTTAAGGGATCTAGGAAGGTTACCACAGAAGAGGCTTAATGAAGAGTCAAATTGTATGTATCAACTCCTCAAAGTAACCCTTAAGATACATTCAACCTTGGGAGAATGAAAAAGCCTAATATCCAGAAATAAGTTCTTAATGGAATGTTTTATTTTGTAATTTCAAGGAAAGTACTCTAGTATTCACTCACCTCATTAACTCTTTTCTTTCATCTTGTTTTCTTGAGACATAATTTCATCACTTCAGTTTCTGTTTTCTATTATTTTTTAAAATAAATTATATTTATTCAGAGCACTAAGTCTGGCAAAATGAAAATGTATATTAAAAAATCCATAATCAATCATAATACTCTTATAGTAGTCAATAAAGACTCAAGCAAAATGATGTCAAAATCCCTTTTTAAAGTCATAGATTAGAATATTTGATTGACAGAATTATGACAGCTTTACTTAAGGAAATTTTCTGTAGATTCATTGTTTGCTACTACAGAAAGTGAATAAAGAAGAATGTGAATGTTTTCTATTTAAAGGTGAAAATTAAAACAACTAGACACAGCAAGCTGCCATCAGAAACTGTAAAATGGCCATATTTCTATGATCTATCAAAAGGCTAAGCAATAACAAAATTTCAAAGAAAAAGCATGATTGAAAATAATTTGGCTATCAATTACATTGCAGTCCTGGTGGCGCATTGATGTTACCCTTGGGGCTGCTAACGGCAAGGTCAGAAGTTCAAAAACAGCAGCAACTCCACAGGAGAAAGATAAGGCTTTCTACGCCCATAAAGAATCACAGTCTCAGAACCCCATGGGTCAGTTCTACCCTGTCTTAGAGAGCTGCCATGGGTTAGAATTGACTTGAAAACAGTGAACAGGAATTATTCCGGTTTTTAGAGGTACAAAGACAAATTTTCCCAAAAGGCTTTTATAAAGTACAACATTAAAGACTGGATCAGTTAACAAGTGGCTGTCGAGTAGACTCTGTTCCAATTTCTCTTCCTGTGTTAGATAGTTGACAAATAATTAAATGGATAGCCTTATCTTTATTCGTGGGAAGTGTTCATTTGCAGGTTTCCCACTTAGGTCTTACCTTTGGCAAAGTATGAAGCTCTGTAGACATTTGGAAAAGTTACTTTTAGGCATGACAGCGTATGCCCAAAATCCATTTGCAGGATTCCCCACATGGAGTAACCCTCAGGTGAATCCCTTCTGACCCTCTTCCTGGGTTGTGACTAGCCTTGATATCAGACAGAGAGCATTGTAAAGTCAATTATGGTGGATGTAGTTGGGTTAAAAGGTAATGCTTTATTGTTTGATCTGCCTTTTGATTCATTTTAAAGTTGCTTCACTTTTAATATTTCTTGTTTTCTTTGCAGTTGAGGTGTTAATGTATTTACTCACTTATTTTGAGCTCTTTCTACACTTTGTTTAGTCACCGTTGTTGTTTTTTGTTGTTTGTTTGCTTGTTGTCTCTGTTTTTTATCATTTTCTGGATACAAAATCCAGGATAGGTAACTCTCTAGAGAAGTAGATAGAAGCATAGCAAATAAGGGGAGGAGGATATGCGCTAAGAACAATGAATATGAGAAGAAAATATTCTGACATTGATTGTGCTGGTGATTGCACAAATTATATTATTATCATTGAATGTTTAAATTGCAAGGTATGGGAATCTCATATCAATAAAACTTTTTTTTAAGTTTTCCTCTAGTTCCCGAAGGCTTCCTTCCCCCAACGATCATGGTCCCAATTCTAACTAACAAACCCAGCTGACTGGAGGAGGAACACTGGTAGAGGTGTGAACTGGAAATATGGGGAACCCAGGATAGATGAATCCCTGGGGACCAGTGGTGAGAATGCAATTACCAGATGGGTGGAGGGAAGGTGGGGTAGAGAGAGGGAGCCAATTACAAGGATTTACACATAACCTCCTATCTGGAGGACAGACATCAGAAGACTGGAAGGGGGGGGACATCAGGCAGTGTAAGATATGACAAAACAATAATAATTTATAAAGTATTGAGGGTTGGAAAGGGAGGGGAGAGCAGGGATGGATGGAAAAGGATGAGGATCTGATAATAAGCGTTCAAGTGGAAAAGCGGATATTTGGAGAATGATGGTGGCAGCAGGCATGTGAAGATGCTTGGCACAGTTTATATATTTATGTATTATGAAAAGTGCTGTACAAGCCCCCAATGAAATATTTTTAAAAAAGAAATCATTACTCTTACAAGACATAAATAAATAAATACTGTTGAAATAAACCACAATTCATCCATCTTACGATTGTCAAAATGAGAACCAATATTTCAGTGTGATGTTTTTTCTATCAACCCTGGCTACTTCAAGTAGGAAAGAATTGTCAGAGTAAAGAATTTCCATCACACTACATAAAAGCCTAGATTTTTCTGAGCAGTCATAATATTTTTTTCTTAATAACTCACTTTCTTGGGGGCTCTTACAACTCTTATCATCAATTGTATCAAGCATATTTTTACATATGTTGCCATCATCATTTTCAAAACATTTTCTTTCTACTTGAACCCTTGATATGAGCTCATTTCCCTCCTCCTGAACCCTTGATAATTTATCAAATATAGCTATGATTTTTTATTTGCATGTCTTACACCAATCACTACCTCGCGTCATCCTCTTTTCTCTTGTCTGCCACCCTAAGAAGGAGTTATATGTAGATCATTATGATTGGTTCCTTCTTTCTCCCTCCTTACCCTTACCCTCTTGATATGGTTACTTTCATTATCGGCCCTGAGAGGTTTATCTTTCCTGGATTTCCTGTGTTTGCTGCGCTTACATATACCAGTGTACATGCTCTGATCCAACCGTATTTATAAGGTCAAATTGGAGTCATGATAGTGGGGGTGGGGAGGATATTAAAGAACTAGAGGAAGTTGTGTGCTTCATCGGTGCTATACTGCACCCTGCCTGGCTCATCTCTTCCTTGTGACCCTTCTGCAAGAGGATGTCCAATTGTCCAAATGTCTACAGATGAGCTTTGGGTCTCCACTCCATGCTCATTCACACTGATACCATTTTTTGTTCTGGGTCTTTGATACCTCACACCTGATTCCATCGACACAGCCTGTTCATGATCACACAAGCTTGTGTACTTCTTCCATGTGAGCTTTGTTGCTTCTTAGCAAACGGCCACTTGTTTATCTTCAAGCCTTTAAGACCCCAGATACCCATCAATAAGCGAAGTGACATCCTCCTACAGAGGGGTTACAGCAAGGAGATGAGCCAATGTAGGTACAGTGTAGTAACAATGAAATGTGCAACTTTCCTCTGGTTCTCAAATGCTTCCTCCCACCCATTGTCATGATCCCAAGTCTACTAGACAGATTCGGCTAGAACATGGGATGTACACTGGAGTCAGAAACATGGGGAATTCAAGATAGATGATCCCTTGGGAATAGTAAGTGGTGATACTGGGGGGTGGAGGGATGGTGAAGTAGAAGAGGGGAACTGATTTCAGGGATCTTTATATGATCTCCTCTGTGGGGTGTGGACAACAGGGGGGTGGGTGAAGGGTCACATTAGACAGTGTACAATATGAAAAGGTAGTAACAACTTATAAATTATTAGGGGTTCATGGGGGATGTGAGGGGGGAGGGATAATGTGGGGAGCTGGAATTTTTTTTAAAAGAGCTAGAGGAATGGGGCAAAGAGAAACTTATGCCAAGGGCTCAAGTAGAAAATATTTGGAAATGAGTACGGCAACATGTGTACAAGTGTGCTTGATACAAATTATGTATTGAATAAGAGTCCCCAATAAAATCTATATAGAAAAAAAGACCCCAGTTTCTGTATCTTTTAATAGCCAGGCACCATCAACTTTCTTCACCTCATTTGCTTATACACCCATTTTGACTTCAGCAATCATGTCAGGAAGGTGAGCATCGTAGAACATCAGGTTATTAGAACAAAGTGTTCTTGCATTGAGGGAGTACTTGAGTAGAGGCCCAATGTCCATCTATTACCTTGATACTTAACATATAAATATATGTACCTAGACCTGTATCCCTATCATTATATAATTAATATATTTACATATATACATACCTATATTTATACCTCTGTAAATACCCTTTGCCTCCTTCTTGGTTCCTCTATTTTCTTTTACTTTCCTCTTGCACCAATATCGTGTTTGACCTTCATTTGTCTCTCAGTAATTTCTCTCACTACATTGCATTTGATCGAACTCCACCAGGCATTTTCACCCTCCGCATCATCAATTTTAGATATCTTATTGTTCTCTTGTCCCTGGGTTTGTTGGCTTCCCCTCTTTCTCCCTCCTCCCTTCTCCCCTGTCCCCCAGATCCATCAATCCTGTTGTTTTATCGTCATGGTTGTTTATCTTGCTTATTTTATATGGATAGACAAGTCATGATAATCAATGATTAGAAACCTTAATAACAATGTAAAAAATACGCTGCTACCTCATGACACACATGCCGAATCTTAATATCTCTTTTCCCAAAGCAAGCTGGAAGAAGATATTCCCAAGCATGGACTACGGCAACCACACCCATGTGAAAGAGTTTGTCTTCCTGGAACTCACTCGCTTTTGGGAGCTGGAGTGCTTCTTGTTTGTGGTCTTCCTACCTGTGTATGTAACAACCGTGTTGGGAAATGCCCTCATTGTGGTCACTGTCACCTGTGAATCTCGCCTCCACACCCCTATGTACTTTCTCCTCCGGAATAAATCCATTCTGGACATTGTATTTTCATCCATCACTGTGCCCAAATTTCTCGTGGATCTTTTATCCAAAAAGAAGACCATCTCCTACAATGGCTGCATGACACAGATCTTTTTCTTTCACTTTGCTGGTGGTGCAGATATATTTTTCCTCTCTGTGATGGCCTATGATAGATATCTGGCAATTTCGAAACCCCTCCACTATGTGTCCATTATGAGGAGAGAGGTATGGTTGGCCTTGGTGGTGGCTTCGTGGGTGGGGGGTGGTCTGCATTCTATTGTCCAGATAATTTTGATGCTCCCACTCCCCTTCTGTGGCCCCAACATTCTGGATGCCTTCTACTGTGATGTGCCCCAGGTGATAAAACTGGCCTGCACTGACACCTTTACTCTTGAGCTTCTCATGATCTCTAACAATGGATTTGTGACCCTTTTGTGGTTCTTTCTGCTCCTGGGGTCCTACACTGTTATTCTGGTGATGCTGCGATCCCACTCTGGTGAGGGACGGAATAAGGCCCTCTCCACCTGCACATCCCACATCCTGGTTGTTACGCTCCACTTTGTCCCATGTGTTTACATCTACTGCCGCCCTTTCATTACACTACCTATGGACACGGCCATATCCATCAATAACACAGTCATCACGCCCATGCTGAACCCCATGATCTACACACTGAGGAACCAAGAGATGAAGGCAGCCATGAGGAGACTCCAAAGGCGACTCCACTCTTCTGAGAGCAATAAAGTGGGGTGAAGGAATCAGAATGAGGCTGGAAATGGAATATTCTCAAACTTCTAGCCCAATGATAAGGGAAACCGGATTCTTTTCTCCTCATTTATCTTTATATATTCAGAACCATGTAACTAGCCAACTCATGGGGATTCCACACACACAGTAATGCTCCCTAATCCTACATTATTCCTGTGGTAGACAAAAGATCAGGCTATTGAGATTTTGAAAGTAGAACACCAAGTCTCCTTTTCTCCTTTGCCTTAACCTGCATTTTATATATATATGTGTATATATATATATATATATATATATATATATTATCCTAAGGAGTAAAGAGGATTGTCTCTGTATTCTTACTCTTATAATCAAATACTACTGAAACTCCATGTGATTAAAATTATAAACTTCATATCACCAAGTAAAGTATTTAAAACAATGTGTTTTGTTTATAAAGATACCCTGTGCTCTGACATTCACAACACTCTACTCTTCCCGCTACTGAGTTCAGTAGTTCATTACAATGGTCACACAATACTCACAGACAATGCTCATGATTGTCAAGTTTATTAAGGAATTTAATAGGTTACAATGTAGATGGGAAATGTTTATCATACAGAATTCAATCAAGACATGTCACAAAGTTCCTTCAGAGATGCAATCAATCTCCACAGGCCATGTCTCTGTGTTTTAAACCTCAACCTGAAAACATCCAACCCAAGGTGAACCCCACTCCCCAAATTAAGTATCCACTGGTATCTCACCCCACAGGCCCCCTCCTGCCCCAAAGCACTCAGTTTTACTTGATCTGTGAGCTAGGAAGCCTACCATTCTGCCTCATCCTCTGACTCCCAGTTCTACTGGTACAGCCCAGATATCACAGCTACCTAATGAATCAAAGAGATTCACTGTGCAGGGACCTCAAAGTACAGAGATCGCACTCCACCCCTGCCTCTGGCTAGTAGTGAAATCCCCCACCTGCTGCCTCTCAGAGGGCTCAGCACAATGACAATCCAGTGAATCCTGTTAACAATCACTCACAGGTGGATCCTATCAGTATCTTGCCCCAGTTTCTTAGGAAAAAGTCTTATGGCGGGAGTTAGAGATTTGAGCTAGAAGAGCCACATTTTTAAAACTCACTGCCGCTGCACTCTATAATGTATTCCTTGGTGTTTTCATAGATTACATCTGTGCCTGTGATTGAACAATAAAAATAATTTGCACAGAAATTGTGAATATGTCTTGGATACAGTCAACTACCTTGGGGGAATGAATCACTGTACCTGAGAGTTCATGACCATCGTCTCTGGGAACACAAAAGTAAATTATCAAAATGCAGACCACAAAGACAATGTCCTATTTTGGTGAGTAGCAAGGAGGATCTTTAAAGCTTGTGAAGAGTCAGCTGAACTGGAGCTATTGATATCTCTTGGTCCAGAGAAATGAGGAGTGAAGAAAACTGAAGGTGCATGGAAGTAATTGGGCCAAGAAACTAAGGAACTCCACAAGCACCAGGTTCCATGACTCTGACATAGAAGAGCAGCTGGTTCCTGGATATCACTAACAGCTCTGAAAAGGGACACTTTCGAAGGTCTTGGATGAAGTAAGAGAAGATGTGGAAGTGTTGGAGATGACTAAACTATTAGCCACACAAGAACCATTTTGGAACTAGGATGTTTCTGAGTTTCAGTAACTGCCTGTCCTTGAGTGCCTCAACCCAGATCTATAATGGGATTGGGATGTTTCTGAGCTCCAATCATTGCCCGTTCTTGAGTGTCTCAATCCTAATCTGTAAAGTGTCAAAAGGCCCCAGACGCTGTGTTCCCAGGACAGCCTTGGTGTTAAGGCTCGTTGCAGAATTCTGCTTCTGTAACTGCTGCTTGCTTGCATAGCTACCGAGATAAGGTTTGTTTATTCAGCCCAATAAAACCCGAGCCTGTAAACTGTCGGGGCCGCCTCCTCCTGACTCTTTCTGGGGAAGGCCCCTGCAGAGGACTTGGTCTCTCTCTCTCAACCAGTGCAGGCCTTTCTTCTTTTTCCTACTTTGTTTGTCTCTATCTTTCTCTTTAATGAACTTGCTCTTTAATTCACAAGTCACTGAGTTGTTCTTGTCCGCAAAGTGTAACAAGCCCTAACTTGAGTTAATTAATAAACTCCTTTTGCCGCTTTTGCATCTCCATAGTCGTATTTCCTTTCACGCGCCTAAGGTGGGTTCGCCGACCCTCTCCGGACCCAACAGAAGAAAACTCAAAATAATAATTTGAAGAAAAAAAAACAGGCTTACTAGCCATATCGAAACAGATCGAATCCTTTCAGATCTGGAAATGAACTTATCTCATGGCTCAGTTTTCACCCAAAGAGTAGACAGATGTATAAGGGAAACAATAACACCAGGAAGGTGAATAAGTTTAGGGTAATCAACAAATGGAAGTGACTAAAAGGTCAGCATTTACTCAAACCCAAAGTTCCAAAGGGCTAGGAAAGAAGAAGTAATGAGAACAGGACACAAGGAAAAAGTGGTATAAGTGATGGTACAGTGTGAGAATCGCAATCAATGGCATGAAACAAAACGGGTATGAAGTGTTGGTCAACTCTGAGGCATTTCTTCCCAGCAAATGGAGTGTACAGTCTCCACAATGCTGTATCCTCAAGAGAACGCATGACCGCCCCGTGTGCTAGAGCGTTAGCTGCAGCCGAAATTCATTGCCTTGTCACTGTGATCTCCTCAGGAGCAGCAAGCTGGGAACTGGAAGGTAAGAGCACTTTATACAGAGACTTCTCTTCGTTCATCAAATTTGCATGCTCTTGTCTCTATACAATTCCTTACCACATAAAGGGTCAAACTGGTAAACTCTGAGTCGTTTCTTACCCAGCAAATGTAGTGTACACTCTCCACAATCCTCTCTGTGGGGTCTCTTTCATAGCCTCAGCACTGACTCTCCCCATCCACCAGGAGATCCCCTCTTTCCCCATAAAGACATTTGCATACTCCTCTACTTCCATCTACCACAGGTACAATTAGCACACACGCATCTAGTGACTCATATTTACTAAGACTCTATTATCCACCAGCCACTGGGTGTCTCATTGCAAGCTCAGCAGCTAACATTGTATTACTTCTTTTGCAAATGACGGAGAGCAATGCTGTCTCCCTATTCTCACACGACCGAAGAACTCAGTCACAACTCTAGAGAAAAATGTATCTCTCTTCTCTCCTCAGCAATAGAGTATTGATATTGAAGGTTTGTTGTCCTTAATATCTTAGCATATATATATACATATATAATCATATATATTGTCAAACCCCAAGGAAGGAATGTCAGACTCTGGGGCTTACAACAGATACCCAGTATTCACTTGTTCCAGAATGTTATATTCTTTCATTCAATCACCAAATACTGTTCAAGGCACTACCACATTCTCTGAAAATTATTCCAATTGCTACTACTGATTATGGTCAAAGCAATGTAAACAAAAATTTGCTCAAACACATTGATCATCCATAAACAAATTTCATTTTTCTTCATTTTATTGGGTAGTGGTATTGCTGTTTTGTTTAATATTTGTCTTGATTTAAATTTAGCCCAGTCTCTTTTGTAAACTAACAATGTGTATTGTGCTAGCTGCATTCATATACATCATAAACATCTCTGTGAAAATCCACAGGCGTGAGAACAATGATGTGGGTATAGCTTATCTCCAGTGTAACCAGTAAAAATTTTTAAAATGAACCAGGGTATGAAGATAGTGATCTCAGCAGACTGTAAATTCAACGGTGATGCTTCATGGGTACATCATCAAGGAATCACACTGCCAGATACATTGAAAGGGATAGAAAAGAAGTATATTCCTCCCATCTTGGTTTCCCCTTCCATTGGCCCTGAGAAAAAGGCCATAAACAAACTAATCCGTCTGTGTTACTGAACCTGGGACAAACCCAATTGTATTTTTGAAAGCCTGGTCTGTATCCCTGGGCACTTATTGCTTTCTTTGGAGTTTTACCTACATTATCTTGTCACCTCAATGTTTACACTACCAACTGTGTGACCTTTGGCAGGTCACAGACATAAATTTAACCATGACCTTTAAACCTTCATATCAAAGATCTAACCCCATGAAATGCTAGTTGTTCATAGCAGCCTCAGTAGTTACTCTTTGTTGTTGTAAATACATCTATCACAAAACTGTTGGTGTTCAACTTGGCTTAACATGCACAAGCTTTTTATTTTATTACCTTGATTTTTAATATAACAAGCTAAATTAAATGACATTCTCAAGCAGAGATTTTTAATTTTTGTTTCCTATATTTTTCATTCTCCATATGAGTGAAACCATTTAATTAATTTACACAGGTAACAGCAAAAGGTGAATCTGGGAGCAAAGGTGAATGATGAAGGATGAAGTTGAATAAATCAGTTTAATTTTTGGTTTTATTTATATTCTTCTACTGCTGCAGGGAAACATTGGCAGCAAGAGGAAGGGAGTGTTACAAAGTGCCAAAAATTCAGCACCAAATGAATTTGTATCCTCATTTCCACAATTTGACCTGAGTTCATTGAAGCTAATTTGGTATATCATCAGAGAAGTAAATATCTATGATGTGTGGTTCCTGTTCTTTGAGTATGTGGCCTAGAACAGATGACAAACACAAAACTATACTATGATGTAATCTGAAGATTTTGGATTTGAGGGAATGCATAGTTTACATTTTCTTTCACTAACTCCACTCTGTGTTTTGAGAGAACTCAGAAGACAGTGTTATATTCGATTGCACACCTAATAACAACAATAGCAACTTGGTTTAGATATCTGTTTAATGAAGATGGTCACATTCAATGACTGAAATTTACAGGGCTATTATGAATTTTTATTAATTTATCCAAAAATTAAAGTTATTATGAATTTACACAAATTTTAAATTTGCATATTCATATGTATATATTATATTCTAAATTCTGCTGCATATGTAAAATACAGTATAACTTTAAAGTTTGTATAAAATTATCATGAATTTAAAGAAATTATAATGAATTTATCCAAAGATTAAATTGATTCTTTTCAATCTCTAAGAAAATATTTAGACGATTATAACCCACATATCAACTGATTTTTGGCCAAGAATACTATTTTCAATGAATGGGGAAAGAAGGGTTTCTTAAATCAGTGGTGCTGGAAATTTTATTGTCACAAGCAGAACAATGAAACAGGTTCAACGGGTCGGCATACCACACAAAAACAAATTCAAAATGAGTAGGAGTTAAATGTGTAAACTAAAGCCATAAAATTCTTAAAAGAACAAGGAGGGGTAATCCAAGTTTTCAGCAGTGGATCATCTACTCTAAAACAAAAACAAAAACAACAAAAAGTAAAATAAATTAATTTAACCTTATTAAAACTTTATTCATCAAAATATTTAATAAAAATAAAAAGTGAGATGACGGCCTTTTAACTTTCAGAATATCTGAAAAAATATATCTCACAAGAATATCATAAACTAAAACCAAACTCACTACATGGAGTCAGTTCTGACTCACAGTGACCTTTGGGCAGAATAGAATTGCCCCTGTGAGTGTTTTCAGACTGTAAATCTACAGAATTAGAAAGCCTACATATTTCTCCTATGGATCTCATTGGTGATTTCAAAATGCTGGCCTTGAAACTGGCAGCCCAACTTGTAAGCACTACACTACCAGGGTTCCTTGAAACAAGAATATAATAACCAAAATATATATGAGACATTGACAAATGTAATTCAATCACAAAATGGACAATAGACTTGAGTAGACCATATACCAGAAAGGGTTTTCAAATGACCACCAAGCTCATGATAAGATGCTCAGCATCATTAGCCATCAAAGAGATGCAAATAAAACACAACGGATGTCATTTCACCCCATTAGAATGCTAAAGGTTTGTGAAAGAGAGCTAATTTTGGTGAAAATGCAAGGAATTTTGAACGCTTATTCATTGCCCCTGAAAACGCACCATAGAACAGCCATTGCGGAAATAGATTGGCAGTCCTCAAAATGCTAAAAATTACCATTGCCAAATGCCAAACGGCATTACCAAAATGCCAAATTACCATTGTCCTCGGAATTTCTCTCCTAGCTATATACTCAACAGACTTGAAAACAAGGACTCAAAATGAGATAGTTCACAAATGGTCTTTGCAAACCTATTGACCACAGCCCAAAGAAATACACAATCTAAATGCAATCAAAGCTGAATGGTAAACAAAATATGAGGCATACAGAAAATGGAATATTCTTCAGCCAATAGGTGAATACAAGTCTTGATACATATGAAAGTATAGTTAAAGCTCAAAGACCTTATGTTGAGTAAAATAAGCCAAAAACAAAGGACAAATGTATGGTCTCACTTAATAAAAAGAAAAGGCAATCATAATTGTAAAAATTAGTTGTTAGTGGGCTGAGCCCTGGTGGCGTAGTGGTTGTGCGCAGGACTGCAGCCCACTGGGTTAGAAGTTCAATTCCAGCTCCCAGGAGCAAAGGCTGGGCCTCCTACTCCCACCACCTGAGGGCAGTGATGCCTAAAAAAAAAAAATTTTAATTAAATAAAAAATTTTAAAAAATTAGTTGTTAGTGGTTATCAGGGTTGAGGGAAAAGGGATTAACAATGTTGGGAAAATCACATTGGTTAAGAGTAAGATTTTCTGGGCTGAGCCCTGGTGGTGTAGTGGTTGTGTGTGGGACTGCGGCCCACTGGGTTGGAGGTTCAAATCCAGCAGCAAGGCTGGGCCTCCTACTTCCAACACCAGAGGGCAGTGATGCTCCCCCTCAAAAAAAGAGTAAGATTTTCCAGTTGAGAGTTGTAATTACTACAAGTAAGTTGTGCACCAGTAAAAAGTTTGATTAGCAATGGATATGTGCTAGATACATTTACAGCAACAAAAAAAGCAGCTTTTGGAACTGATTACACATGCAAATTGTGGACTCTAGATAAGGAAGACCTAAGAAGAATTGAGTTATGGTTGTGGCAAAGCATACTGAATGAGCAAGTCTCTCTGGGAAAAAAATACAACCCTTAGAAACAAAATGGTGAGACTTAGTCACACGTACTTTGACAAAATTAATTATCAGGAGGGACCAGGCTGTAGAGAAGGACATCATGCTCAATGAAGTAGAACATCTGCTCAGTGAAGTAGAACATTTTGCATGCCAAAAAAAGGCCCTCCAAGATGAATTAAAACAGTGACTGCAATAATGGGCTCAAACACAGGAACAATCATGAAGACAGTTCAGAGGCAAGATGAACAGTGCTTCCACTCTTATACATGGGATTGCTATGCACTTGCCCTTAACAAAAGCATCAAAAAACACCACACAATATTTGGCTCCTCAGCTTGGATATTTAGACTCATGATTTCATTAACCATCCCACTTAATTGGTCTGATGATATTCTACATCCTAGTTCCTTAGGTGCTGGGATATGAAAAGCTTGTAAAAAGTCATTTCTACACAATAACTGGTAGCTCTTCACCTAAGCAACAGAGGAAGCAAGAGAGAAAGTACTAGGAGAATATGAAATGCATGGTTTTTTGCCTCCATGAACAATTGTCTCCTTTACCACAAAACCAGAAGAACTCTAGTGTCCAGTTACCATTACTGAATACAGTGATCAAAGGGAACATAGAAAAATTCCTGATCAAGTGGGGAAATGCAGCACAGAATTTCAAAACAATATGGTATCTAGTTTTCTAGAGTTATGGAGCATGCATGATGAACCCCTGAAACTACTGCCCTGAGAATATCTATAATAAAACTTAATCCAAAAATATCCTCTCAACTCTTAAAATTGAATAACAACTTAGCTTATTTTTAAGTAACCTTTAAGCATTATGATTCTTGAAGAACAATCTATATGGGATCTAATTGATAGCAGCATCTTTAAATGTTAGATAAGAACATTTGAAGACAGGGAGTTTATAGTAATGAGGAACAACTGGGAAAAGGATGATGAGAATGGTTACACAACTGGAAATGTAACCACTGTCCCTAAGTTGGACATGCACAATCTCTTTAGGTATTGTGTGTTCTAAACAACAAGAAAAAATGATGAAATAAATATAAGGTTTTTGTTATTACAAAGTGCTACCTCCACAAGGATTTATTCTCAAGTGCCCTGGATCAGTGCCATTTCTCACAATTCTTGTCCTTTGAAACACATCACTACAATTTTAATTGTATGTTCCATGTCTAACTTCCACATCAGACCTAAGGGTGAAGGGCCATAGATGTAATGATCACTGCCATGTCATCAGTATCTTGTACCATGCTTAATATACAATAAGCAAAAATACTCAGTTTGATTGATTCCTATAATTGATTCTTCTGAAGAAAACTGATCATCCAAACATCTGAAATGGACTCTTGAGTTAGGATATGCTTAATACAACTCCTGCAAAGGGTATAATACAAGTGCATTATATTAAATCCAGCACTTATAAAGTTCAGGGAGACTTCCCTTGGGGATTCTTCAGGCTCTCCTGTATAGTTTCATCATCTTCTCATTAAATGTCTTCTCTTATTGGATGGTATGTGTGTAAGAGAGAGCGAACACATGTGTGCATATTGCTTGATAGCATTCTAATAATTCCCATTGCATCTGTAACCGTCACCTTCTCCAGTGAAAATTATATTTCCTGCAAAGATCCAACACTATTCCCTGTGCTGGCTATTATTCCAGCCTTCTGAGGGATTTTCTATGGACACAAGAAAGACCGTGCCTGCGTGCTGTTGAAGAAGAGAGAGCAGAGGAAATGGGACAACTGGCAGGTTCACCTTTCTAATTTGAAAGGTAAGTGAGGCCATCTCAAAGCTCTTTAGAAAATGCAACGTTAGCTTAAAATGATCATTATAATTATCATTCTAATATCATTCCATCTTCAGTCCTTCAAAGAAAATAATCCATTTGCAATTCTTAAAGTACATGGCATTTGAACTGATTGCTTTAGTCTTACTAAGGTTCCCTGCCTCTAAAATAAAATATTAGCCTACTAGAGGCACATTGAAGATAGGAACTTTGCTTTGTTTTCTAATTGGAACTCATTCAATGCCATGATATTCCATGAGCATTTATTGAGCACAAGCAAGGTGCAGAAAAAAAGCACATGAGACACAGTCTTTCTCTGAACATATATTGAAAGTTATTTTGCAAGTATTGGGTGGAATCCAGTGCTTCCCAGTCCACTGTGACAGTGATCAACCCTGTGGAACAGACTGGAATAGTCTCATAGGAATTCCAAGGCTGTAAATCATCATAAGAGCAGACTGCGCGTCTCTGCTACCTCTCCCCCCAGAAAGTGGCTGGTGGGTTCAAACTCAGCTTTCCCTACTAGTTTTATGTCATTAATGCCTTCCATTTATAGATTGCATAGAAGTTTGCAATGTATCCCCCCCCCCCATTGGTTTGTCATGTAATTGACTCACAAGCAGAAAATGAATATATTGGTAAAAGGGAAATTGCAGTATGAAGTAAAGCCTTTTTGTGTAACTACTGTAACCCATCTATAACCATTCATTTATTTAAAAATAATTACTGGATGCAATGCTAGAAGTATAAATCTAGCAATTGTATTGACAATGGTATTAAAGTCCCTGCCTTCCAGGAGTTTACATTAGGAGGAGGTGGTGGAAAGCATAAGCACATAGTAATAGGTTATAAAAAGTACTGCATTAATCCCAAGCATTTCCACATGAAGCCTACAATATAAGCCTATGCTTTCCCATCTCATGAACAAAGAATCTGAAACTTGTAAAGCTTCAGTAACTTGCTTGGCATCACCCCACTAGGATAAAAAATTCTGGACTCTAGCTTCAAAGATTGTCATCTTTCGAGAAAGTTGTCTCTAAATGCTATAATCCAGTTCTGATTTGGAGGGTCCACCATTGAATCTTGACCTGACATAGTGTCTGTTAGCCTAGAAGCTGATTGCTCAGAACTGAGAGAAAGACATTAATTTGAAAGAACTTCAAGGTTCCCTTCCCAGAGATCATATTTGGCAATTCCCAGGTTCCTTATTGGATATTTCAACCAATGTCTAATGGAACCACAAGATACCAAAATATCCATTAGACCTAACTCCCTCATATATCTCTTACCTTAACTGATCACTGCAACAAAGACAACTAGAAGAGGCACAACATTGGAACTCAAATTAATGGGTGGAAATTAATTGTAACTATGAATGCAAGTTTTTCTAATTTAAAAATGACATAATTTAAAGTCACCTTCTTTAATTGAATGCAATAGAATGTCTTACCAAAGTAAATAGCACCCAACTCTAAATATCTATACAGAATCTCTGTTATTATTATGATAGACATCTTTACAGATTTCTGCTGAGCATGAAAACATTCTTCATCTAAAATAACAGCAAGTGATACATTTAGTACTTTGACTCCACCCTGAAAAATAATCTTGCCACGTCTACAAATACAATTATACATTATCAATTTAAACAGTTTCAAAATATTGCTGTGTACTATCTTATCACAATATATTAAAATAATAGTCTACAGTAGATATTTACTTAAATTCCAATTTTTTAAACTTAAACTCCCTGGAATGAGCTTCATACTTACAATAAAAAACACATAACTTATTACCTTTTGAGGATACATTTTTAAAGCAAAATTTTGGGGTCACAAAATTTACACCAAAGACACTTTGACACATTTTGCCAGAATGTGTCAGCAGAAAGCTTGTTTTCATATATATTCATACCAACTTATGGGAAAAGAGAAGGCTTTCTAAATATCATGCCAATAGTAGATCTTTTCAACCTTTGTCATCCTACAAAATAAGAGGTGATATCCCATTGCAGTTTTATTTTGTCTTTGTGAATATATGTGTGTATACATACATATTATTTTAATAATTTTACTGGGGCCTCTTACAGCTCTTATAACAATCCACGCATCAATGGTCTCAAACACACTTGCACATACATTGCCATCATCATTTCTGAAACATTTTGTTTCTATTTGAGTCCTTAGTAACAGCCCCTCTTTTCCTTCCCTTCCCCACCCTCCCATCCTCATGAACCCTTGATAAATTATATATTATTATTATTTTCATATATTACACTATCTGCTGTCTCCCTTAACATACATCTCTGTTATTCATCTCCCTGGGGAGGATAAGGGGTATACATCGATTTTTGCGATCAGTTCCCCCACTCTCCCCCTTCTCTCCCTACCCCACCTTCCTTCTACCATCATAATATCGCTACTCACGTTAATGTTCCCAAGGGTGTGGTGTCCTGGATTCCATGTCGAAGGCACTTCTTTGTATCAATGCATATACGCCCATCTAACCGGGTTTGTAAGGTAGAACTGGGGTCATGATAGTGGGGAGAAGGGGGAAGTATTAAAGAACGAGAGGAATGTTAAGCGCTTTGCCGGTAGCTATACTGAACCCTGCTCATTGCAGTTTTGATTGGGTTTTCTTTGATATATAGCGTAGGAGAACCAATCCACTGTGTTTTTCTTTGAAGCACAGCCCATTTTTGTTTTAAATTATTTGTATCATTGATTTATAAGAACTTCATATCTTACCAATGAGTCCTAGGAGTTCAACAACTTAAGTTCTGCTTATTGATTTATGTCTACCAGCCACCCACTGGAGAAAGATAGATGAGGCTATCTGCTTCCATAAAGATTTACAATCTCAGAAATCTACAAGAGTTCAGCATTATTTGGAATCAAATCAATAGAAATGAGTTTGTTTGGGGTATGGTATTAGAATCAACTGGACAGCAGCAATTTGGGGTTCGTGCGGGTTAAAGATCAGAGTGCTGAAAATTTTTAATTATAATCTTCATGGATATCTGTCAATGCTTTTAAATTATTATTAGATCTTTATAATCCTTCGGAAGTGTAAAGGTTTCATTTTTCATTTAATCAAATATAATAACCTTTGATGGAATATATAAGAAAGTTATATTTACCCCAAACTTTATACAAATAATTACTAAAATTTTGTTCTATCTTAATTGTTTTAGCATATATCTATATTATTAAGCTTGCAAAATCTTCTTGAATTTTGCACTGTTTCTTTACACTACCATAATCACCTGTGAAAATTGGAAAATTAAAATACTGTTTAATTGGAATTTCCATTTCTAAATTCAATTTTTTTTAATTACACTTTCGCATGAAGATGCAATTATAAGATTTTGAGTGAAACATTGTTGGCAAATTAATATTAGAGCTCCACTAGATAAACCAGATAAGAAACCTTTCTGGGGCTGCGGATCAGGCTGTATGCAGTTAACTACATACAGGGTGGTAGGGTGGTAGGTCAAGCACACCAGCTGCTCGGCAGGAAGAAATGAAGCTGTCTTCTATTGAGTCATAATCAACTCAGTGGTAGCTTGTTTGGTGTTTTACAGCTAATTTAAATAGGACAACTTACAATTTTGGAATTCCTCACACCTTGGGCATTTTATAAACCTCATTCTCAATGCCTCCCACACCTTAGCTTTCCATGTTCTCTCTCTCACTCCTTGACTCCCAGGACTGCTCTGCTCCCCTGGCTATTGACCCATTCCACCTTAGCCTGCATGACCAACGACTCCTTCTCTGCCTACTGGATTCCTGTGCACCTGCCTTCTCATCACATGCCACAAAGGGTGATGGAGAGTTTCCAACAACAAAAGAAACAAAGTAGAGATTTAAAAATATGAATGAAAATTATGTATTTGGAAATTAGGCTATACATATGCTTTAGAGCACTTTGAAAACAAAAACAAGGCATGATCAGCTACATATCCTTTATTGTCTAGGACAGGGGTTCTCAGCCTTCCTAATTGTGTTAGTCTGGGTAGACTAGAGGAACAAACTTCAGAGACACGCATATAGGTATAAGGAAAAGGTTTATATACGAAAGAAATGTGACCCTAAGAAGGCATCCCAATCCAGTCCAGTGCAAAGTCATAAGTCCATAATAACCCATATGCCCGAAATCAGTCTATAAAGTCTGCTTCCAACTCAGGAAGTCACAGGTCAGTGGGTGCAGAATTCTGGCGCTGGCAGGGTCTCCCCATGGCTCCTCGCTTCCAGGGCTCAGGTCCATCAACAGCATGCCGCTCCAGCTTCAGAGGTCTGTCTTCATCAGGGCAAAGCCGTGTGGTCTCTCCGCTGGCTACTCCAGCCTCCCAGCAGCCGCCATTCTGTGTTGCCTGTGGTTAATCATCTCTGAAACTAACTCCCAACAACTGGGGAAGATAGCTTCTCATCTTCACGAGGGAAATACCGCGAGATTTCCCAGGAGTCTCAGGAGAAAGCCATGCCCACACAGAGGCCTCACTGGCTATTCAATGGCTATCTCCAGATTAACATGTCAGACTCCACCCCTACATTTCAATTATAAAATTAACATAAGCACATGACTGTCACACTAATGCAATGACCCTTTAATACAGTTCCTCATGTTGTGGTGACCCCCCAACCATAAAATTATTTTCATTGCTACTTCATAACTATCATTTTGCTACTATTATGAATCAGGCAGCCCCAGTGAAAGGGTCATTCAATGTCCAAAGGAGTCGAACTTCCAGACTGAGAATCGCTGGTCTAGGAGAACAAATATTACTGGCTTCCCAGGGGGGTTCCCTCTTGCATTTGACTCTAGTACAAATGTTTCCCTTGGGATTCCATATAGTAGGAAAATTAATGGATTCCACTCTCACTATACAACTAAGATAAATGTTTTTCCTTGAAAAGTCCTTGATAAAAAGCAATAACCTAATTCCAAATGTATGATATCATTCATATAACTTTCTACTATTTGATATGTGTCAGCAAAAAAAATTCCAAACCATCAGTGCTCAGTCATGTGTTACTAGGTGTTAGAAGTCCTACTGGCTTTTTATTAGCAGAACCCTTAAAGATATACTGTACATTCTACAGAAAAGACTTTATTCTAATGAAGAAAACATCATGGATCCAGGAAAATTAACAGAGAAATTTTTTAATTATTTTATTGGGGGCTCTTACAGCTCTTATAACAATCCATACATCCGTTGTGTCAAGCACATTTGTACAAATGTTGCCATCATCCTTTTCAAAACACTTTCTTTCAATTTCTCATTTTCCCCCTCTCCTCCACCCTTCCACCCTCATGAACCCTTGATAAATTATAAATTATTATTGCTATTATTATTATTGTATCTTATACCATATGCTATCTCCCTTTATTCATGTTTCTATTGTTCATCACCCTGGGTGAAAGGGGATTATACGTCCATTACTGTGATCAGTTCTCCCTTTTTCCCACCACCTCCCCATTACTCTCATGGTATTGCTGCTCCCATTATTGTTCCTGAGGGGTTTATCTGTCCTCGATTCCCTGTGTTGAGAGTTCTTATCTATACCAGTGCACATGCTCTTGTCCAGCAGGATTAGTAAGGTGGAGCTGGGGTCATGATAGTGGGAGAGAGGAGAGCATTAAAGAACTAGAGGAATATTGTATGTTTCTTCAGTGCTATACTACAACCCTGGCTAGCTTATCTTTTGTTGTGACCCTTCTGTAATGGGAGGTCCAATTGCCTCCAGATGGGATTTGGGTTTCCACGTTGCCCTCCCACCCCATCTCATTCACATCAATATGATTGTTTTGGATCTTCTGGCATCTAATATCTAATCCTGTCAACACCTCATGATCACACAGGTTGCTGTGCTTCTTCTATGTGGACTTTGTTTCTTCCCAGCTAGGTGGCCTCTTGATTACCTTCATGATTTTAAGACCCCAGATGTTATAGCTTCTTATAGCCAGGCAACACCAGCTTTCTTCCCCACATTTGCTTATGCACCTGCTTTGTCTTCAGCGATTGTGTTGGGAAGGTGAGCATCACAGAATATCAGATTATTAGAGCAAAGTGGTCTTACATTAAGGGAGGACTTGAGTAGAGGCCCAATGTCCATCTGCTACTCTAATACTGAACATATAAATATATGTGCATATATATATGTCCCTATCATTATATATAAATATATTTGCATATGTATGTGCCTGTATTAATACCTCTATAAATGTCTTTTGCCTTCTAGTTCTTTCCTCTATTTCCTTTTGCTTTCCTCTTGTCCAACTATCATGTCTGACTTTCATTTGGCATTCAGTAATTCCTCTTGGCTAAGAGGCAGTTGATCAAACCCCACAAGGTATTCTAGTCCCTCCTTGCCATGGATTTTAGATCACAAGTTGTTCCCTTGTCTCTGAGTTTGCAGGCTTCTCCCTTCCTTCCTCCCACCTCCCCCTCTCCCATGACCCTCTGGGACCACAGTCCCATTATTTTCTTCTCGGAATTGTTTACCTTATCTAGAAAGGGGGGAGTTAAATTGT
This sequence comes from Nesogale talazaci, assembly GCA_004026705.1. Taxonomy (NCBI): domain Eukaryota; kingdom Metazoa; phylum Chordata; class Mammalia; order Afrosoricida; family Tenrecidae; genus Nesogale; species Nesogale talazaci. The sequence continues at coordinate 270,645 of PVJH01000266.1, forward strand.
TCCAGGTCTGTCTGACCTTTATGAATATTTTCCAGTAGAGTCTGATGAGGTGCCAAGCCCTGTCCCCAAAGTCTATTTTTGGTATTCCTTGGGGACTTCATTGCTTTCCTTGCTTCTCTACTGCACTCTCCTCATGTTTAGCCCCAGTGATTGGGGGGCAGGGGTGGCTTGGCTCAGGCACAATTTTTGCACTGTGTCTCCACGGTTGTTCCCTGTAGTACTGAGTCATTGAGGGGATGCTGCATCTCATGATAGGGCCAGTCCTATGATCCTCTCTGTGCATTGGCTGCTCCCAGAAGAAATGCTGTCCTCAGGGCTTGTTGTCTTAGTTTGTTCCTAAGCATTCTGCAAAGACTCACCCCTCTCCCTAAGCTGTATCTTCAGTGTTAGCCTCTGAAATGCATTATTCTTGGGAGGGATTCCAGGTAGCTGGAATTGAGACAGGCCCCACAGGCCTCTTTGTTGGTCAGAAAATGTTTTTATTGAAGAGCCTATGTGTATATCTTAATCCCTCAAATTAACCCTAAGACACACTCAACCTCAGGATAAGAAAAGAGACATTCAAAAGGAAGCTGTTTATGGGATGCTTTACAATACTATTTCAAGAAAGATCTCTACACGAATGGGGGTGGGAAGAAGAGCTTATACCAAGGGTTTAAATAGTAAGTAAATGTTTAGAAAATAAGCATGGCAACATGTATACAAATATCCTTGATATAATTGATATATGGGTTGTTATAAGACCTGTAAGAGCCCCCAATAAAATGATCTTTTAATAAAAGTTTTTTTAAAGAAATAAATAATTAGCAGGTTAAAAAAAGGAATGAAAGAGCTCTAACCTTTATTCAACATTTCTCTTGCCCTTTTCTCTTGTCCCATTTTATGCAAACATAATGACTTGCTCAATTTTAGCTTCTATTAGTAGAATAAATTTTTGTAATCTTATCTATTTATTTTTTTAGTTATCTTGAATATTAAAGTTCTTGAAATATAGAGATATCCTGGTCACAAAGAGTAATATCTTTCTGTTTCCAGATAGTTATTTAAAATTAGTGTAAAGATACTAGAAAATTATCTTATTCTTATCCAGAACCTGCTTATAATTCTCTATATTTCAGCAATGTACAGTCTGATTATACAAAAATAAATTTCCTTCTTTGGTTACCCCTAAAATGATATGAGTTGGGTTAAGCCACCTTTGAGACCTTATTAAACTTTCTTTGAAATTTCTTGTGAAACTTTCATTTGCCTTGAAAAATGGGTACACCTCTACATGCTCTCAAAATCTGTGTGCCCAGCGAGGAAGCTTAGAAGCAATGCCCCCTCTCCCACTTTGCAACATGCATGAACTGTAGTGCTTTAAACAATTGTATCATTCATTGACCGGGTTCTTACCAAATCAACCAAACCCACTGCCATCAAGTGGATGCCAATCCTTGTGCCCTTTATAGGGCCTAGAACTGCCCCTGAGGGTTCCCACAACTGTAAATCTCCATGGAAGGAGACCGTCACATCTTCCTCCCGCAGGAAGGCTGTTGGTTCTGACCACTAACCTTCTGGGCAGCAGCTGAGTCCTGGATCTGCTGTGTCTCCAGCGCTCCTAGCAGGGGTTCGTCGGCCTGGTTTATTTTTGCTATCTGTCTGACATAAGGAAAATAACTGGTGTTAGTCCTTACTCCACTTGTAAAATGATTTACTACTTGACTTCGAGCATTAAAATTTGATGAATGCATTAGTATCAAGACAAAAATAGTCACTTGAGTAAGTTCACCACTAATATTTAACCGTCTACCTCTTTTTAAATTTATTTTCCAAAAGACAAATGTTGAAATGTTGGTCCTAATCTTAATTTTTATTTGGTAGGGTTTTGAAAGTTTGGAACATTTTTCCCCCTCCTGAATGAAAGGTTTAGAATGTACTCAGACCTTGGTGGAATCAGATAACTGTCTCCTTTTTCTAATAAGGAATTTAGGTAATTTTTCATTAAAAAAATAACTCAGGTATGCAAGCACTTAAGTGAATTATCCATGAATATTTTCAATACTCTTAATCTCAGCATTGGTAATGTTTGCTACTAAAAATCTTTTCATAGCTTAAAAACCTCATGTCAAGTGAATTATTTTAATCTACTTTTCTTCTCTTGGCAAAATTTTGCAGACATATTTAGTGCAATAAGAAATAGTGCCCATTCCCATCCCTAAATTTTGATGCTCAATATCTCATAGAGACATTACATCTCTGGAAATCTAAGATTTGTTTACAGATATGCAAAATTATTTAAAGCATAGTCTTCAAAAAGCGAATGGAGATCAAGCCTCCATGTGATGTGAAATAATGTTAATTTTGGATACAATACATGTAATTTTATTCTAATAAACATTTTTGTGTACCAAAAAAAATCTCTGTGTGCCCAGAGTAAGTTCCAGATATTCCATAGTTCCCAGGAGGAAGACACTTGTGATTCAGGTTCTTCTCCTCCTTTATGGACGGCACCAAGACCAGGTGTCAAGCTCTTTGGTTAACAATTTAGACCTTGCCAAGGCCAAAAACAAAGCCCATTGTTTCAAGTCAACCTTATGGGGAACATAGTAAATCTACTCTATAGGACTTTCTAGGCAATCATTTTTAAAGAAGCAATTGGACACCCTTATCATCTGCTGAGCTACTAAGTTCAAACTGCCAATTGAGCCATCCTAGGTCCCCACCTCAGCAATTTACCTACTCAATAAGCTAACCTATCCCTACAAAATCAAAGCAAGTACCAATAGCTCTCTTATCTCAAAGAATAGTGCCATGGGAAACATTTACGGTGTCAGAAAACTGACATATCCAAATTCTTGATTTTCCACTTATTGATTCTTTAATTATGTAGCCGTGAGCTAGTGATTGCCATCTCTAAACTTCCATTTCCCTGTCTAAACTCTCTCTAGAGACATAGTGAGCATCAAGACCGAGAAGAATGCTGTAGATAAAAGCTTTTGGTAAAGCAGGAAGCTTTGTGAAGATACAAAGAAATTACTCTTGTAGTACAAAAGATAAATGATTGTCAAAATCCATTTTTAAGTTGTTTCAGTTTTTACAAAAGGGAAGGGGAGATGCCTGTGGATTAAGCCAGGTGAATCCTCTCTGACCATAGATCAGGAATATAAATAACCTTTCTATCATGCATTAGAAAATGAGTTATTGCAGACACAGGTTAAAATTTAACCCTTCATTATTTGTTCTTCCTTTGACTCATTTTAAATTTGTCCTAGGTCTTACTATATGTTTTCTTTTCTTTAAGTGAGATTTTTCTATGTTTTTATTTATTATTGTTGTTAGCTTTTGGTTTTGTTCTGATTGTATGTTTTTCTGTATATGACATCTAGGATAAATAAATCTACAGAGACAATAAAGGATTAATGGTTTCTTGGGGATATGACAAGAGAACCTGGGCAGAAATGGAGCGCTAATAAAAAGGAGTAAAGAAATAATAAAATATTCTTAAACTGGGGTGATGATTGTACAAGTCTTCTTAATGTGATGGAACTACTGAATCATATGATATGTCAAGTATATATTAATAAAACTGTTATAGAAATAAAAATCATTGTCAGAATGGACTACATTTAATCCATCTCTCTCTGGTCCAGTTGTTCTCAACCTTCCTAATGCTGATACTCTTTAATATAATTCCTCATATTGGGATGAAGGGTTAAATTTCAAGCTGTGTCTGCAATAACTCATTTTCCAATGCAGGAGTGCAAGGCTATTCATATTCCTGGTCTATGATTTAATCCACAGGTATCTCCCCTTCACTTGTGTAAAAACTGAAACAACTTAAAAATGGATTTTGACAGTGATTTATCTTCTTCCTACAAGAGTCATTTCTTTGTATCTTCATAAAGCTTCCTGCTTTACCCAAAGCTTTTGTCCACAGTGTTTCATCTTGGTCTTGATCTTCACTGTCTCTGTGTGTTCTAGAGAGTGTTTAGATATACAAAAATATATATACACTTTGTCTGCTTTCTCATTCTTCTAATCTTAATATCTCTTCCAAGTCACACAAGAAAGAAGTTATTCTCCACCATGGGTCTGAGCAACCGCACCCATGTAAAAGAGTTTGTCTTCCTGGAGCTCACTCAATTTCTGGAACTGGAGTATTTCTTCTTTTCGGTCTTTCTCCTTGTGTATGTAACAACTATGTTGGGCAATGTCCTCATTGTGGTCACCATCACCTCGGAGTCCCGCCTCCACACGCCTATGTACTTTCTCCTAAGGAATAAATCGCTTCTAGACATTGTTTATTCATCCATCACTGTGCCCAAGTTCCTGGTGAATCTTTTATCCAAGAGGAAAAGCATCTCCTACAATGGCTGCATGGCACAGATCTTTTTCTTTCATTTTGTGGGTGGGGCAGATGTTTTTTCCCTCTCTGTGATGGCCTATGACAGATACATGGCAATTTCCAAACCCCTCCACTATGTCTCCATTATGAGGAGAGAGGTATGGTTGGCCTTGGTAGTGGCTTCCTGGCTGGGAGGAGCTCTGCATTCAGCTGTCCAGATAATTCTGTTGCTTCCACTCCCCTTCTGTGGCCCCAACATTCTAGATGCCTTCTACTGCGATGTGCCCCAGGTCCTCAAACTGGCCTGCACTGACACCTTTGCTGTGGAGCTCCTCATGATCTCTAACAATGGGCTACTGACCCTGCTGTGGTTCCTCCTGCTCCTGGGGTCCTACACTGCTATTCTGGTGATGCTGAAATCACAGACTGGTGAGGGAAGGAACAAGGCCCTTTCCACCTGCACCTCTCACATCCTGGTGGTAACTCTCCATTTTGTGCCGTGTATTTACATCTACTGTCGGCCCTACATTACCCTGCCCATGGACACGGCCATATCCATCAATAACACAGTCATCACCCCTATGCTGAACCCCATGATCTACACACTGAGGAACCAAGAGATGAAGGCAGCCATGAGGAGACTCCAAAGACGGCTTCAGTCTTCTGAGAGCAATGAAGTAGGAAAAGGAATCAGATGAAAACTGGAAATCAGAATTTTCTCAAACATATAAATAAAGATAAGAGACAGATATTTATTTTCACCTCAGTCACTTACCGACCGTAGAGTGGACCAGTTTCATGGAAACTCCATATGCACTGAAAACAATGAAACTTCATTATTGCTGATCAGAAGATTGTGATTTTGGGAATTGAGTTGCCAGGCCTTTTTTCCTAGTCTATATTACTCTGATGTATAACATTTATTTCATCACTTCTCCCACCTTATCACACTCAGGATCTCATCTTCTTAAAGGGTAAAGAAGATCCTTTCTGGGTCCTGACTCTTAAAGACTATACACTGCAGCTTTGTGAGACTCAAAAATTGAAGTTTAAATCATTTAATCACTCACTCAATTCCTACTCATTGTGCCCTTTTAAAGCAGGTAGAACTGCCCCCGTGAGTTTCCAGTACTGTAACTCTTTTGTTGTTGTTGTTGTTGTTATTGAACTCTTTATAGAAGTAAAAAGCCTCATTTTTCTTCAGGAAGACTATTGATGCTTTCAAACTACTGGTCTTACAGTTCACAGTCCAAATTCCTATGTCATCAGCACTCTACTTATATCCCTGGTATATTTAAAACAATGGGCTTTACATTACTAAAGAAGAAAACCCAAGTAGGAAACCTTTCATTTCCAAATCTCAAAACCCAATGCAGAATCAAAACAGCTTGAAGTTATGGGAGAGACAGGGAGATCCTACCTACAAACATATAGGTTTCACAGAAGGTATTTGTAACCTGGTTTTTTATCTTTGCTGCATATATTTATGAATATAGGGGAACATAACCAAACCCAAAACATTCCTACTGCCAATGAGTTGATGCTGACTTATTGTGGTCCTGTAGAACACGGTAGAATCGTCCTGTGAATTTCCAAGACTGGAACACTTCATGAGTGTGCAGAGTCCTGCTTTTCTCCTGAGGAGCAACTGGTGGTTTTGAACTGCTGGCCTCGTTTAACCACTACACCACTAGAGCTCCTATGGTGAAGCATAGAGAAAACAAATTTGGGAAAGCATTTTAGACATAACAGAATGAGACGTTGGGCCAGTGGGCTCAGGAAAATAGTCTCAGGGGACATCAAGGTCAATTGACATAACAGAGTTCATAAAGCCTCCTACTTGGTGAGTCGTGACAGGGTCTTAAAAGCTAGTAAGAGGGAAAAAAAAAAGCTAGTAAGAGAGTGAGGAAGTGGATCTCGCCGTGTTGTGTGTGAGTGAGAGAGCAAGTGAGTGAATGAGTGTGTGAGTGGGAGGGGGAGACTCAGCTTGTTCTTGTGGGTGAATTCCCCCTCCCCTGCATCTCTCCCCCTTTGGGTCATAGGAAATGAGGATGATGAGGAGGTAGAGAATGATGCTGACAAATGGTCTCTTCATAATGCACTGGAGCGGAAATGTAGGGAGCACATCAAAGACAGTTTTCACAGCTTGTGAGATTCCATCCTTTCACTCCAAGGAGAGAAGACATCCTGGGCCTAGATCCTAGACAAAGCCACAGAGTATATCCAGTATATGCGGAGAAAAAGCGCACGCGCGCACACACACACACACACACACACACACACACCAACAAGATATTGATGGCCTGAAGCAAAAGAATGCTCTCTAGGAGGAGCAAGTCTGAGCACTGGAGAAAGTGTGATTGAGTGCCCAACTGCAGACCAATGACCCCTCCTCAGACAACAGCCTCAACACCAATGCCAAAGACAGCACCATCTCTACCCTCTAAGGAGGCTCAGAGTCGGAGCCGAAAGAGTCCCAGAGCAGGAAGAAACTCCAGATGAAGGCTCCTAAGCAGCGGGACAAGCCAGTAATAAAAACTGTCGTCTCTTCCTCTCAGTTCATCGTTAGACCCCTCTAAAAGACTCTTTATTGTTCCACCATTTGTGTGTGTGTGACTTAGAAACTCTTGGACAACAGCTCTGGTTCTTCTCCATTTTCACTCCCCCCACCCTGCAGTGTTTTCCCCAATGTTTTCCCTTCAGGGATTCCCTGTTCCCACCAGGAATTTTTAAACCAAAACACCCCAACCTGGCAGCTCTTTCTGTGGAGGACAGACAGCTGGCCAGACTTCTGGTGTACATGGCGTCCTCACTGCCCCATCTGCTCCTCCAGCCTCAGGCCTCACCTCTGGGTGATAGGCTTTGTGAATCTGTGAAATGCCGCACTTTACAAAGATGATCAGTTTAAAATAATCAGAATTATCCCTCTACCTGCTCCTTTTTAAGGGTTTCCCCCCCTCTTCTCACCCTCATATTCCAAAAAAAAAAAAAAGATATTTATCATTCTTACTGAAAGACCAGATCCTCGGAGAAGCTTGTGGCTTAAAAGGAACATGGGCACAGGTTTGCAGCTTAGGCTCTTTGACATGTCTAATGCCTGCTCCTTGGACTTCTTGGACTGGTGAGAAAGCCTGGGTCTCCAGCCCTTCAGGGAGGGGAACATGTCATCCCCCAGGGAGGGGGGCAGAGAGAGGGGAAGCTAGGTGGAGGGCAGAGGTTTTGTATTGAGGGCCAGTGGTGATGTTTTGATATTTATTTCCTACTACTGAAATTTGAAGCTGAATGAATTGTTCCTGTTTCCGATGATGTTGGCATTAGAAAGCAACAGATTCATAAAGTTAGGAACAAATCTTCCTTTCCTTCTGTGTGCATTTCTAAGAAATAGTGACAACTGATTTTGTATGTAAATACCAAAAGCAATTTACCTGGTATTAAACTCACACACCCCAGTGCAGCCCCTGCCTCCCTCGCTGGAGCCCGTCTCCATTCCACCGCCCATCCCTGGGTCTGGCTGCGGTCACCAGGTCCCAGGTCATTTCCTTGTCACCTCCTCTGTTCCCAGCATTCGCTGATTTCTAGTGTATACTCTGTAGTCTTAGTCGTGTTTGATTCCATACCATAGAAATAAAATGTTGTACATGCTGTGAAAGAGTTGTCTGGCAAATTAAGACTTCCCCCCTTACTATAAGACTATAAATAAAAACTTATTCTACCCTTTTTTAAAGAGTTAATAAGCCATCATTTAACGTGCACCTGTTAACCTCTCCCTGTCTAGAGGAAACAAGAGTAAGGTAGAAGGTCCTACTTTGAGGATAAAAATCAAAGACACATAGAAATAATTAGTCGATTGAATTATTGGGTCAGGTAAGCATCAGCTTCCATGACCAGGATAACTAGATGATGTCTAGTTACTACTAACAACTGCTCTGAAAAGGAATACATTAGAAAGGACTTCATAGAAATGTGAAGAAAATGTGAGACAAAATAAACATTTTAGACAAAACCATAAATAACTATCACACCAGTCATGTAGCAGATGACGCTCCTCTGAGACTATGATCCTATGTCACATATCAGACCTGGGACAGACGTCAAATCATTGGTTCCATTTTTAGAGAAACCAAGTTGGTGTTCTTGGTTTGGTGCCATCACGTGAGTTCCAACTCCAAGTGACCCTGTCTCCAGCAGAATGAAGCACTGTGCCATGCTCACAATTGTGGTTATGTTTGAGGCGATTGTTAGAGCCACGGGTCAATCATCTTGTCAAGGATTCTCCTCTTTTTCATTGGTCTCTACTCTACTAGGCATGATGTCCTTTTGCAAAGACTGATCTCTCCTGACAACGTGCTCAAGATATGTGAGACAAAGTGTTATCCTCCCAGCCTCGAAGGAACATTCCAACCATACCTCTTCCAAAACATATCTGCTTGGTGTTTTGTCAGATGGTATTTTCAATATTCTTTATCGGCGTAATGATTCAAATAGATCAATACCTCTTTGGTCTTTTTTATTCCATGTCCAACTTTCATATGCATATGAGGCAATGTAAAATACCATGGCTTAGGTCCGGTGCACCTTAGTCCTCAAAGAAACATCCTTGCATTTCAACATTTTAAAGAAGTCTTGTGCAGTAGATTTACCCAATGCAATATATCATTATATCTCTTGAGCACTGCTTCCATGAGCATTGATTGTGGATCAAGAAAGATAAAAATCCTGGACTACTTCAATCTTACTCCACTTTACCTATGTATATACTTGTGAGGATTTTGATTTTCTGTCCATTGAGTTGTAAAACATACTGAAGGCTAAAATCAGCAAGTGTTTCCAGTCTTCTTCATGTTCAGCAAACAATGTGTCATCTATACATTGTAGGTTCCTTCTAAATCTCTTCCAATTCTGATGCCACATGATTCTTCCTATGATACAGTTTCTCTGATTATTTGCTCAGCTTACAGATTGAAAAAGTATGGTGAGAGGACACAACCATGATGCATCTTTCCTAATTTTTTTGGGGGGGAGGGCGCATCACTGCTCTCCGGTGGTGGGAGTAGGAGGCCAGCCCCACTGCTGGAATTGAACCTCCGTCCCAGTGGGCCGCAGTCCCGCGCACAACCACTACACAACCACCGGGGCTCAGCCTTTTTCTTAATTTTAAACCAAGTAGTGTGCCCTTGTTCTGTTAGCACAACTGTCTCTTGATCCATTTATAGGTTATATATGTGCACAATGTAGTCTTCTGGAATTCCCATTCTTTTCAAGGCTGTCCAAAGTGGTTATGGTCCACACAATCAAATACTTTGGCATAGTCAATAGAAACCAAGTAAATATCTTTCTGCTCTCTGCTGTAAGCCAAAATCCTTCAGACATCAGCAGTGATACCCTTGTTCTCTGTGTTCTTCTGAATCCAGCCTGACTCTCTGACAGCACCCTGTCAATATTCTGCTGCAAGCGATGTTGGATGAAATTCAGCCAAAAATATACTTGCATGTGATATTAATGACATTGTTAAATAATTTCTGCATTCTATGGGGTCACCTTTCTTTGGAGTCAGTACATATATTGAGTTGGCAAGGTAGTTAGTTCTCTTCCACATTTCCTGGTAAAGACAAGTGAGTGTTTCCAGAACCCCAAGAACTTGTTGAAACATTTCAATTGGTGTTGATTCCATCCATTTCTGGGGCCTTATTTTTGGCTAATATTTTCAGTGTACCTTGAGTTTCTTCCTTCGGAAACATTGATTCCTGCTCATAGGCTACCTCCTGAAGTAGTCATCAGCTAGTTCTTTTTGGTACAGTGACTCTGTATATCCTTTGCATTTTATTTTAATGCTTCAACCATCCTTCAATATTTACTTCCTAGACACTTTCAAGACTACAGATTTTTCTTGGGTCATTTCGGTTTAAAATATCCGGATTGTGCTCTTCTTTTATGGTTTTCTAACTCTAGTTCTTTGCACATTTCATTATAATATTTTGCTTTCTTTTGTCAGCTGCCCATTTTTAGATTTTCTGTTTAGCTCTTTGATATCATCATATTTTCCATGTTCTTTAGTTGCTGTCTGATTCAGAGCAAATTTCAGGGTTTCTTCTGACACCCACACTGATCTTTTCTTTCCTGGATTTTTAATGACCTTTTTCTTTCTTCATGTGTGATGTTCTGGATGTCTTCCCACAGCTCTTCAGATCTTCTGAAAGTAGCATTCAATGCATCAAATCTGTTCTGAAGATGTTCTTGAAATCCAGGTGTGATAGACTCCTAAGTTGTATTTTGGCTCTTGAGGACTTGTTTTCATTTTCTTCAACTTCAAACTAAACTTACATGTGAACATTTGGTGATCTGTTCCACAGTCGGCCCCTGATATGGTTTTTGCTTCTGGTTTTGAACTCCTCCTTTGTCTGTTTCTACATCTGTAGTCGATTTGATATCTGTGTATTTCATCTGGAGAAGTGCATGTGTATATTCATCATTTGTGTTGTTGAAAAGGGTATTTGCAAGGAAGAAGTTGTTGATCTTGCAAAATTCTGTCTCATGATCTCCTTCATATCTATCACCAAGGCCTCATTTTCCAATTACTGTTTTTTCCTTTTTGTTTCCAATTTTTGCATTACAACCATCCATAATTTTAAATCCATCTTGATTGTGTGTTTGATCAGTTCCTGACTGAAGATCTTGGTAGAATTAATTTCTTCATCAGTAACTTTTGTGATTGGTGCATAAATTTTAATAATAATTGTATTGATTGGATTTCCTTGAATTTGGATAGATACAATGCGATCACAGGTAGCATGGTACTTCCAGATAGATCTTGAAATGTCCTTTTGACCAAGAATGGAATGCCATTCTCCTTGATTGTGTCATCTCCATCATCGTAGACCATATGATTTCTGAATCCAAATAGCCAATTCCAGTCCATTTCAGCACATTAATACCTAGAAGGTCAATTTTATGCATTCCATTTCATTTTTATACCTTCCAATTTTCATAGAATCATACGTTGTACATTCTAAGTTTCTTTTTTTAAATCTATGTTTATGACTATTTCTTCTCCTTTTCAGTTGTGCCCCATCAGCAAATGAAGGTCCCTCAGGATTTCCTTCTCAGCATGACTATGGTAGACTCTTCTTTGAGAAGGCAATTCCTCCTGGGTCATATCTTGAGTCTCTTCTGAAATGAGAGTTCACCTTCAGTCATGATCTCTGACAGTATTATGCTACTTTTCATGAGGTTTTTAGTATCAAACAATGTTTTTCTTCTGTCCATAAGCTTCTCTGTGGCTAGTTCTTCAGAAGTAGACAGCTGCTCCTTTGTAGTCTGTTCTTGGTCTGGAATCTCCCCCTGGAACCTATTCACTAATGGGTGAACCTGCTGCCATTTGTAACACTGGTGACATCATTTTCAGCTTCACAGTCATGCACAGGTTACCACAAAGGACATACCAACAGACAAATGATGTAGACAAACTGTAGACAGATCTGTAAGGGAAGAGATTGTGAGATATAAGATACTTCACAATAGGCTGAGCCCCGGAGGCATAGTGGTTGTGTGCAGGACCCTGGCCCACTGGGCTGGCAGTTCAAATCCAGCAGGAGATCTCCAAGAGCAAAGCTGGGCCTCCTACTCCCACCAGAGGGTAGTGATGCCCCCCCCCCAAAAAAAAGATACTTCACAATAGTGAAGTATGTACCTATTGGAAAAATCAACCATGTGAAATGAAAAGGGCAGTGCTACCCAATGACAAAGTTCAGAAGGGTTAACAACGAAGGAGGAATTAAAATAGGCAACATGGGGATAAGTGGACTATCTTGCTTTGTTATGCTATAAATATGTTATTTTGGATTGTGATCAATGAGATAAAACAAATGCGCATGAATTGTCGAGTGTAGAAGGTGTGATCTTCTCTGTAAACTTCACTGATTCACAATAAGAATTAAAATTAACCGAGGGAATTCGGGGTGAATGAACCCCTTGGGGTCAGTGGTGGGAGGGAAGTTGCTGGATGGGTGAAGGGAGGATGGAGTGGAGAAAGGAAGCCAGCTGTGGGGATTTGCAGACTGTCTCCTTTCTGGAGGGCAGACATAGGGAGGAATGGGCTGGGGGAGATGTTGGGCAGTGTAAGATATGACAAAACAATAATCATTGCAGAGTAATGAGGACTGGGGGAGGGGGGAAAGGTTGGAAGGGAAAGAAAGGGGGTCCCATATCAAGGGTCCAAGTGGAGGGGTAGATGTTGAGAGAATGCCAATGAGGACCGGCAAGTGGGGGTGCTTGGCACAGTGTATGTAACTATGTATTGAACTAAGTATGATGGAAAGTGATGTATGAGCGCCCAATAAAATGATAAATTAAAAAAATTAACTTTGTTTTTTACCTGAAACTGGTACAATGACAGTTGCATATACCAATGGAACAGAATTTGGATCTTAGATGTAAATCCATCCACCTATGGACATCTGATCTTAGGCAAAGGGATTAAATGCATTAAATGGAGAAGAGATCTTCTATTTCTAAAAAACATAGATATTCATGTACAGAAAAATGAAACCAGACCCTTATCTCATATATAAAAACACCTCAGGGTGATTCAAAGACCAAAATGTAAAATCTAGAAATACAAAGATCATCAATTTAAAAACAGAGACTAATGGAAACCATGCTTACATAATCTTGTTGAGCAAAAAATACAAGAAACAATTATGTGAAGAACACCACACTATATCTTTCATCACAAGTCTTAGTCCACAGAGTGAAATATAATAGCTAAAGAGATCTGGTGTCACCCTTACGGACACTGTGATGAAAAACAAAACTTTTAAACCTTACTGCCATCAAGCTAACGCTGACTCCTAGTGGCCCCTGGTGGTTTCTGGGACCATAGCTGTTTACAGGAAGAGAACGCCCAAGGCCCTACTGGTAGTTTTAAGCATCTCATCATGTGGATGGCAGCCCCAACTACAGCCGCTACGTCACAAGAGCTCCTTGCAGTGTAATATGCCATCCAATTTTTTTACTGCTGCTTCCATTAGTGTGTATTAAAGCAAGATTGAATCCTTGAAAACTTCTATATGTTCTCCATTTATCATGATGTGTGTTATTAGTGTATGTGTGAGGATTTGAGGTTTCTTTAAAATATGCAACCCATGCTAAAGGTGGCAATTTTTTAAACTTTCATCAGGAAATGCTTCTAACCCTCCTCACTTTCAGAAAAAAAAAAAAGATATGTCCACTGCATGTTTAAAAAGCTTACTGCTGTGCAGTCTCTTCCTCCTGGTGGCCACTCTATGGGACCGGGTGAAACTACCCCTGTGGGATGCTGAGACTGGAATTCTTCACAGGAGCAGAAAGCCTCGTTTGTGATTTCCAACTGCTGGCCTTGTGAATCTCAGCCCACAACCACTTGGCATAAGGGTTTAAGTGCACATAGTAAGTTGTTCTAAGTCTCCCTCCATTCATGCTGTCATATTCTTCTTTATACAGTGCAGGTTTTCAGATTATTTGCATAGCATATAGACTGAATGACTACTTTGAAATGATACAACCCTGTCACACATCTTTCCTGATTTTAAGCCACGATGTACCCAATTGTTCCATATGAATGGCTGCATTTTCATCTGTGTTCAGGTTTTCAGTAAGCATGATGAGTATTCTGGAATTCTCACTCTTTGCAATGCTACCCATAATTTTTTATGATCAGTCTAATGACTCAAAGATAAAATAAAATCACTGACAACTTCAATCTTTTCTCTGCTTATCAGGATGCTATCTATTGGTCCAGTTGTGAAAATTTTTGTTGTCTTTACTATGAATTGTAATCTATACCGAAAGTTACAATCCCTGATCGTCATCAGCAAGTGCTGTCAGCCCCAAGTAAGTTGTGTCCTCTGAATATTGAAGGTTGCTAATAAGCCTTCATCTAATTTGGCATCAAGTTCTTCTTTATATAGTTAAGTGTATAGAATTATATGCTCAGCATAAAGCTGGATATAACGCTGACACACACCTTTCCTGATTTTGAAACACTCAATACTCCCTTGTTCTCTTCACACAACTTAAATACCTCTTGTTCCATGTATGAGTTCCATGTGAACTGAAGGAAGTGTTGTAAAATTTCATATAGCTGATTCTCAAGATAACCAGCCATTCTTTGCATACTCAATAAGCACAAGGAAACATTTTTCTGGTATTCTCCACTTAGAGATCCATGTAATGTTATCCTTTATTCCACATCCACTCCTGAATCCAGGTGGAATTTCTCTCAGTTCTCTGTCAATGTACTGCTACAATCACTGTTGGATCATCTTCAGCAAAATATTACATGAATATGACACTAATAAGGAGACTGCAAAGACAGCTGAAAGCTGAAAGCAATCTGAAAGCAATAAACTAGGGTGAGGGAGTCATATGGTAGCTACCCACAGCCAGTTTTCTTCTTTCTAGGTCCTGCCCCAACCTGTTTTCTCCTCTTCACTTGTTTTACCTTTTCTTTCATTGTTTTCTTCCTTTGTTTTTTACCCGTTCCTTCTTTGCTTTCTTCTTCCTCTACTGTTTCTTTTTCTTTTCATTTTCTTATTCTTATTCCTTTTAGTTATTGTTATTTTTTTACTATACTTACTCTCTTCTTTTACCTCTTCCCTAGTTTTGCCTTTCTACCACTTCGACTGCCCTGAGAGGAATCACATTAGGAAGTCCTGAAAAAAGGGGGTAAAAAAATGGAGAACAAAACAAATGTGAGATCCAGACACCACTGATTCCAACTCTACCAGTCAGAAGACTTGATATGCCACCCACATACTGTCCTTGTTCTCTAGAGTGACTGCCTGTCTTGCACGGCATCAGTCTATCATGTTTAACTATTCTAGTTATCATTCTGGTACAGTCACATTGTACAGATTGCCATCCAGGACAGTCTCACTTCATCAGCCATGACTGAGCTGTTAAGAAGTATTTGAAAACTGGACCCTGGTGGCGCAGTGGTTGTGTGCAGGACTGCGGCCCACAAGGTTGATGGTTCAAATCCAGCAACAACCCAGGAGCAAGGCTGGGCTTCCAACTCCCATCAGGGAAGTGATGTGGGGGGGGGGGGGGGAAAGAAGTATATGAAATCCTAAAATGGACCATTTGGGTTCTCTTGCGTCCTTGTTTCTCAAAAGGCTCTGGTCAAATTTCAGTTCTCTGTAAAAGGAATTCTGCTATTCAATTTTATCTTTCAGGACTGTGATTCTCTTTCAAAAAATAATGAGTAAAGGTAACACTCTATCCTTCCACAAAATGTAAGCAAGGACACAGCTGTGATTTCCAGTTCTTCTGCCATTACAGCTTCCTCTGTGAAATGCCCTCTTGTTCATTTCTGCATCCCCAGAATCCTATAGCCCTATCTCATGCAGTTCAAATGCCACCTCCTCCCATCAAACTTTCTTTGACAATCTTTCCTGTTCCCTCCTATGAAATGTCAGCATGTTGTAACACTTGGCTTTGGATGTAATCATGGCACATGTTCTTAAATCCCCATAGACTTAGCTTCCTTGAAGGCAGGAGCTACTTCTCACCTTGGCATTGTGTACTCTACTCACCAGAATTGGTGCATAGTACATAGTATATTTCAATAATAGTTGGTTAAAGGATAGATAAAAATTATCCATGAAAAGGGAATAAATTAGCTTCGCCTGTGCTCCAATAATATAGTAGACCTTCTTGTTATGATACCATTGCCTTGTAGAAACGGACTGTCATGAAAATGATTATCATCCTACTCAACTTTTAGAGCCAAATGATTATTAGTCCTTTCCCCCACTTAAATAGATCCACTCATTGTTTATCTTCAAAGGACTAGTTTTGCTCTTCTCTAATCTTCCAGACTGGAACCAACATTATCCGCATTCCAATGACAGAGGTTTAAAAACTTTCTAAGTAACACATGCATAGGTAGGAATAAGTAGAAAGACAGGCAAATTAGAAGAATGTGGGGCAGGCATAGAATATGGAAAAATAGGATGAGAAAAGCAACTAGAAGACAACCCATAGATGAATATGAAGGCAGATTGACTGGCTAATAAAAGTAAAAAAAAGAGAAAATACCATACCTTAAAACTCCAGTGAGATCTCCATTGTCTTTCCATAAATAATATTTTAGAATGAAAGATAAATTATGCAAAAAGACACAAACTAGCATGTAGACCACTGAACTCATTAAAACGCAGTTGAGATTGTCCAGTTGGGTTTGTACCTTAATCCTAACACCACTGTCACCAAGATGTACCCTTAGGACTGCCTAAAAACCTAACAAGTATCTCCGCTGACGGTTACAAGGTAGGACCCAAATTTTTCCTGAAATGGTGAAGCTCTCACTTCCATTGCACCAATGCTGACTTATAGGGACCCCCCAGGGATTTCTAAGACTGTAACTGTTTAAGGAACTAGAAAGACCGCTCTTTCTCCCAGGTTTCAAACTGCTATTCATGTGGATGGCAACTGAGAGCATTAATAACAACTGTTTACCATTGACCACTATCTCTCATTTTAGAAGTCCTAAGACACTGTGTCCGACTGTGTCTTTCAATGTTCATAGGTATACTAGAACTACTACACAGCTTGAAAGACATAACACAGCAACAATAAAAATAGATTCAAGCAAACCAGCAATAATGAAGAACCTGGCATCATTTTGCTCACTAACACATGGAATTGTCAGGGGTCGAGCATCCACTTGATGGAAACTAAAGACAACAATAAAATTCAGATATTGCATGTGTTTTAATTCCCATTTTACAGACAAAAACCCTGAGACTGAGTAACAAGAGAAGACTTTTTTACAATAATATAATCAGGAAGAAGTAAAAGAATAAAACTTCTCGGTTATCTCTTCTCCAGATCTTTAGTGCATGTGCTCATCGGTCTCCTCCAACAACATTCCAGGTAAACATTCAGAGCATTCATGGTGTTTGGGTCAGCAAGAGCTTCACCAATGCTTTCTTCAACGCATCCTTCAGTTCTCTGTTCCTCATGCTGTAGATTAGGGGGTTCAGCACCGGTGTGATGAATGTGTAAACCACAGACACTACTTGGCCCCTCTCAGGTGAGTAGCTGGAACTGGGGCACAAGTAAATGAGACTTCCACATCCATACTGGAGGAGGACCACAGTGATGTGGGAGGAGCAGGTGGAGAAGGCCTTGTGCCTCCCTTCTGAAGAGCTGATCTTCAGGATGGCAGCCACGATGAAGACATAGGAGAAAGAGATGAGCAGGAATGGGATGGTGAGGACTGTGATGCTGACCACAAACAGAGTAGCCTCGTGAACCCGAGTATCTGCACAGGCTAGTCTCATGACAGGGAGAACATCACAGTAGAAGAGGCTGATTTCTTTGCTGCTGCAAAAGGGGAGTTGGAAGATGAGCACAGTCAATTGCATGGCCAAAATGAATCCCAGCACCAGAGCCCCGACAGCCAGTTGGACACACAAACGCCAGTTCATGATGAGAGTGTAACGCAGAGGGTGACAGATGGCCACAAACCGGTCATAGGCCATGATGGCCAGCAGAATGCAATCAGCACTGCCCAGGAAGATGAAGAAGAACATCTGGGCACCACACCCAGGAAGAGAGATTATGGTTCTCTCAGGGGACAGGACACTGGCCAGAGTCAGAGGGGCAATGGTGGAGGAGTAGAACATCTCCAAGGCTGCCAAGTTGGCCAGGAAAAAGTACATGGGGGTGTGCAGAGAATGATTGACCCAGATGATCAGGAAAACGGAGATGTTGCCACTGATGCTGACCAAGTACATCAGCAAAAAGGCCACAAAAATCAGCATCTGCACCTCAGGGAGTTTGGAAAAGGGGCGGAAGTGGAAGTGAATAATCCCTGTTTGGTTTGCATCCTCCATATGCTCAAAGAACTGGGCCTGCTAATGGCACAGCACTGCCCCTAAGAACAAATAAAAGTTGGGACATGGACGTTAATGATGGATGAAGCACACAACTCTTAGCCTCACACTTTGTGACTCCTCAAGTCCAACCATCATTGTCTCTCAACTAAATTCAGCTGCATGTGTTCTTCAAGAGCCTTGATTTGCTGCTGTCTTGCTGCAACCATCAGAAATAGGTTAACACGAAAACCTTAAGTGATTATATTTTATTCCCAGACCACAAACCGACTGAATTCTTGGGTCTAAATAAGGAGTAGAGTCCAGGCATTGGATCCTCTCGTTTCAAATCCCTAACCTGCCAGTTCACAAATGTGCCATCTTGAAATCCTGCTAAAACTTTGTGAGTTGACCGAATCGTCTTTCAAACAGTGGTGACAAGGCACAAATCCATAGGGTTGGTGTGAAAAGTAAAAGTGTCTGATCCTTCTTGCAAACACTTCAAAAATATTAACGATAATTAATACCAAGTTCTTCTTCATCCTTGTTGCCTAAAAAAATAACTGCTTCTGTCCAGTTGATTCTAACTCATGGTCATCGTGTAAAATGCAAGGTGGTACTGCTCTGTATAATTTTCTCAAATGTAATCTTTTTTTTTTTAGTTTTAGGTATCACTGCCCTCAGGTGGTCGTGGGAGCTACCCAGCCTTGCTGCTGCTGGATTTGAACCGCCAAGCCCGTGGGCCCCAGTCCTGCACACCACCACTATGCCACCAGGGCTCAGCCCTTGAATGTAATCTTGATAAAAGTAGACTACTACAGAGTACTCCCACAGCGTGATGGGTGAATGTGAATCACCACCAGCCTTTTGATTAACATCTGGATGCTTAAGTACTGAGCCACCAAGTCTCCTTTTAATATCTCCATTTTGGCTTTATCCCACATGCCATCCAATAGAGTCCTATGGTCCACAGTTTCTATTCGTGTTCCACCATTACTGTCACTCTTCCTGATTGCCTGACCTACTGATATTGTTACCTGATGTTGTTACCCTTGTTGTTGGCTGCCTTCAAACTGAGTCCTGACTAAACCAACCCCGTCACACACACAAACAAAATACTGCCCCTCCTGTGCCATCCCCATGAGTAGTTATGGATTGGATCACTGTGATCCAAGGAGTTGCACTGGCTGATTTGGGGAAGTAGATCTCCTGGCCTTTCTTCTTAGTTCTTCTTAGTCTGGAAACACAACTTAAACTTTCTCAGCATCATAAGATGCAAGTGTCCATGAGATCTTCTGACCATAAATTAACGAAGGCCTCCCCCCAAGGAAAGTGACAATGTCACACTTTATGAAATAGCCATCGTCTCTACTCCAGGGTGGGTTTGGCTAAAGGAGGTCACACAATTCATTAACAGTGCTCGATATCAGCATTGGTTGGTCTTGTTGGGTGCTGTCACGTCAGTTCTGACTCACAGTGACCTCACAGACAACAGATAAAGCAACGTCAGGTCCTGAACCATCCTCACAACGGCTCTGTCTGAGATCATAGCTGTGACACAGTGTCAGTCCATCTTGTTGAAGGTCTTCCTCTCTTTTGCTGCCCCACCTCTTTACAAAGCACATTGTCCTCCAGGGGAATAGCCTCTCCTGAGACAGGATATTAAGTGACTAGTGATATCCACACATCCAGCTGTTCAAAACCAACAGTCAAACATCATGAATGAAAAGAAGTTAGCTCAGTCCAAAACTTTTCTTTGGGGTGCCTTCAAAAAAGGGATATCTTTTATGTCATGGGGTTAAAAAAAGCTATTTTGAAGTCAGGGTGAACTTCAATCTTGTTAACAGGACTCAAATGGACATCTTCCCAAAGCACTAAAGTTTTACAACATGTCTACAGGAATACTGCCCTTTATATTAGATGGATCAAATATTTTAAATAAGGTTGAGAAAACCTCAAAAAGAAACTAGAAGAGGAATGACAAATTCCTAGACAAATACAGAAACGGTCACTAAGGTAACAGTTTATTCCAGAAATTGTTGGAATGGACCATAAAATTCTCACTGATGCACTAGCCATGGACTCGACTCTCAGATGATTTCATATTTTCAATTTTTTAAAAAAAACCCACACCTTGATCTCAGTAAACTTTTTGCTGGATGGATGTGAAAAGCATTGTTCAAAAACAAACCAACCCAAAGTGCTGATCTTTTATCAATCTTTTAGGTAAGATTGAAACTATTGTTGGTGACTTTATAGAATGAATTGTTACCAGGGATGAGTCTTCATAACTGGACATCATGTTAAACAGAGAGAGACTAAAGTTATCAAGGATTTCTTTTTATATGAACCCACAATCAAACCTCATGGAAGCAGAACTCAAGAAATCAAACAGCAAAATGTAAATAAATAAATAAGAAATCAAGCAGCATAAAGCGCTGAGGGGAAATGCCACAAAAGACCTCTATAAAGTGTTATCAAACAAGGATGCAACTGGCTAGAGTGTACCTGGTGCAAATCATGGTGTTTTCAATGGCCTCACATGCATGTAAACACTGGGCAATGAATAATGAAGACTCAAGGAGAATTAATATCTTTAAACTATGATGTTGATGGAGAATTTAAATACATCACAGGCTGTCAAAGCAAACTGTCTTGGAAGAAGTACAGCTGGAATATTCCTTAAAAGCAAGAACAGCAAGACCTTGTCTCACATACTTTGCACATGTCATCAGAAGGAATCAGTCCCTGGAACAGGAGGACATCTTGCTTGGTCAAGTAGAGAGTGGGTGAAACATGGGACGATCCTCAGTGAAATGGATTGACAAAGTGACTAGAACAATAGGTTTGAACATGACAATAGTTGTGAGGGTGGTGCAGGATCGACCAAGATTTCATTCTATTGTTCATATGCATGTATTCAAGTCCAAGTCAACTAGACAACAACCAACAACAGATAGAAAACATGCATTAACTTGGCTATCAAGTGACAGGTAATACAACAATGACAGAGAGGTCAGCACAACATAAAAAAGGCATCGGAAAACACTGGGATGTATGTAAAAGGCAACCACAACAAATAATGCCATGTACACAGTCCTGCAATGACAGTAATAAATGAGAGTAATAAATGGCTACATAGGCAGACATTTAAGCTGAACTTGTGTGGAATGGTTTATGGAAGTTTGACAGAAGATATTTCTACATATGTGAAGAACAGAATGGAAACCACATCTGACTAACTTTGACTACACAAAGGCGAGAGATAATCGAGTTCCATTCTTACAGGGCAGAAGTTAGATGTTCCTCTGCCCTCCCACTTTCTTTAACTTATTTTAACACCAACCATCCCTTCCAAGGCACTCTATGCTTCTGCTAAGTTTAATTATCAAGTACAATAGCCAACAGAACTCACAGTTCTGTTTTGGTAAGTTTTGAAGGCAGTTAACAGTTTACAAGTCAGGATCAGAAAACACTGAGGATACAAGAGTATTGTCCAGAGTACCTCTTCTCAGTCATGCCAGCAGCTATCTCTCTCTCTCTCTCTCTCTCTCTCTCTCTCTCTCTCTCTCTCTCTCTCTCTCTCTCTCTCTCTCTCCTCATCTATCTTTGTCTTCTCCGGTATGTGGCCCTAGGGCCTTTTTCTGTTCTCTGTTTGGATGAGGGTTACAAAGCTCCTTTCAAGATGCTGCTGTCATAAGGCCCTCAGCTCGACTCATTCCCGAGGCCCAGTAGGCCATCACACTGCCTCCTGATCTCTGCTGATGCTCTGGGGCCTTTGCTGCTTGCCATCACCAGTTTTCTTGGCAAAGCCTCTGACACACTTCCTTCTGGCTCGTTCTTTTTGGTGGTCATGACATTCTCTGTTCTTGCTTCTGATACGGTTCACTTCATACCCAGGGAATGTGTAGCTGAACAATCTCCTTTTTGAAAAAGAAATTCAGACTCACTTCCCTCATTGCTATGGGTTCACAGTGAGCCTATCGGACAGGGTAGAACTGCACCTGTGAGTTTCTGAGACTGTCATTCTTTTCTGGGGTCAAAAGCTCCATCTTTCTCTGATAGTATGGCTGGTGGTTTTCAACCGCTGACCGTGTGATTAACAGCCCCAGTCTTAACCACTATACCACCAGGGCTCCCAATCTCCTCGTGTGGCCTCTAAATCTATGTGCATGCACACAGTAACAATGCTCAGTAACAGAAACAATAACTGGAACAGCATACCCAGGAATTTTGCTTCATAATATGAATTTGTATATGCAACAGATATACACAGAAGCATATAGGAGAACTTACGGTGGGGGTGGGGGCAGTTATAACAAATTCCTTGAGAGAATGAGTCCCAGGGCTTGAGAGTTTAGAGCTACAGACTCAGTGAAAAATAAGTCAAATGATGCAACATAGTTCATAAAGACAATGTTCTGTTTACTAAATTACACCTGGGTCCTTAAAAGCTTGTGAGGGGCCATCAGAATTAGAACGCTTGGCCTCTCCCTCTCTGGAGCAATCTTCTTTATGAAGAAAATCAAAGGCTCAATGAAACAATTCTCCCAAAAGACCATGAGCCCACACAAACCACACACCTGAGATCCAGAAGTATTAGATGAGCCTGGCTCCACTACCAACCTCCAAGTTCTTGATCAGAGTAGAAAGACCTGGATGTAGAGGAAGGAAAAATGTGTAGCAAAATCTTAAACCAGGAGGAAAGAAAAAACAGATATAATGATCTTGTAGAAGGTGGTGGAATTCCAAAAACTTAGACACCTTTCAAATCTAGAACTAAATACTCTCCCAAAGATCACCTTTCAGGGAACAAAATAGGCCAATAAAGTAAATGATAACAACCATTAGGGATGTGCTCCTCAGGATGATCCATCAGACAAGGTCAAAGGGGCCACCTTTGACCTAAAACAAAATTTGAAAGATTGGAAGGGATAAAAAAGAAAGGCAAATGAAGCAGGGAAGCCAAGAAAATGGTGGGAAGAATGCTAAGATATGAAATGAAATGTGCATAAATTACTAAATGGGAAAGTAATTTTTTCTGCAAGCTCTAGCATTCAAACCATAATAAAATGTGAAAAGAAATAGAAATCTTTCAAATTTCCCTGTTCTTCTAAAGTCTCCTTCAGCTACTTCCTCTATCACCCATAGTTAATGAGCTACCTCCATTCTCCAGAAAATAAATATGAGAAGCCTTCATCATTCATCACTTTTCTCATGAGCTCGCACCTGTAGCATTCTCTGGCTAGTCATATATCCTTCCTGCCTTCTTAAATGTCTCCATAAAAGTGTCTATCCTCCCCTAAAATGATAATTATAATCTCAGCTCCTCCTGCTTGCTTGGAGATCATGTGTCTCCATCTTCAATATCTGCCTCTGCCTCCTTTCTTCAATAACTGTATCTCTTCTGATTCAAAGCAACCACCCTCCCTTGTGATATCTATGACCTGCCCACCACCACCACACATACACACAGTCTCATTCATTCACAACTGGGGTTTGATTTTATTTTGTTTATTTTCCACTGCTGTTCTGTTTTGTTTGTTCCCCAGCTCCTCGTCTTTTTTCTAATTAACTTTTGGACTTTTTCCTCTGTAATCTGATTCTGATTTCATTCTATCCAGAGTCTCATTGGTGGTATTGGTGGTTTCACCAATAGAATGTTTGTCTTCCATGCAAGACTCCCACTTTTGATCCCTACTAAAGCACTTCAGGTATAACTGCTATTCTCTATCAGTAGAGACTTCCATGTTGCTGTGAACAAGGTGTCAGAAGACCTTACAGAGTAAGAAGCACAAGAAATAAAGATATGGCAATATACTTCTGAACAGCAACTATGAAAACCCAATGGATCACAATGGTCCCTGTAACAATGATCATGGGTTTGGTACAGTGTGAAGCAGTGTTTTATTTCAACATGTGTTGTCAGGTCACCATGAGTTTCAGGCTGACTCCATGGCACTTAAGAACAAAAGCAAGGTTTTGATGGAAGGTAATCTGTCTTTCAGAGCCTTTAAAACATAATAAATTTATTAGATAGATGCCAATATATGCTTGCCTTTTGTGTCTTCATTTAAGGCAATGAAGTGCACATGAGACCTATATTCACTTTCCAGTTTTAAGTTTGCTTCTCCTCAGAAGCAAGACTGGAATCTTTGTTGAATGTTTTTTTCTTTTCAGTATTTCATATAATTTTGCTTCTGCCTGATTCCTTACTAGTTGATGGTCAGGTTGGTAAACTCTGAGTTTCTTCTTAATCAGGAAATGTAGTTCCAGCCCTTATGCAATACTGTGTCCTCTTTGATGATGATCACTTTCATAGCACCAAGACTTTCTGCTTGATCCCCAGCCATAGTGAGAGTCTGTCCTTTTCTGCAAAAGCCTTTATATACTCTTCTGCCATCCACACTCACTGGAGACACTTAACAGGCCCCTTCATAGATCCATCCATTATTGATTGAACATCTACTATCAATTATTGATTGAAC
Organism: Nesogale talazaci; assembly: GCA_004026705.1. Lineage (NCBI taxonomy): Eukaryota > Metazoa > Chordata > Mammalia > Afrosoricida > Tenrecidae > Nesogale > Nesogale talazaci. The sequence continues at coordinate 295,316 of PVJH01000266.1, forward strand.
ATCTACTATCTCCCCATCACAGAGTGAGTAATCCAGAAAGTAAGCAGAATGCACCAATGCTATAGGTGTCCCAACAAATCATACATTCTTCTTACAGCAGATGATGAAGAACTCTTTCACCCTACTTTGATATAACCTCAGAAAGCAGTCAGGTTGAGAGAGAAATGTGTCCCTCTTCTCTTGTGCTCAGACCATTTGCTTTGCAGACTTACTGTGGTTAGTATTCTTGACATAAAGCAGTGTCTCTTGTAATCTTCCATTTTATATGTAACTACACAACAGATATCAGGAAGACTCAAGGTCAGTAGGGTACATTAAGCCACACCCTTGGTCTAAACCATACAACAACTCAATCACCTGGTCTTCCTTTGTACCCAGCTTACCTTCTGCTCAGAGAGACCAGCAGCCACATCCTTCCCTGAAGCTGAATAAACTCCAAGGTGGGATCTACTTCATAATATCCTAAAAGCAATGGAGACATAATCTTGGCAAAAGCAGCCATCTGGGTAGTGTTAGTTCTTGCATGCTGCCTCTTCATGAGGCAAGAATGGGAGACTACTTGCAGAGATGAAAGTCTGGAATCTCTCTCAACTCTCACTTTTTCTCATGTCATATCTACAGGATTCCCTGCCTGCTTTGACTCCATGAATTCCCACATGGCTAACCTGTCTTCCAATTGACCATCCCCAGTAGGTCAATATTTCAGCACAACCATGAATTGTTTAGGGACCTGATACTCTAACCTAGGTTAATTGCCACTAGAGTCTACGCTATTTTAATGATTGCATAAAATGTCATACTCTAAGGTTGAGGGAGTTTGACAAAACAGTTTTAAGTTATCAAAGTAAGAATTCTTTAAAACTCAACCAACAATCTCTGTTAACTCCAGCCAATGCGGATGTATACAAATTCCCTCCAGAAAAGAAGAGCCCCTGCTTAAAGCTCTTTTCTGAAACCTGTTCGACATCCCATCAATACGCAAGCCTCTGTGAGCAAACAGGCAGCCTTCGAAGTGAGGAGTCCACTAAGTCCACATGAAGAAGCACACTGACTTGTGTGATCCAAAGATGGCAATAGCAAAATCCAAATATGACAAAGGGGGAAGCATCAGCTTAAAGTGTGATACTCAATTGGTAGAAGGCTATGGAGGACAGTGGAGCCCAAAACCTATCTGCAGAGAGTCAGATGACAGATCCCTTCTACCCACGGTCAAGGGCCTCAAACAGTTTTACTATCAGCTAGATATCTTTGTACTCTTGATTAAGCTGGATGGAACTTGACTTGGTCAGTTGACCTCCCTCTTGACCCAAACTGAATTTGTTCTGGGCTCAAGTATTTCTTTTCTTCTTTTTTAAAGATCATTTCATTGGAGGCTCTTACAGCTCTTATAACAGCTCATATATCACTTGTATCAAGTATATTTGTACATGTGTTGCCATCATCATTTTCTAAACATATACTTTCTATTTGAGCCCTTGGTATCAGTTCCTCTTTTTTCCCTCCTTCGTCACCCTCCCACCATCATGAACCCTTGATACATTATCATTTATTATTATTTTCATACCTTACACCAACCGCTGTCTCCCTACACTCACATTTCCATTGTTCATCCCTCTATGATGGGGGGAGGTTTATGCAGCGACCCTGTGCTCAGGTTCTTCTTGCTTGCTCCATGACAAACACACACACACACACACACACACACACCTGACTTCTTAAATATCCATGATGATTTTTTTCTTTCTTACTAATTATTTCTACTTTATCTTTATATTACTATTATTTTATCCTTGTCATTTTTATCCTGGTTTTGTTTTTTATTATTTCTGTTGAGTTTCCCAGTTTGTGAAGCACAGAAGGAGTAGATGTGTGCATACAGATAAAAACTGATGTGATGGCTTATTCGGGATGTGGAGGGTAGGAGGATAGGAGATAGGGTGAAGGGGTTTGGGGAGCAAACAATAAATGCATCACGGGGGGGAAGCACTGGAACTGTTTGTGATTTTGTATCTACAACTCATTTTAAAAGTGATATAACCATGAAAAATATATATGTAAACCTCCATTGACAGGCATGTGTTGGTTGTGCAATGGATCCTTTGAGCCTACCCCCATGATAGCGCTCAATACACTGAATTATGATCATTGTGCTACTTATTGCTCCGCCTCTACTGGGATATAGTCTAAGTGTCAATAGTTGGTTTGATTTGGTATTGTATAGTGTAGTGTGTTGCTAGTCACAAAAAAAAAGTTGCCTCAGCAATGTTATTTAGTTGATTCTTATTTACAGCAATACCCTATGATGCAAAATAGAATGACTCCAAGGGTTGTCTTGATTATAACCTATGTTGGCATATGGTCATATAAGATACAACCCAAGAGTTCAATCAATATTAAGAAGAGTTATGCAATCATCACCACAATCAATTTTAGGAAATTTGCTTCTTCTTTCTGGCTCTCAGGATTGTTAGCTTCTCATTTCTTCCCAACCTCCCTGCCTTGGCCTTGGAAACTATTGCTGTGTCTATAGATTCATCTATCCTGAATTTCCCATACAGAAAAGCATGCAAAATAAAACATAAGAAGACCTCAATCGAAAAGAAGACAGTACAAGTTGCCGTCAACTTGATGGCAGTGAATTCTAGAAGGTTACTGAAGAGGGTTTAGTGTTAGATACTGGGGAGCACAATCGCATATTGGTGTAGCTCAGAATCTAATTGAAAAGCTGTTGCTCAGTATGAATGAGGGGGAGTGCAGATTGGAACCCGAAGCCCATCTGTAGGCAACTGGCCATCCCCTTACAGAAGGATCACAGGGAGGAGATGAGCCAGTCAGAGTGCAGTGTGGCAGCGATAAAATATACAACTTTCCTCTAGCTCTTCAATGCTTCCTTCCCCTCCTCCCACTATCATGATCTGAATTCTACCTTACAAATCCAGCTAGACCAGAGGATGTACTTTCATACAGATAGGAACTGGAAACACAGGGAATCTGGAACAGATTATCCCTTCAGGACCAGTGGTGAGAGTGGCAATACCAGGAGAGTGGAGGGGAGGTGGTGTAGAAAGGGGGACCCATTATAAGGATCTACATATAACCTCCTCCCTGGGAGATGGACAACAGAAAAGTGGTGTGAAGCGAGACAACGGACAGTGTAAGAAATGACAAAATAATAATGATTTATAAATTATCAGGAGTGCATGAGGGAATGGTGAGCAGAGACAGAGAGAGAAAAAATGAGGAGCTGATACCAAGGACTTAAGTGGAAAGCAGATGTTTAGAAAATGATGAAGGCAACAGATGTATAAATGTGCTTGACACAGTAGATGGGTGGATGGATGGATGGATGGATGGAAGGATGGATGGATGGTGATAAGAGTTGTACAAGTCCCAAGTAAAATTATTTTTTAAAAAAAGAAAAATTTCTGCTTTGAAAGAATGCAATGAATATGTTGCTAAAAGCATATACAGAAACTATTTGGTAGGGTATGAGAAATAAAAAGAAAAAAAAGCAAGAATGGAAAGAAACTAGATCCTTGCCTCCCCTAATTTTGAATTTTTGCTAGCTGACTCCCATTAGCAGAACCTAACTGGAAACTGGTTACTAACGGGGTCTTGGAAATGTGGTTTGCAGAGTTTCTTACAGATCAGCATCTAGAAGTGTCCTGCCAATAACTCACTACCACAAAGTTGATGCTGATTCGTAACCACCTTCTAGAATAGGATAGAATTGCCCTGTGAGTTTCTGAGTCTCTAACTCTTTTTTTTCTTTTTTTGTATTTTTTTTCAATATAGATTTTATTGGGGACTCTTATAGCTCTTATAACATTCAATACATTATTTGTATTAAGTATATTTGTACACATTTTGCTATATTCACTTCCAAATATTTTCTACTTGAGTCCTTGGTATAAGCTCCTCTTTTCCCCTTTCCTCTAGTTCCTTTTTTTTAATTCCAGCTCCCCATATTTCCCTTCGCCCCTCCTTCTCTCCCATGAACCCCTAATAATTTTCAAATTGTTGTTACCTTTTCATATTGTACACTGTCCAAGGTGAAGCTTCACCCACCCCCTGTTCTCCACACCCCAGAGAAGAGGTCTTAAGTAGATTCCTGAAATTAGTTCCCCCTTTTTACTGCACCATCCCTCCACCATCCCAGTATCACCACTATCCCCTTAGTCCTGAGGGATCATCTATCTTAAATTCCCCATGTTTCTGACTCCAGTGTACATCCCCTGGTCTAGGTGAGTCTGTCTGGTAGAATTGGGATCATGATAGTTGGTAGGAGGAAGCACTTGAGAACCAGAGGAAAGTTGCACGTTTCATTGTTACTGCACTGTAGTTTGACTGGCTCATCTCCTCACTGCAACCCCTCTGTAAGAGGATGTCGCTTCACTTATTAATAAACCTTGAGTCCCCAATCTGCACTCCCCCTCATTTATAATGATATAATTTTTAGTTCTTTGATGCTTGATACCAGATCCCTTTGACACTTTGTGGTCGCACATGCTGGTGTGCTTCCTCTAACTCTTTAAGGGAATTTTTAAAAAAATCTTTCTACTAGCAATAAGAAAGGACTAATTAAATCTAAATGAGGAAAAAGAAAGTAAAGCAGAAAATGTTAAAAAAACTTTTCAGGAAATTTAAAATGAATCAAAAGAAAAAACAAATGATGAGGTGTTACATTTTCACCTAACACTATCAACAAAATCAACCTTACAGTATAAGATTCTTCACATCCCTAATTGAACCCATGGTCAGAGTGGATTCCCCGGAGACTTAATTCACTGGGAATACTGCAAATAGGATTGTACTTCCACTGTCATTCATAGCCTTCTGCAAATTGGATGCTCTGAATTTAAACTCCAATATCATTCCTTTTTCCACATTTAAATTTTATTATTTAGCATATTTAGCATATTGATCTCACAGGCTAGTGTGCTTCTTCAACATGAATTTAGCTAACAACTCACTTGTTTAATGACAAGCCTTTAAGAAATCAGGCACTGTTCTTTCTGATAGCAAGCACCATCTGATTTCTTTCTTTTTTTTTTTTTTTTTTTTGGTTATTTGGGGCATCACTGCTCTCGGGTGGTGGGAGTAGGAGGCCCAGACCCACGGCTGGAATTGAACTTCCATCCCAGTGGGTCGCAGTCCCGCGCACAACCACTACGCCACCAGGGCTCAGCCCAACCCTCTGATTTCTTTGTCACGTATAACACCCATATTTTCAAGGATCTCTTTATGTGAGTAAGTTTCAAGTAGGGCCATTTGACTATCATCTTTATGAAAGCATATTCCAAGTATTTCTCTCATATCGCAGATTGATAGACTCAAACAGAATTATGAATGTAAAATTTTAAAATTCATTCAATGGAAATGTGGGGAACCCAGGACAGATGAATCCCTTGGGACCAGTAGTAGGAATGAAGCTACTGAATCGGTGGAGGTAAAGTGGGGTAGAGAAGGGGAGCCAACTTCAGGGATCTACATATAACCCTCTACTGGGGGCACAGACACTGGGGGAGAGGGCAAGGGGAGACATCGAGCAGTGTAAGTTATGACAAAACAATAACTTATGGAGTATTGAGAGTTGGTGGGGAGCAAGGATGGAGAGGAAGGCATGGGAGGCTGATGTCAGAGGCTCAGATGGAAAGGTGGAGGTTCAGAGAGCGATGACAGCTGCAGGCATGTGAAGAAGCATGGCACAATATATGTATTTATGTATTATGAGAAATGATGCATAAGCCCCCAATAAAATGATTTTCTAAAAAAAGAAAAAGGCATACTACAAAAAATAAATAAAATACATTCATATTTATAAAATATAAAGTACCTTATTAAAGAAAATTTTTAAACTAATTTCAGAAATGGGTATATATATTAGACAAAAGAGAAACCTGTGTTGAAGTAGAGGAAAAATATTCTGATGTGAAGCTTGCTGATATTTGTCAGTTAGAGAGGGAGACAACCTGATGTAATGACATATTTGAAAAGCATGTTCTGACCATATAAGAAACTTCAGATACTTCAAGTCAAGGAATTTCATGTCTAACAACAAAAAACAACCCCTTCCCTGGAAGAATTTCTTGTACCCCAAAATGTAAAGTATTGCATCCTAAAAAAAAGAAAGAAAAGCATGTTCTACATGTAAAAGACAAAGCCAGAAAGGAAATTTCGCTCGCTTCTGGGAACCAAGACAACCCCAACACAAAAACAATCAAACTCCCTTGGCAGTGGGTTTCAGGTGTTCGTTATCTCATGAGGAAAGCATATCCAAGGACCAATTGTGGCTACTGGACCTTCTCGCCTTGGGTCACTGAGCATCTGTATCTGTCTTGTCAGCTGTGCATCTAACTTCTTCTACTTTCCTCTTTTCCTATTTTATTTCTTCCTGCCCCACTATCGCATTTACCCATCGATCAACTCTCAGTAATTCCTCTTAGATGCACTTGGATCAAACATGACTAGGAACGCGACGCCCTCCTCACAAATCATAATATGATTAAATAATTAAAATGTATGTGTGAAGTAAGTGTCAATAAAACTGTTTTTAAGATAAAATAAAATGTAGATGAAAATTATTCAAACTTTGGATATCCATGAACAGCCTTCATGTTTTTTACCCATTTGTTAGTGATTATGGACATTATTCACTATCTAATTTTTTTCTTTATTATTTAATTAAATAATTGAATTCCATTCTGTCTTCTTTTGTAACTTACCAATGCATATTGTCTTATTTGCAGCAAGTATATTTTTTCAACAATATAAGTGACAACTAACCCCAAGGAGTTTGCTGGATGGAATGCCCAGGAATCATTTTGACTGGACTCATGGAGAGAGATGATGAAGAAGCTCAAAATCATCAGTCACAATAAGTCCAGGGACCGACTATGGAGTCGACCATCAATGAATCATTCATGTGCAAGTTCAAGTTAAAGCTGTGGAAAAGTGGGAAACAGCAGAGAGCAGCAGATTCTGGTGAATGTGGGGTGAGACAGGAACACAGTGCTGGTGAGACAGTGAAACTCTGCAGTGTCGATGAAAACGTGGCATGGTGACATCTCAAACTCTTGGAAATATGACTCAGCATGTCGTCTAGCTGGTGTAGAGCTGCAACTGCAGTAAGGGTGCATGCCCCCATCTCCATCACAGCTCTAGCCGCAATAGCAAAAACATGAGCTACCCCAAATTATCATTTTGGGGAGACTGGATGATAAAATTTGGTGCACGCACACTGAGATGCTGAAAAATATCAAAGACTAGCGATGAGTCTGTGAAACACTTTCTAAGAAGGATGAACCTGGGGGACATTAAGCTAAGTGAAATTAGCAAATTATAACAGGGCAGATATTGTATAAGATGATGATTGTAAAAAGAAACAGTCGTGGATGCTAAGTTACCATCAGCAGGAGGGTGAAGGGTGGGGAGTCACTGGCTAGATGTGAGACTCACGCTAAGTTGGGTAAAAGAGAAGACAATATAAAAAAAAGAGCAGTTGGCCAAAAAAAATCTTGGAGGAAAGGAAGACAGTGGGAGGAATACAGGTGACGTCTCTTCTCTGGACAAAATATGTTCACCTTTGATTTTAAAAAAAATCTTCCTGTTTCGCTGAACTTACAGCAATTGTTCTGACAATATTTTTAGCTCTTTGACCACTTTCAGGAACTGTGTGATTCATCCATAATATCTTGTGGGAATTTGGGGAGTAACACAAAGCTGAAACCATCAACAGCTTGTCCCCCTCTAGTTGTTTGGCACTTTTTCTCTTTACAATATATGTTTGTTTACTGAAGTAGCAAGCACAAGGGGGGAGGAAGAGGGAGGGTGAATAGTATTTCATCAAAAGCATACTGAACTTATAAAATGTATAAATACGGGAACTCATCACAATGATCTACAATTACAACCCCTTCCCAGGGGAGTGGGCAACAAAAAGTGGGTGAAAGGAGACAATGTTCAGTGTAAGGCATGAACAAAAAAAGTTTATATATTATCAAGGGTTCATAAGGGAGGGATGGTGCGGGGTATGTGGATCTGCTGTCAAGGGCTCAAGCAGAAAGAAAATGTTTTGAAAATGATGATGGTACTTACACAATGGATGGATAAATTGTGATAAGAGGTGTAAGAGTCCCCAACAAAATGATTTTTAAAAAAACTGAAACTTCTCCTATCCATCATAAAAACTCACTTGGATTAAAAAAAAAAGAAAAAGAAATGTATGAATAAGTTACAAACATAGTCCCTTCTAATTTTTAGCCCTATAGGCAGAAATGAATACTACTATGGGTACTTAGAGTACACTATTGGTCAGATGAACGTCAAAAGGAATGTAAATTTGTGATTTCCATATCAGAAAGGAAGGAATGCAAATTTGTGATTTCCACATAGGATGGCTATCCAGCTGCTCATCTTACAGAGAGCCCTGAGTGCTGTTTTAAAAATAGGTCTGCCAAACTCAACAACAAATTAGGTATCTGTTCTGCCAAATTGGTGTGAACTCGATGGATCCCACCACTGGATGTAACCAAACACCTTGAGAAATTAGTAATTGGGCCTAAGTATCAGGACCATAGTCTCAGGGAACTCTGAGGTCATTTGGCAAAACATGACCACAAAGATGTTTATATCCTACTTTGGGGAGTAGCAACTGGGGAGGAGGGGTTCTTAAAATCTAGTGAGCAGTCACGTAAGGTGCAGCTAATGATCTCTTCCTCTCCTGAGGAAAAGAGTGATAAAAATAAGCGACATGTGAAAACAATTAGTCCAAAAGACTAATGCACTATGAATGCATGACTCTGAGAATAAAGGAAAGAGAAGGTGCCCAGATCTACTACAAACTATTCAGAAAAGTATCAGATTAGAAAGTCATGGACAAAGTAGGACAAAAATGTGGCGCAAACTTCACAGCTCTAAAAGAGATCAGGCTTACTGAACAAGCAGAGATTGGTGGAACTCTCCCCTTCCCCCTGCAACTGTGGTTTTTAGTCACCCTTCAGTCAAACAATAAAAAGTTTACAAGAGGAATAATAACATCAGTAAACACACTTTAGAATGTTCAGTATTTGAAATCAAAAGGACTGCACTACTTTCCTCTAGTTCTCAAATGCTTCCTCCCACCCATTATCATGATTCCAACTCTACCAGACAAAACCAGCTAGACCAGGGGATGTACAATGGAGATGGAAACATGGGGAATTTAGGATAGATATTCCCTAAGGACTACTGGTGGGAGTGGTGATACTGGGAGGGTGGAGGGATGATGGAATAGAAAGAGGGAAACAATTTCAGGGATCTACATGTAATCTCCTCTCTGGGGCACAGACAAGGAAGTGAGTGAAGGGACACATTGGACAGTGTATGATATGAAAAAAGTAATAACAATTTGCAAATAAGTAAGAGTTCATGAGGAGGGGGAGTGGGGAGGGAGGGGAAATATGGGGAGCTGGTACTGGGGGCATAAACGGAGGGAGGATGTTTTGTGTGTGATGATAGCAACAAGTGTGCAAATGTGGTCTGCACACAATTTATGTATATATCAATCGTGATGGGAGTTGTATGAGCCCCCAATAAAATGATTTATTTTTTTAAAAGGAGGCAGAAAGAGGCACTTATACCAAGGACTCAAGTAGAAAATATTTGGAAACGAATATGGCAACATGTCTACAAATATGTTTTATACAAATGATGCATTGAATGTTATGAGAACTATAAGAGCCCCCAATAAAATCATTGGGAAAAAAAACACAAATTAATTTGCAAAGACCTAGAATTAGAAAACCAAATGGGAAAAGCATACTCAACATTTATCAAGATGAAAAAACTAAAAGAAAAAACTCAAGCCTCGACTTACAATATGTAAAGATCCTCTGGGAAAATATTGAATGATATAGAGTGCATCAAAACATGATGGAAGAAATGCCCATAGTCACTGAACCAAAAATAATGGGTCTCCCAAAACAAACAAACAAACAAACCTCTACTGTTCAAAACCGACGGGATCTGAGCAGAGACCCCAAACTCATCTGTAGACAATGAAACATGCCCTCACAGAAGGGTCACAAGGAAGGGATAAGTCACCAAGGACCCAATAAAGTACCAATGAAACACACAATTCCTGGAGATTTCCTCATCCCGCACTATCATGACCCCAGTCTTGCCTTTCACTTCGGGTTAGATCAGATGACGTGCACAGGTACAGGTAAGAGCTGACAACCCCAAGCCTCCAGTAACAAGAATGGGAGCAGTGATACCGGAAGAATAAGAGGAAGGTGGGGAGCCGAGGGGAGGAAGGTGGAACCAATCGCAGTGATCAGCACATAACCATACACACACACACACACACACACACACACACACTCCAGGGGCATGAACAACAGAAAGTGTGGGGAGTGAGACAATGGCCAGTGTAAGATATGAAAATAATAATAATTGATAATTTATCAAGGGGTCAAAAGGGTAAGGAGGAGCAGGGAGGGGAAAAAATTGGAGCTGATAAGGAGAGCTCAATAGAAAGTCCGTGTCTAGAAAATGATGACAACATGTACAAATATGCTTGATACAATTGATGTATGGATTGTTAAAAGCTGCAAAAGCCCCCAATAAAATGATGTTTTACTTTAAAAAAGAATGAGTTTCATATAATGAAAAACATAACATGGCTTCAAGACCAAGACATTAACACTTCTGAGAATAAACCCTTATATGAAAAAGCTAAAAACAAAACAAAAAGAACAAACCTGTTGAAAACCAGATCAGGTCAAGTTTATTCCTTTGATCTCCTGCACTCATCTCTCCAATGCACTCTGTTTAGTAAACACTGTCCTCCCAGCCCTCCATTACGGATAGAGGGAGATCGCCAGAAACTTACTTCTTATGTAGCTCCCACAAATATACCTTGGGCTCCCACTGTCATCCATAGCCTTCTGCAAACCAGATTCTCACAGTTTAGGCCCTCATACTAATAATCCCTCCTTCAACTTCAGATGACATGAACTCCAATCCTTCGGTGACAGATGATGGTATACTTCTTCCACGTGCATTTAATTGACCTGTCAGGTGATTGTTTGAAGACAAGCCTTTAAACCCTAGATGAGCAGATATCGAGCATCGAAGAACAAGAATCACATCATTACGAATGAGGGGGAGAGCAGGGTGGGGACCTAAGGCCCACTGGTGGGTAATCGGTCACCCCTTTACAGGGGAGTCACGGAGTGGAGACAGACTAGTCAAGGTGCAGCCGGGCAGTGATGATGCATACAAGTTTCTTCTAGTTCCTGAAGCCTTCTTCCCTCTCCTCCCCACCCCCTAACCATCATGGGCCCAACTCTACCTTACAAATCCAGATGGACTGGAGAAGGTACACTAGAATAGAGGGGAGGTGGATATATGGGGAAACCAAGACGAATGAGCCCCTTCGGGCCAATGGTTAGATTGGAGATGCTGGAAAGGTAGAGAGAAGATGGGGTAGAGAGATGGAACCAACTGCAATGATATACACATAAGCTCCTATTTGAAGGACGGGCATCAAAGGAGTGGGTTGGGGGAGAGGTCGAGCATTGTAAGATACGACAGAACAATAACAATGTATAAAGTATTGAGGATTAGTGGGGAGAAGAGAACAGGAGAAGAGGAGAAGGGATGGAAAAGCCGATACTAGGGGCTCAAGGGAAAAGGCGGACGATTAGAGAATGATAATAGAAGTGGACATGTGAGGGTGCTTGACACAGTATGTTTATTTATGTATTGTGCAAAATGATGTATGAGTCCCCAATAAAATGATTTTTTAAAAAAATCCTAGATGCTATTTTATCAGATAGCCAGGCATCATCGGTTTATGGAGCCCAGAATTGATTAAACTATAGGAACAGCAAGTAGAGGGCTTCAGGGAGACTGGGGGGACAGATAGTGGGTTGGGGGGGGCATAAAAGGAAGATTATGTCAAGGAGTCCAGGAAGAATAAGAATGTTTGGGCTGAGCCCTGGTAGGATAGTGGTTTTGTGCGGGACTGCAGCCCACAGGGTTGACAGTTCAAATCCAGCAGCAGCTCTCCAGGAGCAAGGCTGGGCTTCCTACTCCCACCAGGGCACTGATGCCACAAAAACAATAGAATAAGAATGTTTGGAAACTGTGGTAGCAATTGCATCATACATATTGACATGATTAAACTATGGAATGAGATCTGTATTAACTCCCAATTAATTAAAAAAATTAAATAAAGTTAACATGCAATATTAAAAAAGAATAGGTCAACATTCACCCATTTTAAGAAGTGATACATGATCAAGAACCAATTGTATTTTTTAAAAAACCAATGGTATTGACGAAAGAAGTCCAAGCTACGTTGAAGACATTAGAAAAAAACTGAGCTCCAGAGATGGATGGAATAACAATGAAAATATCTCAACTAGTTGATGCAGCATTGGAAGCATTTACCAATCTATGTGAAGAAATTTGGATGATGGCTACCTGGGCAACCTATTGAGAGAGCCCATTCCAAAAAAGGTGACCCAGCAGAATGTTGACATTATCACCAGTATCATTAATATCATATGTAAGTGAAATTTTGATGAAGATAATTCAAAGTAACTGCAGCAGGACATCAATAGGGTGCTGCCAGGAATGCAAGCCTAACTCAGAGGGGAGGAAAGGACATGAAATAAGAGATATCATTGCTAACGATTTCTAGAAGTAGATCTAATATTTAATTGATGAACCTTGTAGCGAAGTAGAGAATATCAGAAGTATGTTTACTTATGCCTTATTGACTCTGCAAAAGTATTATTCAACTGTGTCCGTCATAAATAACTATGAATAACAGTGTAGAACGTAAATTCCAGAACATTAATTGTACACAGGCAAAAGCTGTACATAGACCAACAGAGAGTTGTTCTAGTGGAACAAGGTAATATTGCATGATTTAACATTACAAAAGGTGTGCATCAGGGTTATATCTTTTCACCATATATAATCTGTACGCAGAAAAATAATACAAAAAGCTGGACAGTATGAAGAACAATACATAAGGATTGGAGGAAACTTACTGACAACTTTTGATATGAATAAAACACCACTTTGTTTGCTGAAAGTGAGTAAAACTTGAAACACTTGCTGATAAAAATCAGACTACTGCCTTCAGTATGCATTGCAACTCTGTAAAGAAAACAAAAGTCCTCAAAATTGGGCCAGTTAACAATATTATAATAAACTGAGAAAAGCTTGAAGTTGTCAAGTTTTTATTTTGCTTTCATCCATGATCAACACTCATAGAAGCAGCAGTCAATAAATCAAGTGAGAATGATGATGGCAGCAAATGTACAAATGTGCTTGACACAATGATGGATGGATGGATTATGACAAGAGTTGTTCGAGGCTGAGCCCTAGTGGCGTAGTGGTTGTGCGCAGGACTGCGGCCCACTGAGATGGAGGTTCAATTCCAGCAGCAGCTCCACAGGAGTAAAGGCTGGGTCTCCTACTCCCACCACCAGAGGGCAGTGATGCAAAAAAAAAAAAAAAGAGTTGTTGAGACAACCCCCCCAAAAAAGATGTCAGTACTGACACAAAATATGCATGTGTGTATTGTGATTATAGCTGCATGAGCCCCCAGTAAAATGATTTTAAAAAAACAAATCAAATTATATATTGCACTGGGCAAATCTGCTCCACAAAATCCCTTTAAAGCAAAGATGTCACTCTGAGGAAAAAGGTGCACCTGAGATATTTCCAACTACCTCATATATATGTGAAAGCTGGACAATGACTAAGAGAAACAGGAGGATTGATGCTCTTGAATTACAGTGCTGAACAATAATATTGAAAGTATCAAGTACTGCCAGAAGATCAAGCTATCTGTCTCATGAAATATACAACCAGAATGCTTTCAGCCAAAATACATCTTAGAAGCAAGGATGGCGAGACTTGTCTAATCTACTTTGGACATGTAATTGAAGAAGGACAGTTCTTGGAAATGAACCTCATGTTTAATCAAGAGTAGAGGGTCAGCAAAAAAAGAAGAAGACACTCAACTAGATACACTGACACGGTGGCAGAGTGGCTGCAAAAACAGTTTCTAATATGTCAACGGTTGTAAGGATGGGGCACAATCCATGGGACAGAGTTTCATTGCTTCGTACACAGGGTAACTATGAGTCAAAACCAACTGTTAGACACCTAAGAGCAACAAAAACAATGACTGGGATATCATTATACATTCCTTTTCATTTTTATTACTTCCACCCTTCCTAAGTTGATACTTTGTACATTTCATATTCTAATTATTGGTGACTGTTAGCTGTTTCTTCTCACTTTGAGCCATGCTCCATAAGCAAATGAACGTCCTAAAAGCATTGCTCCCTGTGCTTCATTAAGGTCGACTCTACTTTGATGAAGCAGCTTCTCACCAGTTGTATATTGAGTGCTTTCTAACCAGAGGAACTGATCTTCTGGTACGATATTATGTTCCACTACCAGTCATAGGGTTTTCAGTGGTTATTCTCTCTGAAGTGGACAGATTACTGCTTCTTCCTAGTCTACTCTTAGACTAAAAGCTCTGCTGAAACCTGTTTACCGTGGGGATCCCTGCTAGTATTTAAAAAAAAAAACAGGTGTCACAGCTTCCAGATTCACAACAAAAAGTAAGACCTCACCCCCAGACAAACTGAGAGACTAGAGCTCTGTTTCAAGCATGTTAAATGTAAGATATTGCGTGATCCAAATAGAGATAGAAGGTGGGTGAGTGGCTATCTATACTTGCATTTCAGAGATAAGACTAGACTGTAGGTACATGTTTGTGAGTTCGTTTGTGTTGAAAGCCAAACTAACGTGGGTCATAGACAAGAAGACCTACAGTAAAGACCCCACTTCGGTACAAATTAGGAAAAGATGAAAATCAGGCAAGTAGATCAAGAAGGAACAACATCCGAGTAAAACTAGAAAGATATAGCTTCCCGTAAGAAAAGCTACTGCTAACCATGGCAGAAAAAAATAATGCCATATGTAACTTTTTTATTTCTAGAACTATCAAATTAAAATTATATTGCTTTCTTTCTGCCAGCTCAGTTCATCATTGAACACATCATGCTGCCAAAGATATTTTAAGCACCAATGGAATCACCCTGATGCAATTTTAACTCTTAGGAGCACTATTTTCAATCATTGTGCTTTATGCTTCCCAAGATCTCATCACCTCTAAAGATCAAGAATGACTCTCTCACCACATTAGTTATGACTGTCTCTATCTGATGAAAATATGGCTTCTCACAGGGGGACTTCAAGAGAAAGTCTCCAAAGATATGATAAGTAATGTTATCATGTTATCATGATATCAATATCATGTTATCAATGTTATCATGTAGAAAAAAGAAAGAGGAACGATGATACATCTCCGCCCAAGACTTGATCTGATAGGAATCTGGTCTAATCTGAGAAATGTTTCGACCTAGTGCCCTGATTCTGAAAGATGAATGAATCTCGGAGTGGTCAGTTTACCAGACCTCAGCAGGATTTCTTTGATGGCAGATGAACCTTGAGACAGACTCCAGGAGTCCTTTGTGAAAGATCCAAGTAAATCTGCAATGGCACACATGCAAAAGGCAAGAATCTCCTCCCCAATTGCAAATTTTAGATTTAAAAAGTCTTTTGTTTGGAACTAAACCAAGTCTTTAGGCAGACATTAGTCTAGGCAGAGAATGATGCTTGTTACATGACGTCAGAATCCAGTTCCACAGAACCAATGCTTTATACCAAATGGCTTAAGGGGAACACAAGACATGGAAAAGCCCAGGTTCTTCAGACCAATGAAATGCAAAGAAAGTCTGTTCTAAATGATCAAGACATCAACATATTTTCTGTCAGAGAAGATGACTCAACACTGACAGGTCTGAAATATGCAGAATGAGAGCACTTCCAACTGGTTCTCTAATACATATATCTTTGTGTGTATGTATATGTATATAAACATTCCTAATTTCAAACTCAAAGAAGTGGAAAAGTTAGAAAATTTCAAGTTCTGTTATAAAGGAAATGACCAGAAGCCTCCTTTACTGTTAGGAATCCCCAGATATATTTTAAAAGCTATTCTAATGACATGCAAATTTTAAAAATCATTTTTGGGAGATCTTACAGATATCACAACATTCCATCGTTCAAACACATAGAACAGTGTTGTAACAACTGCTATCACAATTCATTTCTGAACTTTTACTTTCTTCTTGAAGTCCTTGATATCAACTCCCCTCTATCATCTTCCTCCCTTACCATAACCTCCAGAAACCCTTAGCCTTTTTTCCCCTATAATAGGGGGGGGGGGGTGCCATCCAATATATCCACACACATACAATTCTGTTGTTCGTTCCCATCAAGTGGAATTATATTCATCAATGCTATCAGCATCCCATTCCCCCCACTCTCCACCCCTCTCTCTTCCCGTACCCTTGGGACATGTAGTTGTTTATGCATTCTTGCGTAAAGTAAGAAATTATTCTGCACTCCTAGAGTATTATCCTTCTAGGATAGTACATAGCCAAATTTGACTTGTGCCATTTTTATTACAATGCCCTTTTGAAGACAAAAGTACACCTGTCCCCAACCCATTGTATTTTCAATCACCTCAAATGCATGTGAAGGCTACACAATGAATACGGGAGGCTGAAGAGTTGAGGCCTTTGAAATATGGTGTTGGTGAAGAACATTGAATATCAACGGACTTCCAGAAGAATGAATATGTATGTCTACATTGAAAGAAGTACGGTCAGAACGTTCCTTGGATGTGAGAACAGCGTGACATTATTTCATGTACTTTTGACACGTTATAAGGAAGGGCCAGTTCTGGAGAAGGATGTCACGCTTGATAAAATAAAGGATGAAAAAAAAAAAAAAGGAAGACTCGCACTCCACAGACGGACTAACACAGTGGACAAAACAGCAGATATTAACGTAGCGTCTGCTCTGAGGCACAGGGCCTCCGTTATACATGACGCCATTCTAAAATAGAACTGATTTGACGGCACCAAACATCGATATTTTAATTGCAACGTGAACACCCTCTTTGAGGCGCCACACTTCCCTCTCTTCTCCCACAAACAAGAGCTGGGCCTTCCTTAATGTTATGCTTGCTGAGGAACTCTGGTAATGACATGGGGAAAGATGAAGTGGTCTGTTGTTTTAAGTGCAAGCCAGTCAGCTTGCACTCACAGTGACCCTGTGAACATCGTGAAGCAATGCCCAGCCTTGCACTATCCTCAGCATTGTGACTGCGTTTGAGATCATTTGGGCTGCCCGTGTGTCCATCCACCTTACTGTGGGTGTGTCTCTCTCTCTTGCTTTCATGTTCTGCTTCACGGAGCAGGATGCCTGTCTTCAGGAATCAGTCCCTTCTGCTGACACACACTAACTATGCGGGGATGGAAGTCTTGCCACCCTTGTTTCTAAGGTTCACTCTGGCTGTATTTCTTCCAAAGCAGATGCATTCTTTTTCTGGTAATACATGGAAAATTCAATATTTTGGAATACAGAATAGTAATTACCTAGAGTAGTGCCTTACTAAACATGTGTTATTTACTAAAATGAATGCTGTTGGTTAAATGAGTAAATAAAGGGAGGAGGAAGAATAAAAGAAGACAGGGAAAAATCACAAAGTGGGGTGCTGAACCCTGCCTTTGTAATGATCTGAGGAAGTTTGGAACACATCAATTCACAGTGAGATAGTTTGTTAGTTAAGGATAATGAGAATTAAAGGAATTTGCCTCTGTAGGATACCAATTATTCAGCCTTGCACCTACTGTAATGCTCAGCGAGAAATCATTTATCTTAATTATATTAACTTGGACTTGCTTCTTGAGGGACCTGGGAATTAAGTGCTACTCTATCATTTACTAGCTAGACAAATTATTTAAACTTGAGCTTTCAATGCATTCCTCTGGAAATAAATATGGATAATAAAGAAATCTACTGATTTGGTCTAAAAATGGTTTTGCATAGTATATAGATCCCAGGAGCTAGGTTGAGGTGCAGTGGGTTAGTGTTAGAATTCTTCCTTCCAAATTTGAGGCCTGAACTTGATTTTTTTTTATTTTATTGGGGGCTCATACGCAATCCATACATACATCCATGTGGAAAGCACATCTGTACAGTTGTTGCCATCATCATTTTCAAAACATGTTCTTTCACCTTGAGCCCCTGGTGTCAGCTCCTCCTTTTCTCCTCCCTTGATAATTTATTTTTTTTTAAATGTTCATGTCTACAGTGACTGATGTCTCCCTTTACCCACTTTTCTGTTGTCCACTCCCCGAGAGAGGAGGTTATATGTAGATCATTGTGAGCATCCCCCCTCACCTTCCTCTTACTCTCCTTATAGCGCTACTCTCAATATTGGCCCTGAGGGATTTAACTGGCCTGCATTCCCTGTGTTGCAATCTCTTATCTGTACCAGAGTATATGCTCTGGTCTCATGGAATTTGTAAGGTAGAATTGGGGTCATGATAGCGATGGGAGGAAGCACCAAAAAACTAGAGAAAAGTTGTATGCTGGCTCATCTCTTCCTTGTGAATTTTCTGTAAGGGGATGTCCAATTGTTTATAGATGGGCCTTGGGTCTCTACTCTGCTTTCCCCCTCATTCATATTGATATGATTTTTTTTATCTCGGTCTTTGATACCTGTTACCTGATCCCATGAATACCTTATGATCACACAGGCCGGAGTGCTTCTTTCTTGTGGACTTTGTTGCATCTCAGCTAGAAGGATGGCTTATCGTCAAGTCTTTAAACCCCCCAGAAGCTATAGCTTTCAATAGTTATGCACCATCGGCTGTCTTCACCACATTTACTTATGCACCCTTTTTGACTTCAATGATCATGTCAGGGAGGTGAGCATCAGAAAATGCCAGATTGTAAGAATAAAGTGTTCTTGTGGCGAGGGAGGGCTTGAGCAGTGTGCTTGATCCATGATCAATGAACCTCATGGAGAGATAAGATAGTCTGTCACTAGAGGTTTATGGGTTGCTATGATGCCAAATGTTTCAGCAGAGCTTCCAGACTAAGACAATGTGTAAAAGAGAAGCCTAGAGATTTACTTCTGAAAAAACAGTCAGTAGAAAATCTATTGTTCAGACTGAGCCCCGGTGGCGTAGTGGTTGTGCGCGGGACTGCGGCCCACTGGGACGGAGGTTCAATTCCAGCAGTGGGGCTGGGCTTCCTCCTCCCACCACCGGAGAGCAGTGATGCCCAAAAAACAAAAAAGAAAGAAAGAAAATCTATTGTTCACAAGAGTCTGGGAGGTTTCCATAGTGTAGTGGTTATCACGTTCGCCTGACACAAGAGTCTGATGTCTTGTACATGGAGTCATCATGAGTAGGAGACCAGCCCAACAGCAGCTAGTAATAACATGTGGTTGTTGTTGGGGACCGTTGAATTGGTTATGACTCATAGTACCCCTCCCTACTACAGAACAAAACACTGAACACATCCTCACGATCGTTCTTATGTTTGAGTGTAGATCTCAGTAAGTACCCAGTAAATGTTTTGAATCATTATATAGTAAGAGACTAATACCTATTTGCTGGTGGTCTAAATGTCCCATTGGGTATACAGAAAGTATTTATAAAGGTTTGATATTGATCTGTGTAAAATTGCTGATGTGCTACCATCTTGAAGTCTAGAAACAGCGGTTCCAGTGGCTCATTATGCTGTCAGGAATGGAATGCCACTGTGGTTCTCCTTCTTTCCAGATACTGCTTCCTTCCAGAAAGTGTTCACAAGAGTGTCTAGGGCTATATCAGGAATGCTATTCAAGGAGGTCATTTGAAGACAAAGTACATTTATGTTTATAACATTGAAACATTTTTTCTTTGATACCAATAGCTAATGCTAGAACTTGCTAGAGTTAGGATCAATGTCCCCAGTCACAAATTTCTGTGCTCGACAGAGAGCTGTAGCCCTATGAGTGATAGCTGTTCACTCTCATCCTTCTATGTTCATCCCACACTCACAATCTCCAAGCAAGTTAAGTGTCCTTCAGGTGAGACTAAATGTGTGTTAATACATGTTCCATACAGCTCACAAAAACTTTATAAATTCACCTAAGATCAAAGCATTTTTTTGCAAACTATCTTTTAATAGTAATAGTTGGTGAAAGAATGGTCATTTTCCCTCCCTATTTAAAGAGAAATTATAAACTATAATGCAACTAGTGGAACAATCAAAATCTCTGTCCCCGAAAAATATGCCAAATGCTAACTCCTTGGTCAATCTCAACATGCGTTAAGGAATGAATGATCAGTAAAGTTAGTAAGCAGTTGCCATGTATTAGGCATCTGGTAGGTTCTTTTGTAAATGTTTCATTTGCAACTCAAAACGATCCTGTAAAGTAGCAAGGTATTGGCTGAGCCCCGGTGACGTAGTGGTTGTGCGCGGGACTGCAACCCTCTGGATTGGCGGTTCAAATCCAGCAGCAGCTCTTCAGGAGCAAGGCTGGGCCTCCCACTCTCACCAGACGGCAGTGAAGCAAAAAAAAAAGTAGCAAGGTATTAATATGAGCAAAGTGAGTCTTGGAGAAGTCACTTTGCAAAATAACAATGTTAAAGTGAGGTAAGCTAGAATCTGAACTCATATCCTTAATTTCAAAATAGCTTTCTAGCATCTTAATTAGAAACATCCTGTTTCTTCCAAATTTACATGCCCTATTTATGTATACACAAAAATAAATATACTAGTATATATGTATATGAATGCATATATTTGTATATGCAATTAACAGCCGCAAATAAACACTGCCATCAAGTTGATTCTGATTCACAGCGACCCTACTGGACAAAGTAGAACCACCCTTTTGGGTTTCTGAGATTTTTAAACCTTTACAAGAGCAGACAGCCTCATCTTTCTCTCATAGAGTGAGCGGTGGACTGGAACTGGTGACCTAGCAGTTAGGAATTCAATGTGTAGCCCACTATAAGACAGCTTCTTATTTATATACATTCCTCTACATATATATAACTACAGTTGCAGTTCTATCAAGCTCATTAAATTTTTTTTCTTTTGGGGGGGGGGGTGGTGAGGCATCACTGCCTCTGGTGATCATGGGCGCTACCCAGTTCTGCTCCTGAAGCCACCACTGGATTTGAACCACCAAGCCCGTAGGCCGCAGTCCCTCACTCAACCACTTACACCACCGGGGCTCAGCCCCAAGCTCATTAAATTTTACTGATTTTCCCTCACTTCTTTTTAGTTCTTGGTAAACTGAATTTCCTTGTGTCTACTTTTTCCCTCCATGCGATTAAATGCTGCCTATAATTTAACATCAGAGAAATTAGCAAAGAGAGTACAGAAGTCTTGCAAACTGGACTAAGGAGACATGATAGAAGACCTGTTTCCTTTAATTCAGACAGCAAAAGATATCTCAAACATCACAAATCCCCTAGAACACTTTTGTACATTTAGGAGATGGATTTAAAAAGTAATCTACTTGACACATAAATATACATAATATTAAGTTTAAGGCAAAGTATGAGTATGATATCAGGTTAATAAATGCTGGATAAATTTAACAACAAAAAATTAACCCACTTATGTATCCTTGATTTTCTATGTCTTTGGAAGAGATAGAACAAGTAATTGGGTAGATCTTTGATTACCACAGGCATCTCTGACTTTTCTAAGATCACTAGTCAAGTTGTTCAGGGAGTAGCTAAGGAACAAAGAACTTGGAGACTGGATTGCTTGATTGCAAGGTAGTATACAAGCTCAAGAGATGATAAACTGCTTTTTTTACAAAGATTAGCTATGCCCTAGGATTGTTTCTGTGGACTATTCCTATCTTTGAAGAGATCAACCATTAATTTATTTATCTACTTTGAAATAATAAGAGAGGTGCTATTTCAAATCAGAATTATGAAGCTGAGACATTTGGAAAAACACATTTTCCTTTGGCCAAATGCATTTTACAAATAGTCAAAATATGGTCTAAAGTAACACATCTAATTCTCACATTTAAGTATTTTAATTAGGAAGGTAAATAATTTTTAATCCTGAAGACTTGAGGATTAACCACATGTAAGAAATGGTTTTTTGAAATCATAAATTTTTAATCCCCACTAATTCATGCAATTCTTCCTCCTACCTTATATTATCTCTATGTTTGTTTAGGTAAAAAATCATTTTTTAAGTTAAAATTAACACTTGAATAAGGCTATGCCACATTGATCCTGTGACTTCACTTTTCTCAACACAAGCTTTTTGTCTACCAGATTCTAGAATATACACAAAGTTCACGAAGCATGCCTGGATCCAAATAACCACTATCCCCACTCCAAATGTGCATGATGAATGGAATCTGCAAAGCGCACAGCTATTTGTATGCATCCAGTACTTACTTTCTTTTTGTTTTGTTTTGGGCATCACACTGCCCTCTGGTGTGAGTAGGAGGCCCATTCTTGCTCCTGGAGAGCTGACTGCTAGATTTGAACCGCCAACCTAGTGGGCCACAGTCCCACACACAACCACTATGCCACCAGGGCTCAGCCCAGACTTTCTTTCTTTCTTTTTTTTTGTGGGCATCACTGCCCCTTGGTGGGACTAGGAGGCCCAGCTTTGTTCCTGGAGAACTGCTGCTGGATTTGAACCACCAACCCTGTAGGCTGCAGTCCCGCACACCACCACTATGCCACGGGGGCTCAGCCCTGTACTTACTTTCATATTTTGAAAGTTTGTCTTCAAAAAGTTACTTTCTTATTTTTCTGTCTGCAGTAACAAAAAAAAGCACACTCCCACTCTTTGACACCCTTTATCTATATGGCACCACCTGACACTCACAGGGGTGAGCCAATTCAAGAAAACAGAAAGCAACAAATGTTGGAGGGGCTGTGAGGAAACAGGGACTCTCATCCACTGCTGGTGGTACTGTAGGTATGTACAGCCACTATGGAAATCAATTTGGCGATATCTAAAACAGATGGAAATTGAGCTATCATATGACCCAGCAATCACCCTACTGGGCATGTACCCAGGAGAGGCAAGAAAGAAACCATGACCAGACATCTGTTCTCCAGTGATCATCACAGCACGTTCACTGACAAATCGATTTAAAAGCTGTGGTACATACATACAATGGAGTACTATGTATCACTGAAAAGCAGTGATGAACGCATGAAGCATATCGCCGCATGGAAAGAACTGGAGAAAATTATGCTATGTGAAGCAAGCCAAGTGCAAAAGGACAAGTACAACATGAGTAGGCCGAGGTGAGCTTTAAAAAATGCAAAAGGGGTATAGGGAAAAAGCTACTGTATACCCAAATTCCTGGGGTGAGGCCCAGGTAGTATGAGAGGGAGCAGACCAAATCCAAGGCTACGTATGGTAACCAACTGAGAAGAAGGAGAGTGAGGATGGTGATGTGTTGCAGGGGGAATGGAGCACTAACCCACCCAAGGGGGACATATTGCTTATGTCTCCACAGGGAAAGAGGGATCAAACTTAAATCTGAGTACCAGGATATGAACTACAGCATGACAACATGGAGCAGGGAGCCCGTGGAGGAGTCTGAAGGCCCAGCTCCAATCCCAACTTATGTGGACAGCCGCCCCTACCCCCAGGGGAGTTTCCTCTGGAGGAAAGCACTGAGGCTGCAGCTCGGGGGAGGAGGGGAGAGACATGTCCAACCAGGGCACAAGAGAACAAATGAAAGGGGAGGAAGAGAGAGTGGAGTGCATCCTGGTCCACTGAGTCTTGATGTATCCCCACTCAGAACAGGCAATGCTGGCCCCACTATGAAACACTGCATCCCTCGCTGACCCAAGGCACTGCTGGGTCAACACTGGAGACACAGGGTCCGGATTGCACCCGATCTGACCATACCATACCAAGACCACACCATACCACACACAAATCACTAAGGGCATGCAGCAGAGCACCGGGGGAGCAGAGCATAGAGTTCCCGAGGGAGGGCCAAGGATATACTTTAGGGCATGGGTGTGGCGACCCATCAGACTCAGCCAGGGGACACTCCTGGAAGTCAATGAACAGACCTTGAACTATTTACAGGTTTTTCTTTGTTATTTTTTAAATTATTTACACTTTTCTGATCATTTTTTGTTGTTGTCGTCATTGTTTTGCTTTCAATTGTTGCTTCATTTTGCAATGTTTTGGGGCATTTTGTACATATTACTATCTCTGCAAGTCTACCTAGGTTAGATAGGCTGGATTGATTCTGGAGGAAAAAACAATGGGACTGATGGTTCTGGAGGGACATGGGAGAGGGACTGATGGGGGAAAAGAGGTGGTATTGACCAATGTAGGGACAATGGAAAAGCAAGTGATCCAGAATCAGTGGAAAGGTGGATGTGAGAGACCTGATAGGAATTGATCAAGAATAATGTGACAGAGAAATTACTGAAACCCAAATGAAGGCTGAGCATGATAGTGGGACAAGAGGAAAGTAACAGGAGATAGAGGAAAGAACTAGGAGGCAAAAGGCATTTATAAAGGTCTAAGTATAGGCATGTACATAGGTAAATATATATATATATATGATGGAAAAATAGATCTACATGCATATACTTATATGGCAGCAGATGGACATCGGGCTTCCATTCAAGTACTCCCTCAATGCAAGAACACTTTGCTCTATTAAATTGGCATTCTATGGTGCTCACCTTCCCGACACAATCGCTGAAGACAAATGTGTGCATAGTAAATGTGGTGAAGAAAGCTGATGGTGTCTGGCTATCAAAAGATATAAAGTCTGTGGTCTTAAAGGCTTGAAGGTAAACAAGAGGCCATCTAACTGAAAAACAACAAAGTCCACATGGAAGAAGCACACCAGCCTGTGTGAACATGAGATGTTGAAGGGATCAGGGATCAGGCATCAAAGAACAAAAAAAAAAATCATGTCATTGTGAATGAGGAGGAGTGCAGATTGGGAATCCAAAGTCCATCTGTAAGCACCTGGACATCCTCTTGTGGGAGGGTTGCAGGGAAGAGACAAGCCAGTCAAGGTGCAGTGTAGCAATGATGAAACATACACCTTTCCTCTAGTTTCTAAATGTTCTTTCCCTCCCACCCTATCATGATCCCAATTCTACTTAGAAATCCTGCTAGACCAGAGCATGTACACTGGTACAGATAGGAACTGGAAACACATGGAATCCGGAACAGATGATCCTTTCAAGACCAGTGGTGAGAGTAGCAATACCGGGAGGGTAGAGAGAAGGTGGGGTAGAAAGGGAAAACCAATTAGAAGAATCTATGTATAACCTGCTCCCTAGGGAACAGACAACCAAAAAGTGGGTGAAGAGACATTATACATTTTAAAATATGACAAAATAATAATAATTTATAAATTATCAAGGATTCATGAGGGAAGGGGGAGTGGGGATAGAAAGGAAAAATGAGGAGCTGGTTCAAAGGACTCAAGCAGAAAGCAAAGGTTTTGAGAATGATGAGGGCAACAAACATACAAATGTCCTTGACATATGATGAATGTATATATAGATTGTAATAAGAGTTGTGCGAGTCCCCCATAAAATGATTTTTTAAGAACACACATCTGATTCAGAATCATGTAATAATAGTCACAGGGACTGGGTTGGAATCTACCCCGCCCAACAAAAAGGATTCCAAGAGAGTAGAGAGAGAGAGAAAATCAAGCTCCCTTTTCTCTAAACTCCCCTCAAATATGACCAGTATCACTTCAAAATATAATCAAAAGATATAATATTCATATTTAGTTAAGAAGATCTGAAGAAGAAGTACACTTCTACCATCCTCTATGTGTCCTATAGGACAGAGACAGCATTTTAAAATTATTATGCCCTGCCTCAAAAAATCTTTTAAAAAATATTTTGCCTTTAATTCCTCCTCCATAAAATCTTAGCACCACAAATATGCTGTCCCATGCCCTTTATGTACCATGCCCTTAGAAGAACAATAAATCATTTATAATTTCTAAACTTTTAAAGTTTCACCCCAAGAATCAATTTTTGCTCCCTTGGGGGCAATACTGTCCCCAGCAAAAGTGAATGATTAATGACAAATGTGGGGCTTTTTGACAAATGTTTTGATAGAGAAATTTCCCCAAAACTCAAAGAATCACAAGAAAAATTAAATGTGTGCCGTTGTCTGAAAGAATTTGAGAAGAAGAGAAATGTGTGTTCTCGTGTGAGAGACAGAGACGGAGCCACAAAGAGCAAGACAGAGAGCAAGAAACGTAACCTACATAATGACCTAGAAACTGTTGAATCACACTCCCAATGAAACCCCAACTCTACCAGGAAAATGTCCATTCGATTTCTAGTCACATCCAATGCAATTCCCTGTGCTGATTCATAAATGAGCTTTGGACCTGGGGGACCAGTGTGCTTAACAAGAACGCTTTGGGACAGGCGGGAGAGACAAGGAGGTGTGACTCTTTGAACCTGGTCCTTTCCAAAGTGAAGCTCAAAGAGAAGACATTGAAATCTGGTGAAACTCATCTTCTGAAAGGCTTCATCTGCAAACACCATTGCCCCAGTATCACTCAGGAGGAGGCTTGGATTCCAGTCCCAGATGGTGTAGATTCGTGGT
Source organism: Nesogale talazaci (assembly GCA_004026705.1). Taxonomy (NCBI): domain Eukaryota; kingdom Metazoa; phylum Chordata; class Mammalia; order Afrosoricida; family Tenrecidae; genus Nesogale; species Nesogale talazaci. Next base: position 321,866 of record PVJH01000266.1, read on the forward strand.
TGGACATTGAAAGGCTTAGGTAAGACTCCTGGACCTTGGGAACTGTGCATGAATATAATTTAATGAGCACGGAAAATGCACCAGGCAGCAAGGCACTGCAAACATGGCTGTAACAATGACTGACAGAGAGTAAAGAAGTGAATGCTAAATGTCAGAAATATCATGACCAGAGAAAGCTACGGAAACAAGGTCAGCACAGTAAGAAGAGGTAGTTAGTGCTTGATGGAACACTTCGGCTGCAAATGATGTTCAGCTTAGGGTATTTCATTGGGATTCATGGAGCCTTTTGCCACATTTGATTTAACCCCTTGATTCCTCAAAAAGAGTTAGAGCTATCAAAGTCAGTGCGCTACTCAAACATTGCCCCTGGCTCCCCAGATCACCATCCCCTCTGGTCCAGGCTCTTCCTTGTTCCCAACCCCAATGACCCGACCTCACAGTCGCTGTCCACGTGGCCGACTCATGCAAGTTCACAAAAACAACAAGAAGCAAGCTTGTTCAAAGACAAACTCTTCTTTTTTGAAATCTCCTTTTACAAGTGGCTTCCTTTATAACCCTTTGCAGGAGGAAGGGCAGATGAGAAAAAAAACTATTTTCAATGTGATGGGAAAGGAACCTAGTTCAGTAAACCAGCTTACACAAAAGGAAACTGAGGAAATGAAAGGACTTTGCCCAGGTAACAAAGAGGGAAGAAGGAATATTCTAGTCTAACCTCGATGTGCCCTACTCCAAAGCTCCTGGAAGGGGCACCCTGTCCCCTCAGGAGACTGCCTCACATTTCACAACTGAGGGTCAGAAAGGGGAATGACTTTCTGATGGGCATGGTACCCTTTCATAGGCTAGATAAGGAAGCTTGTCTCTACCTGGCATCACGGAGGTCAAGATATCAGAGACACTAGAAAGATGGTTTCTTAACTATGTTCACTGTAGCCGCTTTCACTCACCCACATTCACCAACAGCACAGACAAGCCAATGAGGTTTGTTCATTGATTTTTCAAAAGCACTTATGAAGCACCTATCAACAGCCAGGCAAGACTTTGACAATATGAAGATGAGCAAAACACTGCACAGACAGGAGGAACTTCAGTCTTATGAGGGAAAGTCCACAGAACTAAGAAGAGAAAGGCATTTGTGAATTTCAGTGGGATGAGCAGTCACAGGTGCCTGAAGAGACTTGGAATTCAGGGATCTCTGGAGCCACAGAGAAGAGATCCAGCTTAGGACATCAGCAATGTTTTTACAGATGAGAAGACCTACATCCCTACTACCCTCTGTGTTGTGTTGGGATATGGGTACTTGCCAATACCAGGCAGAGGTGGTGCTGGGGACAAGATTCTAAGAAAGAGGGGGCTATGGTAGACAGAGGAAGCAGTCAAAATGAAGAAACAGAGTGTAGACCAGCAAGCACTGCACACCATCTGAGCCACTGAAACAGGAGACAGAGGCCTCAGGGCACCAGGTAACATTCAAGACCAAAGAAATCCTGGACGCCAGCAGAGATGCCACCTCTTTATTCTCCAGACAAAAGTGGCCAGGAAGCGTTTCAAACAATGGGGCCACTTAGTACCTTTTATGACTTACAAAGAGATGCCTGTAAACAGCAGAGAGGGTGAATTAGAGAAAACCCAGGCCAAAAAAATTTTTTTAAGGAAGACCTATGAGGAAACTAGTGTCATCTTAAGAGAGATCATAAGACTTTAGTGGAAGGTGGAGAAAAATCATTGACCTTGAGTCAGTTTTCTGATCCATAGGAACCCTATAGGGGAAGAGGGAATGGCTGCTCTGAGTTTCCATGACTACGTCTTCACAGAAACAGAAAGATGCATTGCTCTCCCGTGGAGCAACTGGTGCATTCTAACTGCCAACAGCCTGGTGGGCAGCCCTGCACCTAACCCCCTATACCCTCAGGACTCTCTCAAGAGAGCACAGTGGAGAGGAAAGAAGAAAGTAGACTTTTCAAAAGAGTTTCTTTTTAACACAAGGCTCTCATTCCCGATGACTGGAAGTCATCTTTGGAATGAAATGGGCTCCTACCCATGCCGTGCTGTGCAGGTGGGTGTGCAACACAGATTGAAGGGGCTGCGGAAAATGAGATACGCTTCTCCATGGAAAGAGACGCAGCGTGTACGGGGGATTGTTTTAGCCATACACTTTCCAAAGGCACTCCCCTCCCAAAGGTTGCTTTTACACAAACCACGTGCTCAGCTTCCCAACTGAGTGCTGACTTGGGGATCCTTTGGTTCAGGGTAGGAGCACTGGTGGTGGACTGCTTATAAATTGGACTAGTTATAAAAAGGCTAGCCGTTCAAAATTGCCAAGCGCTCTGTCTCAGAAAGATGGGGCGTTCTACTCCCTTAACGTGTTGCAGTTTCTGAACCCACAGGAGCAGTTCTGGGCTGTCATCAGCATCAAGTGGGTCTGGGCTTTTGTGGATGAAAGTGAGTGTGGTCCTTTGCGCACTTGTTTGCTTTGGGTGTGGTTTGGTTTCTAGGTTTTTGTGGTGGTTGTTGCTTTGTTTGGGGTTGGTTGAATGTTCCTTTGCTTTCTAGGAGTTAACTTGGTCACCCCTACAACTACAATAAACCGTCTCAGAAATTCCCAAAGTGCTTTGTGGGGTGGCCAATGCATCAGGCTCAATGCCAAAGCTTGACAGCACCACTAATGGTTCCAACTAACAGCAGTAGAAGAGAGAACAGACCGTTGTTATTGTGTCCGTAGAATTCTTCCAATTTGCAACTGGAGGCTTGAATTTTTCCCCCTTCAGATTGCGAAACCCTGAACCCATTCTTTTCCCTCTTAGCTTTCCTAATACTGGGTCTTTGCATGTTTCATTGCAATATTTAACCCATCCACTCTGGGTGAGCCTGCTGACATTTGAAATCATACAGCTTAAGAAAAAAGCAACACACCTGTCACCTCTCTGGAGAAATGTGTCTTGCCTTCCCAGTCCATCCAGCCTGTAGGCACCGCCACCTCCCCAGCACAGGTCTGATGGTTGCACATTTCCTTTCCAAGACTTACCTCCAGTCAGTCACAAGGAACTAGAGCATTGTGGAGTGGTTTTTGATTTGTTGGGTGGGGTGGTTTCAGGGGTTCTACTTTCTTCTATTTCATCAAGTTGTCCTTTCCTCCCCATCCCTCAATGAGACCAGGATTAAATCTCCTTAGAAAGTTGCACTGATTGCCTAACTGGTCTCCCTCTCAGGTGGGCAGGCCATAGCTTCCAGCATCACCACAGCACCCAAAGCACCCTAGTACATACCCCAAATTGGCAAATGAGGGTGGAACAGAAGGGAAGGGGCCTGAAATTCCATCACGTGGTAAAGGGGAAGGAGAGAAGATGGTGAAGCCATCTGCTTAAAGCACCCTGCAAAGTCTGAAGAGGGTCCTTAGGCATGTTACCCTTGAATTGGTGTCTTCTAAAACTGACAGGCAGCAGAGCATGCTGGGACCATCCTGGAGTGCAGGAAGAACGCAATCTTTTTCTCCTTCTAATTTATTCCCTGGCCCGGGAAAGCCTGTGGGACTAGTTCTCCGAATTGGTGAAGAAGCAATAATAATAATAATAATAAGCCTTCCCTTCTGATCTCAGAGACGTGCTGCTAAAACCTCTTGCTCAGCAGCTGCTGAGTAGTTCAGTAGCTGCTCAGTAGTTCCCATCAGTGCCTTTCATGGCGTCACTGGGAGGATTGACTTGTTGCTGGGCTTTTCAAGCCTATGGTGACAAACTAATGAAGCGGATGTGAATGAGACCAGAACTGCCCTGAGCCACCAGCCAGTACGGAGCCCCCAATCCTCCCACAATGCCCCCCTTCCATTCTCTTCCTCAGCAAGCCTGTAGGACGGAGCTTTACAGAGGCCACAGGCCACCCCTCTGATCCCGGTAGGAAAAGCAGTCATTTAGTCCAAACTAGATCCCACCAATGAGGCAAGTGAAGCAAGTGGAACTCAGTGATTCAGCCACGTGACATGGTAAGTTTGGGAAGAGCAAGACTTGTCACTCTATACAAGCAGGTACCCGTGCCAAGTTCTGTGAAACAGATAGACCTTGACTCAAGTTCATTGTCTTAGGAGATTTTTTTTTCTCACCAAAGGTGTTCACGGAGAAAGGGTCCCATCCAATGGCCCTGGGGAATTATACCAGGGTGCCTGAATTTCTTTTCTGCGGACTCACCCAGTCGGGAGAGCTAAGCCTGTTCTTATTTTTCTTTTTATCCACGGTCTACGTCACCACGGTGCTAGCGAATGCCGCCATCATGGTCACCGTCACCTGGGAGCCTCGCCTCCACACCCCCATGTACTTCCTGCTGCGCAATCTCTCTGTCTTGGACATCTGCTTCTCGTCCATCACTGCCCCCAAGATCCTCGTGGACCTTCTCTCAAGGAGAAAGGCCATCTCCTTCGAAGGCTGCCTCACGCAGATGTTCTTCTTTCACCTGCTCGGCGGGGCCGATATCTTCTCTCTCTCTGTGATGGCCTTCGATCGCTACGTGGCCATCTCCAGGCCTCTGCACTACGTGACCATCATGGGGAGGGGGCGATGCACCGCGCTCATTGCGGCCTCCTGGCTGGGGGGCTTCGTCCACTCCATCGTGCAGATTGCCCTGCTGCTCCCGCTGCCCTTCTGTGGGCCCAATGTGGTGGACGGCTTCTACTGCGACGTCCCCCAGGTCCTCAAGCTCGCCTGCACCGACACGTTCGTCCTTGAGCTCCTCATGATTTCCAACAATGGGCTGGTCACCACCCTGTGGTTCGTGTTTCTCCTGGGGTCCTACGCGGTCATCTTGGCCATGCTGAGGTCTCACACCGGCGAGGGGCAGAGGAAAGCCATTTCCACCTGCACGGCCCACCTCACGGTGGTGACCCTGCATTTCGTGCCCTGCATCTACGTCTACGCCAGACCCTTCACGGCCCTCCCCACGGACAGAGCAGTCTCCATCATCTTCACCATCATCAGCCCTGTGCTCAACCCCATCATCTACACGCTGAGGAACCAGGAGATGAAGGCGGCCATGTGGAGGCTGAAAAGAAGACTGGAGCCTTCCAAAGGAACAGAGGGCAGGAAGTCCAGATTGGGGGATTAAAAGAGAAAAGAGGAAAGTTATTTGTTTCTTTGTTGTTGCACTGTACCCTGACGGGTTTTGCTTCTCCCCCCGCCATGCTTTTTGAAGGGAATGTCCCATTAACTACAGATGAGCTTTGGGTCCCCAATCTGCACTCACCCTCATTTACAATGATACAATTCTTATTTCTCTATGCCTGATACCTTCGACACCCCCATGGTCACACAGGCTGATGTGCTTCTTCCATGTGGGCTTTCTTGCTTCTGAGCTAGATGGCCTCTTGTTTATCTTCAAGTCTTTGAGACCCCAGATGCTATATCTTTTGATAGTCAGGCACCATCGGCTTTCTTCACCACTTTTGCTTATGCAACATTTCTCTTCAGTGATCATGTCTGGAAGGTGAGCATCACAGAAGGCCAGTTTAATAGAACAAAGTATTCTTGCATTGAGGAAGTACTTGAGTGGAGACCCAATGTCCATCTGCTGCCTTAACACTAAACCTATAAATATATGCCTGTAGATCTATTTCCCCATCATCATATATAAATAAATATATTTACCTATGTACATGCAAGACTGCGAATCTTTACAAGCACAGACAGCCATGACTTTCTCCCCTGAAGAGGTGGGTGGGTTTGAACTGCTATCTTTGCAGTTAGTAACCAGACACACAACCCACAATAGTCACTGAGCTAACACAAATATATGTGGTTTATACTTTAAGCATCTCACAGGAGGCATAACACATTTCTTTTTGACAATTAATTAATTACGAAATGTCTTGTGCGTGGACTGCGGCCCACTGGGTTGGAGATTCAAATCCAGCAACAAGGCTGGGCCTCCTACTCCCACCACCAGAAGGCAGTGATGTCCCAAAAAAAAACCCCAAAAAGTGGTGAAATGTCTAAAAATCCACAGTACTCTTGGATGCAAGTATACTCAAAAATCCCTTTCCCGTGAAAGTGTGTTCCTTCTTCAACAATGAAGATGTCTTGTTTGACCGCTGTCTTTAAACATATGGCTACTCACAAAGGAGTGTTTGTGCTTTGGTGACTCAGCATTCCCCACATACAGAAAGCTGGGTTTTTCCCTGGGATTAGGAACCGTGCATACTGAGGAAAGGGTGTTGAAAGGTGTCTCCACAGGTTGTTTCGGGTGCCTTGGGTTAATTCTGATACAAATTCATGTTAAGTACAGCAATTGGAAATGTTGTCCAACCCTGCGCCATCCTGACAATCACCAAAGTCTGAACCCATTGTTGCAGTCACTGTCAATCCATTGCCTTGAGGGCCTTCCTGTTCTTCACTGACACTCAACTTCAACAAGTATGAATGCCTTTCTCCGGGGATACGGGGTCTCTAGGGATAACCTCTTCAGAGTATGTCCAAAGTGCCTGTGAGGTTGGGGTGGCAAAGGTCCCGGCAGCGAGGCTATCATTCTTCCCAAAATTAACCATTGAAAACATACAATGACAACTAAGCAAATGAAAACGTATAATGTAGCATTCGCCTACATCTTTGAATGCAGAGCACGTCTCTGGAGGTGCGCAAAAGAAACTTCAAGTCATTGAAAACACACTGGGAACAACGTGAAGTTGTACAAATTCTTCACGCTGGGCAGATCCACCCATTAACATTGCAGAGTAACTTTTCTCATGCAAAGGGGTAGACTAGAAGGTCAGTACACTTGGAGCTCATAAGAAAAGGAAGGAGACACCTTCAAAATAGAGAGCACAGAGATCAAGACAGAGCGCAAGAAAGATAACCCGCATAATGACCTAGAAACTGTTGAATCACACTCCCAATGAAACCCCAACTCTACCAGGAAAATGTCCATTCGATTTCTAGTCACATCCAATGCAATTCCCTGTGCTGATTCATAAATGAGCTTTGGACCTGGGGGACCAGTGTGCTTAGCACGAACGCTTTGGGACAGGCGGGAGAGACAAGGAGGTGTGACTCTTTGAACCTGGTCCTTTCCAAAGTGAAGCTCAAAGAGAAGACATTGAAATCTGGTGGAAATCATCTTCTGAAAGGCTTCATCTGCAAACACCATTGCCCCAGTATCACTCAGGAGGAGGCTTGGATTCCAGTCCCAGATGGTGTAGATTCGTGGTTGGACATTGAAAGGCTTAGGTAAGACTCCTGGACCTTGGGAACTGTGCATGAATATAATTTAATGAGCATGGAAAATGCACCAGGCAGCAAGGCACTGCAAACATGGCTGTAACAATGACTGACAGAGAGTAAAGAAGTGAATGCTAAATGTCAGAAATATCATGACCAGAGAAAGCTACGGAAACAAGGTCAGCTCAGTAAGAAGAGGTAGTTAGTGCTTGATGGAACACTTCGGCTGCAAATGATGTTCAGCTTAGGGTATTTCATTGGGATTCATGGAGCCTTTTGCCACATTTGATTTAACCCCTTGATTCCTCAAAAAGAGTTAGAGCTATCAAAGTCAGTGCGCTACTCAAACATTGCCCCTGGCTCCCCAGATCACCATCCCCTCTGGTCCAGGCTCTTCCTTGTTCCCAACCCCAATGACCCGACCTCACAGTCGCTGTCCACGTGGCCGACTCATGCAAGTTCACAAAAACAACAAGAAGCAAGCTTGTTCAAAGACAAACTCTTCTTTTTTGAAATCTCCTTTTACAAGTGGCTTCCTTTATAACCCTTTGCAGGAGGAAGGGCAGATGAGAAAAAAAAAAACTATTTTCAATGTGATGGGAAAGGAACCTAGTTCAGTAAACCAGTTTATACAAAAGGAAACTGAGGAAATGAAAGGACTTTGCCCAGGTAACAAAGAGGGAAGAAGGAATATTCTAGTCTAACCTCGAGGTGCCCTACTCCAAAGCTCCTGGAAGGGGCACCCTGTCCCCTCAGGAGACTGCCTCACATTTCACAACTGAGGGTCAGAAAGGGGAATGACTTTCTGATGGGCATGGTACCCTTTCATAGGCTAGATAAGGAAGCTTGTCTCTACCTGGCATCACGGGGGTCAAGATATCAGAGACACTAGAAAGATGGTTTCTTAACTATGTTCATTGTAGCCGCTTTCACTCACCCACATTCACCAACAGCACAGACAAGCCAATGAGGTTTGTTCATTGATTTTTCAAAAGCACTTATGAAGCACCTATCAACAGCCAGGCAAGACTTTGACAATATGAAGATGAGCAAAACACTGCACAGACAGGAGGAACTTCAGTCTTATGAGGGAAAGTCCACAGAACTAAGAAGAGAAAGGCATTTGTGGATTTCAGTGGGATGAGCACTGGTGCCTGAAGAGACTTGGAATTCAGGGATCTCTGGAGCCACAGAGAAGAGATCCAGCTTAGGACATCAGCAATGTTTTTACAGATGAGAAGACCTACATCCCTACTACCCTCTGTGTAGTGTTGGGATATGGGTACTTGCCAATACCAGGCAGAGGTGGTGCTGGGGACAAGATTCTAAGAAAGAGGGGGCTATGGTAGACAGAGGAAGCAGTCAAAATGAAGAAACAGAAGTGTAGACCAGCAAGGACCTGCACGCCATCTGAGCCACTGAAACAGGAGATGTTCAAGACCAAAGAAATCCTGGATGCCAGCAGAGATGCCACCTCTTTTTTCTCCAGACAAAAGTTGGCCAGGAAGCATTTCAAACAATGGGGCCACTTAGTACCTTTTATGACTAACAAAAAGATGCCTGTAAACAGCAGAGAGGGTGAATTAGAGAAAAACCCAGGCCAAAAAAAAATTTTTTTAAGGAAGACCTATGAGGAAACTAGTGTCATCTTGAGAGAGAGCATAAGACTTTAGTGGAAGGTGGAGAAAAATCATTGACCTTGAGTCAGTTTTCTGATCCATAGGAACCCTATAGGGGAAGAAGGAATGGCGGCTCTGAGGTTCCATGACTACGTCTTCACAGAAACAGAAAGATGCATTGCTCTCCCGTGGAGCAACTGGTGCATTCTAACTGCTAACCGCGTGGTTGGCAGCCCTGCACCTAACCCCCTATACCCTCAGGACTCTCTCAAGAGAGCACAGTGGAGAGGAAAGAAGAAAGTAGACTTTTCAAAAGAGTTTCTTTTTAACACAAGGCTCTCATTCCCGATGACTGGAAGTCATCTTTGGAATGAAATGGGCTCCTACCCATGCCGTGCTGTGCAGGTGGGTGTGCAACACAGATTGAAGGGGCTGCGGAAAATGAGATACGCTTCTCCATGGAAAGAGACGCAGCGTGTACGGGGGATTGTTTTAGCCATACACTTTCCAAAGGCACTCCCCTCCCAAAGGTTGCTTTTACACAAACCACGTGCTCAGCTTCCCAACTGAGTGCTGACTTGGGGATCCTTTGGTTCAGGGTAGGAGCACTGGTGGTGGACTGCTCATAATTTGGGCTGGTTATGAAAAGGCTAGCCAAGCGCCAAGCGCTCTGTCTCAGAAAGATGGGGCGTTCTACTGCCTTATCGTGTTGCGGGTTCTGAACCCACAAGAGCAGTTCTGGCGTGTCATCAGCATCGAGTGGGTCTGGGCTTTTGTGGATGAAAGTGAGTGTGGTCCTTTGCGCATTTGTTTGGTTTGGGTGTGGTTTGGTTTCTAGGTTTTTGTGGTGGTTGTTGCTTTGCTTTGGGTTGGTTGAATGGTCCTTTGCTTTCTAGGAGTTAACTTGGTCACCCCTACAACTACAATAAACCGTCTCAGAAATTCCCGAAGTGCTTTGTGGGGTGGCCAATGCTTCAGGCTCAATGCCAAAGCTTGACAGCACCCCTTACTTACTGTGTACCCCACGAATCACTTCAGTCCCTCAGGAACTTTATCTGTCCTGGATTTATGGCCAACCAAAAAGGGGGTGAAAAGACTTATGCCGGGTCAAGCAGACAGAATATAATGAATTCAAAATTCCTCCATTGGAGCCGCTCCTTCCTCCCCACCAAGGACTCAAGAGAACCCACAATCCACAGGGTGAGATGGGGTGACCATGCCTTGTCTGTGTCTTGTGCTGACATCCATGCCCAGATTTTTCTTCTGCCCAGAAATGTAGTATGGACAGTCAGGAGACACAGCTTAACTTATGTAGGAAGGAGGCAGAAGGAAAAGAATATTCTGCGTACTTCATTGTGGAAACTGGGTGGGTGTGCGTGGGTGTGCATGTGTGCACGCATGTGTGTGAGAGAGAGAGGATAGATAAGCTAGAGAAGGTGTGAGTATAGGCACAGGGACAAGGGCGGCGACAGCGTCTGAGGTGCATCAGATCTGTGTCATGCTCTTTATGGACTGAGTTGGCCCCATCACTTCCCTCTGCTTCTTCTTTGCATGACAGGTATCATTTACCGCCACCCTCTGAGGCCTAGGGGAATAAAATGCACGACTAGAGACTGGTGGTCAAAAAAAGGTAATGGGGGAGTGGCCAATGCATCAGGCTCAATGCCAAAGCTTGACAGCACCACTAATGGTTCCAACTAACAGCAGTAGAAGAGAGAACAGATCATTGTTATTGTGCCCCTAGAATTCTTCCAATTTGTAACTGGAGGCTTGAATTTTTTTTCCCCCTTGCAGCTTGCAAAACCCTGAACCTATTCTTTTCCCTCTTAGCTTTCCTAATACTAGGTCTTTGCATGTTTCATTGCAATATTTGACCCATCCACTCTGGGTGAGCCTGCTAGCATTTGAAATCGTACCGCTTAAGAAAAAAGCAACACACGTGTCACCTCTCTGGAGAAATGTGTCTTGTCTTCCCAGTTCATCCAGCCTGTAGGCACCGCCACCTGCCCAGCACAGGTCTGATGGTTGCACATTTCATTTCCAAGACTTACCTCCAGTCAGTCACAAGGAACTAGAGCATTGTGGAGTGGTTTTTGATTTGTTGGGGGGGGGGTGGTTTCAGGGGTTCTACTTTCTTCTATTTCATCAAGTTGTCCTTTCCTCCCCATCCCTCAATGAGACCAGGATTATCTCTCCTTAGAAAGTTGCACTGATTGCCGAACTGGTCTCCCTCTCAGGTGGGCAGGCCATAGCTTCCAGCATCACCACAGCACCCAAAGCACCCTAGTACATACCCCAAATTGGCAAATGAGGGTGGAACAGAAGGGAAGGGGCCTGAAATTCCATCACGTGGTAAAGGGGAAGGAGAGAAGATGGTGAAGCCATCTGCTTAAAGCACCCTGCAAAGTCTGAAGAGGGTCCTTATGCACGTTACCTTTGGACTGGTCTCTTCTAAAACTGACAGGCAGCAGAGCATGCTGGGACCATCCTGGAGTGCAGGGCAGGAAGAACGCAATTTTTTCTCCTTCTAATTTATTCCCTGGCCCTGGAAAACTAGACTTAGCCTGTGGGGCTAGTTCTCAGGGCTAGGTGAAGAAGCAATAATAATGCCTTCCCTTCTGATCTCAGAGATGTGCTGCCAAAACCTCTTGTTCAGCAGCTGCTGAGTAGTTCAGTAGCTGCTCAGTAGTTCCCATCAGTGCCTTTCATGGCGTCACTGGAGGATTGACTTGTTGCCGGGCTTTTCAAGCCTACGGTGACAAACTAATGAAGCGGATGTGAATGAGACCAGAACTGCCCTGAGTCACCAGCCAGTACGGAGCCCCCAATCCTCCCACAACGCCCCCCTTCCATTCTCTTCCTCAGCAAGCCTGTAGGAGGGAGCTTTACAGAGGCCACAGGCCACCCCTCTGACCCAGTAGGAAAAGCAGTCATCTAGTCCAAACTAGATCCCACCAATGAGGCAAGTGAAGCAAGTGGAACTCAGTGATTCAGCCACGTGACATGGTAAGTTTGGGAACAGCAAGACTTGTCACTCTATACAAGCAGCTACCCGTGCCAAGTTCTGTGAAACAGATAGACCTTGACTCAAGTTCATTGTCTTAGGAGATTTTTTTTTTTCTCACCAAAGGTGTTCACGGAGAAAGGGTCCCATCCAATGGCCCTGGGGAATTATACCAGGGTGCCTGAATTTCTTTTCTGCGGGCTCACCCAGTCGGGAGAGCTAAGCCTGTTCTTATTTTTCTTTTTATCCACGGTCTACGTCACCACGGTGCTAGCGAATGCCGCCATCATGGTCACCGTCACCTGGGAGCCTCGCCTCCACACCCCCATGTACTTCCTGCTGCGCAATCTCTCTGTCTTGGACATCTGCTTCTCGTCCATCACTGCCCCCAAGATCCTCGTGGACCTTCTCTCAAGGAGAAAGGCCATCTCCTTCGAAGGCTGCCTCACGCAGATGTTCTTCTTTCACCTGCTCGGCGGGGCCGATATCTTCTCTCTCTCTGTGATGGCCTTCGATCGCTACGTGGCCATCTCCAGGCCTCTGCACTACGTGACCATCATGGGGAAGGGGCGATGCACCGCGCTCATTGCGGCCTCCTGGCTGGGGGGCTTCGTCCACTCCATCGTGCAGATTGCCCTGCTGCTCCCGCTGCCCTTCTGTGGGCCCAATGTGGTGGACGGCTTCTACTGCGACGTCCCCCAGGTCCTCAAGCTCGCCTGCACCGACACGTTCGTCCTTGAGCTCCTCATGATTTCCAACAATGGGCTGGTCACCACCCTGTGGTTCGTGCTCCTCCTGGGGTCCTACGCGGTCATCTTGGCCATGCTGAGGTCTCACGCCGGTGAAGGCCGGAGGAAAGCGATTTCCACCTGCACGGCCCACCTCACGGTGGTGACCCTGCACTTCGTGCCCTGCATCTACGTCTACGCCAGGCCCTTCACGGCCCTCCCCACGGACAGAGCCGTCTCCATCACCTTCACCGTCATCATCCCTGTCCTCAACCCCATCATCTACACGCTGAGGAACCAGGAGATGAAGGCGGCCATGCGGAGGCTAAAGAGAAGACTGGAGCCTTCCAAAGGACCGGAAGGCAGGAAGTCCAGATTGGGGGATTAAAAGAGAAGTGGGGAAAGTTGTATGTTTCATTGACATTACACTGCACCTGACTGGTTTTGCTTCTCCCCCTGCCACCCTTTTTGAAGGGAATGTCCCATTAACTACAGATGAGCTTTGGGTCCCCAATCAATACTCACTCTCATTTACAATGATACAATTCTTATTTCTCTATGCCTGATACCTGATCCCTTCGACACCCCATGGTCACACAGGCTGATGTACTCCTTCCATGTGGGCTTTCTTGCTTCTGAGCTAGATAGCCTCTTGTTTATCCTCAAGTCTTTGAGACCCCAGATGCTATATCTTTTGATAGCCAGGCACCATATCGGCTTTCTTCACCACTTTTGCTTATGCAACATTTCTCTTCGGTGATCATATCTGGAAGGTGAGCATTATGGAACGCCAGTTTAATACAACAAAGTGGGGCTGAGGCCCAGATGATGTAGTGGTTGTGTGCGGGACTGCAGCCCACTGGGTTGGAGGTTCAAATCCAGTAGTGCTCTCCCAGAGCAAGACTGGGTCTCCTACTCCCACCACCAGGGGGCAGTGATGCCCCCAGAAAAAATTTTTAGCATTGAGGAAGTACTTGAGTGGAGACCCAATGTCCATCTGCTGCCTTAACTCTAACCCATAAATATATGCATTTAGATCTATTTCCCCTATATAATATAATCTATATCATATATAAATATATTTACCTATGTAAATGCAAGACTGTGAATATTTACAAGCACAGACAGCTTCAACTTTCTCCCCCAAAGAGACTGGTCGTTTTCAACTGCTATCTTTGCAGTTAGTAGGCAGACACACAACCCACAACAGCCACTGAGCTAACACAAGTATATGTGGTTTGTACTTTAAGAATCTCTCAGGAGACATAACACATTTCCTTTTGACAATTAATTGATTATGAAATGTCTAAAAATCCACGGTACTCTTGGATGCAAGTATACTCAAAAATCCCTTTCTTGTGAAAGTGTGTCCCTTCTTCATCAATGATGATGTCTTGTTTGACCGCTGTCTTTAAACATATGGCCACTCACAGAGGAGTGTTTGCGTTTTGGCTACGTCACTCAGCATTCCCCACAAACGGAAAGCTGGGTTTTTCCCTGGGATTAGGAACCGTGCATACTGAGGGAAGGGTGTTGAAAGGTGTCTCCACGGGTTGTTTCCAGGTGCCTTGGATTACTTCTGACCCAAAGCCATGCTAAGTACAGCAATTGGAAACGTTGTCCAACCCTGCGCCATCCTGACAATCACCAAAGTCTGAAACCATTGTTGCAGTCACTGGGACAATCCATCGCCTTGAGGGCCTTCCTGTTCTTCACTGACACTCAACTTCAACAAGCATGAATGCCTTTCTCCGGGGATACGGGGTCTCTAGGGATAACCTCTTCAGAGTATGTCCAAAGTGCCCGTGAGATTGGGGTGGCAAAGATCCCTACAGCGAAGCTATCATTCTTCCCAAAAATAACCTTTAAAAAACATACAATGACCACTGGGACGGAGGTTCAATTCCAGGAGTGGGGCTGGGCGTCCTACTCCCACCACCGGACAGCAATGATGCCCAACAACAACAACATCAAAAAACATACAATGACAACTAAACAAATGAAAACGCATAATGTAGCATGCACCTACGTCAGTGAATGCAGAGCACATCTCTGGAGGTGCTCAAAAGAAACTTCAAGTCGTTGAAAACACAGTGGGAACCATGTGGAACTGTATGAATTCTTCACCCTGGGCAGATCCACCCATTAACATTTCAAAGTAATTTTTCTCATGTAAAGATTCCGTGGACTTGGAGCTCATCAGTAAAGGAGGGAGTGACTTCGGAATAGTCCTTAAGCAAATGGTGGCAGCAACCTTTAAAACTCTGTCAGACCAGGCATTACAAGTTTTAACCTGTGCACGATATGAAGAGGTAATAACAATTTGCAAATTATTAGGGGTTCATGGGGGGGGGAGAAAGGAGGGGCTATATGGGGAGCTGGAAGAAGAGGAGGAAGAAGGAGAGGAAGAAGAGAACGAAGAATGAGAAGAAGGAGGAGGAAGAGGAGGAGAAAGAACTAGAGGAAAGGGGGAAAGAAGGGCTTTTACCGGGAGCTCAAGTAGAAAATGTTTGGAAATGAATGTGACAATATGTGTACAAATATGCTTAGTATAAGTGATGCATTGAATGTTATAAGAACTGTAAGAGCCCCCAATGAAATCTATATTTTTTTTAAAAAGTTTTAACCTAATGGAATTTCTAAAGATAAATGGATGAATGGGTGGGTGGGTGGGTGGGTGGGGGATCGAAAAATTAAGTTTGGGGTTTGCTTTCTTTTGTTTGTTTGCTCGTTTAACTACGCCAGTAGCGTGCAAAGCGAGCTGCGTTTACGATGTCCCACCCTGCCGCGGCCTGACCTGTCCGCAGGAAGGCGCGCGGTACACGCCGCCTGAACTTGCACGCAGGCGCCACGAGAGGGCAGCCCCGTCCGAGTCCGCGCAGCCAGGCGGCGGGGCGCAGCGCGGGGCCGAGAACCCGCTGCGCATCCCGCGTGCGTCCGGGAGCAAAAAGCGCAGCTCCGGGCCTCCTCGGAAGATACGCTCAAAGTGCCGAAAGCAAAAGGGGAAGCGGCTGGTTCCACTGGGGCTCGAACCCAGGACCTTCTGCGTGTAAAGCAGACGTGATAACCGCTACACTATGGAACCGCTTGCTCAGCGGTCCCGACAGACGCTACTCATAGCACACAAAGACTTTCTCTTTTGTGTCCCCTTCCGGACGCGGCGGGAGATGGAGGCTGATCGCCCCGCCATGGCGCGCAGAAAGAAACTTCGAGAGGGTGCTGGACTTCCCTGCGCCCCTCGCCAGCCGGCCCGGCCCGACGGCGGGCAGGCACGCGTGGCCTGCCTCGGGTGGGTGGCCCGGCCGCGGCCGCTCCGTACTTGGAGCGAGCAGCGCAGAAGAAACTAGCATCTGGCTCTGTGGCGCAATGGATAGCGCATTGGACTTCTAGACAGACGGAGGCATTCAAAGGTTGTGGGTTCGAGTCCCACCAGAGTCGCTTTTTGTTTTTCTCTCCTATGCAGTGAGGAATAGGGAGAAGAGCAAAGCAAACTCCCGACCCGGGTCGCCCGCTTTTAAAAAGGGAAAAAACTAATCCCAGCTCCTGTATAAGTTCTTCCCAGCTGGGGGGGCCGTTAGAGATCTCGGTACTTGGGGCCTCTCTCCCATGGTTTCTCAATGCCTCTGAGTGCCTGGTAATGAAGAGGAAGAAGTTACGAGGCTGCGCTCCAAAAGACTTCATTTTATTTTTCCATGATTGTTCTGCAGTAGGAATAAAAAGCCTTTAAATTATTAGCAACTTTTTAGTTTCTCGGAGTAGCCCGAGTGCTCTGAAAAGGGACCTGAGGTTTTAGTGAATGCTGAGTAGCTGAGTGGCTAGGGTGTTAGGTGTGCAAACCAGTGCACTTGCTCACGTGTGTTCAAGCCCTACTTCCGCCCGACGTGCTGGTGTGTGCCTGACCTCGTGACAAGTTTGTGATTGGAGCAAGCCTTTTTGAAATGTAGAAGTCCAGAGGAGGCGTAAGCTCACTCAGCTTGACAGGCCACGATGACTGTATCGATTCATCGACTTTTGGCCAGGTGGGAACAGTATAGCACCAACTGCTTTGATGATGGCATGGACAAAAATCTGCTTGAAACTATTGCACGGGCCGAGGGGACAGACCAGCCAGCGTGCCTTGAAATTCACGACACTTGTGTCTGCAGTTGCTGCTCCTTCCCAAGTCCTGTTCTATACACGGGGACCTCTGGGGAGGCGGGGAGTTTAAAAATCATTTAAATGGCAAAGCAAAGCGTAAAAATAACAACATGTCATCATAACAACAACAGACTAGACAAAGGCTCTCAGTGCCAAGTGGCACCTATTTGACAGAAAGGAGAGATAACATAGAAATAAGCTCCCCCTCCCCCAAAATGGAAGGATTCCGGGTGGTGATAAGTGTTAAAAGTGACAGAAAACAAGGGGCACAATGAAGAAGAGTTTAAACCGATTCCGTTTGATCATTCCGTAAAAATCATTACAAGTTTCTTTCTCCCCATAGGCCCACCTCCCCAGTCCCTTGGAGCCGGCCCAATAGAACAAGCAGAACTGCGCCGAAGCACTGGGAGAACCTTGATGGCTTCATCTTTCTCCCATGATTCACTGAGCTTGCAATTTAGCTGCTCAACCCTTAACCAGACCCCTGGCCAGCAGGGCTCCTTCCCCACAGCTCTACGGTACAAAGACTTACAAGGTCCGATTTGCCCCACATCCTCCCCACAAAACCCTTTTCCTGGCCAATGGCCTTTCCTCAATTTTCCGTTTACACACAAGTTTTCAGAATGCTTTGCGTCAGGTGCTGAACTATGCACGGGGAATACAGAAAGTCTTTGTTCCTAAACAACCTTGTGGGGTGGTGACTGTACTGAGCCTCTAAACTGTGAGGTCAGCTGTTTGAGACTGCTGCCCTTTCCAGGGGAGGCAGGTGAGGTTTGTTTTTGGTTTTGTTTTACTCCAGTAACGAGTCACAGCCTTGGAAACCCACAAAGGCAGTTCTGCCAGAATTGACTAGATGGCACCGAGTTGGGTTTTGTCTGCAAAGCAGAAGCGTTCTGTTCAGATCCATGCGACAGTTGTAGACAGTTGTGACTGTGGTGGTCACAACAATAGGACAGGATCAGAGAGTCCCTGCCGACCAGCTCCATCTGGAACAACTGCCCAGTCCTGTACCCTAAGGATCAACAGTCACTTCCCAAACCAAAGGAAGTAAGAAAGTGGGAAGAGAATAGAATTTCAAGATGGAAAAAGGGCACAGGGAAAGGGATGGGGTGAAGCATTACAAAAAATCAAAGCAGGGTCATGGCTGATGCCCACACAATCAACACTTGATTACCGCAAATTCCTTGAAGACTCTTTGGTGCCTGTCCACCTTGTCTTTCCCAGGAGACCGGTCCTCATGCTCTTGTGCTCCCAAACCTGGACTCGGCATGTGTACATAGCCAGCAGTGTTGGAACAGTCAGGGATCCAGAGAAGAACAGGCCAGACTCTCAGAAACTGGTTGGGCACAGACCTCCTCTGGCCCGGAGTTTCTTTGCCGGGGAGCCTGGTTGGACCCGGACTTGTCATTTGATTCCTGCTGAAGGGCAAGGGGACCTGTTGCATCTGTGTCTTGTCAATACCAGAAAGGATGAGGATGGGAGGGACCCTCGAAGAGGAGGATCTTCCAACTTTTCAGGTTTTTTCTGCGGTCATCTGTAGAGAATCCGGAGTCGGGGAAGCTTTGAGCTGAGGGGTCCTCCCGGGAGAACCGTGAAGGGTAGAAGAATTGGACAGAGAGCTTTTTGTTCTTCTTCAATCGCATTACTTCAAAAGAGCCAGGCTTGTCGGATTGGTGGTGTGTGGTGTGTATTCCCACCATACATTTTTTTAAGGGTGGTAAAAAGAAAAGGGGTGCACGCTGTAAGAAAAAATTCTAGGGCTGAGCCCCGGTGGCGTAGTGGTTGTGCGCAGGATTGCGGCCCACTGGGATGGAGGTTCAATTCCAGCAGTGGGGCTGGGCCTCCTATTCCCACCACCAGAGAGCAGTGATGCCCCCCCCCCAAAAAAAATCCTAATAAAATAAACACACATCAGTCAGGAGAGTCTGCTCTCACAGTCATTTTCCATAGACAGCCGGTTGTGCTGGGTGGTTCTCTGACTTTGATATCACAAGAATGTGGAAGCACATCATGTATAACTATGTACGCACACACAAAAGAGAAGGACGTGCCGTCCGGTAACATGGAGGAGCAGCAGAAAAGTGGGAGGCCCTCAAGGAGATGGATAGACACAGGGACTGCATCCATGGGGCAACTCTGTGACATCTAATAATAACAACATATGCATGCATCCGTACATACATACACACACATACCTACATACTTGCACACACACACACACACACACACACACACACACACATACCTTGCAGTCAGCAACCTAGCAACTAGCCTCCTGTGTCACCCAGACTTCTACATACAAAGGTGTGTGTGTGCGTGTGTGTGTACACATCATACTTTGGACGTGTTCTCAGGAGAGACCCGTCCTTGAAAAGGGATGTCGTGTTTTTTAAAATGAGGGGGTTGGCACAGAAAAAGAGGAAGTGCCTCTGGAAGACGCACTGAGGAGTGGGCTTTGACATACCCAAACGTCAGGATGGTGCCAGGCTCAGCTGCGTTTCATTCCGTTGCCCACAGAGCCATGATGAGCTGGAACCCACTCGAGGACACCTATGTGTTGAAATACGTTGCCGTTGGGGTTCTGGGGTGCCAGGAGGAGACTGGGACTCATAGTGACCCCATACATAATCAAACAAAACACCCCCTCTCCCTGTGCGGTCCTCACCATTGTTCTCACGTCGGAGCCCACAGCTGTGGCCACCACGTCTCTCCGTCTCATGGATGACCTTCCTCACCCTTACCAAGCACGATGGCCTTCCCCGGACACGGGTCTCTCCTGACAGCATGCCCAAAGTGCATAAGAAGCCTCGCCTACTCTCTAAGGAGTCCGGCTGCTCTTCTTCCGAGACAGATCTGTTTGTTCTTTTGGCACTCCGTGGCACCTTCAAGATTCTTCGCCAGCCCCCTAATAATATTATGTGTTTATATGCATACATAGATCTATCTATAAATATAGCCTTTTGTTTTCTTATAAACAGACACTCCAACTGGCTAGCCAAAATGTTGACCAGCCCAACCCCACCGGAGGCCCCTTGGAAGACAGGTGTGCCCTCTTTGAAAGGTCACCCCGCCTTGAAAGGCCCGCCCTGAGCACAGGGGATGGCCTGAAGTCATGCTTAATTTGACAGCCACGGGCAGCATTTGCATGTCCTTTGCTTTGCTTTTTACTCAACAGAGTGCCGATCTCTTTCCTTAGCTGATCAGTTTTAACTCTGAGCCTTGACATATTTCCCTGTAATAGAATGCATGCCCCATTATCCTCCCTCTCCTCCGCACTCACAAGTGTCCCCAAGGAACGCTGAGATCGGTGTGCAGCTCCACTTCCCAGAAACCTCTCGATTTCAAGGAATGTTTTTCGATGCCTTAAGGAATGATAGGCAACAACACGAGGAAGAATTACAAGGCTGGCTAATAAGCCAGGACACCTTACTCCAGGCTAAAGAGCCGCCTGGAGTAAGCCCACGCAAACACTTTGAGCAGACGTTTCTGGAAAAGGCTCTAATTCCCGTGGGAAGTTACTAGACCAAACCCACGCCCCTGCAGCCATGCCAACTCTCAGTATATTGGACAGGTTACAGAGGCTCCCCAAGGTTTCCAGGGCCGTAAGTCTTCCTGGGAGCTGACCGTGGCATCTTTTTCCTGGAGAGCAGCTGGTGTTGGAATGGCCCTGCGCGCCTCCCCTCCCCACCACCCACCCACCCACCACCACCACCACCACCCCTCGCTGCACGTCACACACTTCAAGTAAATCATTCCCATTTGCTGTTCCAAAGGTCTCCTGCGAAACTCCGGGGGGCCCAGGTGCGGTCAGGCATCACCAGCACTTCAAAGGCCTTTGCTGCTGGAGGTGGACCGGGCTTCCCGTCTCATAGGTCCCAATATTCAAAGAGTTCTAATGAGGCCGGGGACTGTGTGTCTTTGCAGCCCCACTTGTATGAAGTGCTAGCTAGAGCATGATAGGTTTTCAACGAATGTCCACTAGATGACCAATTATGGCTGATTAGTTATTCATAATCACTCTTCAAAGATTCACAAGGAATTAGCAATCCCACAGGGGATGAAGGAGAGGGGAACCGGCGAGTGGAGCTCGCCAAGCGCTTGCTCTGTTAGGCAAGAGAATCAGGCAAAGACAGGACTTTATCCTCGGGGAGGGTACATGGACGCGTAACCCCAGGTCCACGTGGCCTGTTGCACTGCGGATAGGCTAAGAAGAAGGGAGCCGGCAAGAGCCCGGATAGCTCAGTCGGTAGAGCATCAGACTTTTAATCTGAGGGTCCAGGGTTCAAGTCCCTGTTCGGGCGGAAGCAATTTTAAGCTCAAAAAGTAAAACTCGTAACGGTGAAATCCATGCCGTTCCGATCCAAGTCGATGTAAACACCAACGAAAACCTGCCCTTCCCGATGTTGTCGTACCGTGGACACTTCTGCTAAGACCTCACACGTGCCGTTTTTGTTTTCAAAATATCCATTCCATTTTTAAGAACATCTGTCGCCAGCGTCATCAGATCGATGAATGCTCTTTGGGGCATTGAGCGACTTTCTCGGGCCCGTGTGAGTAAAAGCACGAGGGCAAACTGGTTCCGAGAGATTTCCGTGGGCGGAAAACCCGGAGAGGTGGGCCGCTAGAACTTGTGAGTCTTGCCGTGCGGGCAAGGGTTCTCAACTGTCTGCGTTCAGTGGAGAGATGTAACAGCCTGGGGAGGGGGCGGGGGGGGATGAGGAAGGCGGGGAAGGCGGGCAGTGACGAGGGTCACTAGGTTGGGCTACGCTGCGGCTCCCACCCGAAGGACCAGCGACGACCGCCTCTCCGAGGCCTGCTGCTGCTACGCTGGTCGCAGAGGGCCTCTACAGTGCCTCTCGGGCGGGGCCGCGTTATTCCAGGGTTTCTGGAAGCTGGTCTGCTTCCTAAGGTGGGAGAGCGCTCGCGCTCACAATCACAACCGGCTGGTCCTCTGTGCACGGCGTGCACACGTGTCTTACTTCGGGAATATTACAGGCACGGAAGTACTCAAAGAGGTGCCAATAAAAACCCTGCCGAAACCCGGGATTGAACCAGGGACCTTTAGATCTTCAGTCTAACGCTCTCCCAACTGAGCTATTTCGGCTCGCACAGGGTCCCTGCTTTACTCAGCTAAGGAAATTTTTTAGCGAGAGAAGAAAAGGGAAATGCTTCCTCCGCCTTTTTATCTCTGAAATTTTGAGAGCATTGGATGAGAACATGAATTCGTGTGAAGAAACTATCCGGTTCTGCTTGGTGCCAAGCTGCTTTTAATTGTCCCCCTAACGCTCTTTGCTCTCGCCAGGACCCATAATAAAAAACAAAGGCGGTGACACATTCAGTTTTTACTGTGTACCCAGCACTTGATCTGCAGTGATTGCATTCAATCCCCAGCAGCCGCACACCACCCCCCCCCCAACCCCTGGAGTTAAATGAGATGATAATAACATTGTTAAATGAAATAAACGATTTGCCCTAGACCATCCAGAACGGAGGCAAAGTTAACTAGCTATAAAGCCCCAAAAGTGTTGGTCAAGAAAGACTTTAATGATGGTTAGTCCCATCGCAAAGGGTGAGCATGAAAAATCACAGGGGAGAGGGAGTGGGCTTGACCAGGGAAAAGGGCTCAGAGTAGAAGACCCTAATACCTCCCACCTTAACCCCCTCGGCCGGGGCCTAGTCTGTTCTTGGTCAGACGGCGGGAAGCAAAGAGACTTCCCTTTCCAAAGCTGTCAAAAGCGAACCACGGCGCTATTCACTAGGGAGTCTAGCAGGAAGAAGGTGAGGCTGAAAGGTTACCACGGCGCCTGCCTTTATGTGTCTGAACTTCTGGTTCATTTTCTTCAGGAAACAAGTCCGTCTGATCCGGCGTGCCTATTTTTCCTTGCCCCTTCCAGACGTAACAGGCAATACAAGGCGCGTGACTGTGGGCCTGTGATGTCAGACACAGTGGGCATCTGCTTCCTTGAAAACACCCCTCGCTTGTTTTACTGTGCATCTTTCGTTTCCTCCCCCCATCAAAAGCTCTTGAATAATAATAATAGCTACTCCGTCTTGAGGCACGTGCCTTTCGGCAGGCTCTAATAAGAACGGAGCGTGCGTTGTAACCTTATTTAATCTCCGTAAGTTTAGGAAGTGAGTGCTTTTATTACTCCGTCCCCTTTTATCCTGACAGTGGGCAAGTGGGGGGTCGTGGTGAGTTTGTGTGGCACGTAGTAGGGCATGCCTGAGTGGAGAGAGAGGCCAGGCCCCACACTTAAAGATTCTCTCCATCCTAGCCCACGAACGAGGGCAGCTGGCTCATTTCACCCATCCCGTCCAAGAAATCGAGACTGACTCCACCCCACCCATCACCTCCGGGGGATGAGCAACAAAAAAGAGCAGCTAATACCCAGGGCTCGCATAGAAAGAAAATGTTTTTGAAAATGACGCTAGCAACACAGGTACAAGAGTGTTGTTTACAATTGATGTATGGATTGTTATAAGCGCTGTCAGAGCCCCCAATAAAGTGATTTCATAATTTAGATAATACAAACGGTGAAACCACCAGAAAAATAAAAGCTTGATGTTTCTTCCAGTGCCTGCCGAAGACGAGGAAGGCTTAAATCTCCTAGGGGACCCTAGGAATGTGGGAGCCTACCGACCTTCCCCCTCCCCTCTCAGGGCGGTCTGCGCCTCTTGTTATGTTCTTAGCCAACTTCCATGACGTCACCAGGCACTATTTTCCTTATTAATTATACTCATAGGAAGTTGTGTGTGTGTGTGTGTGTGTGTGTGTGTTTGTAGTGGGGCTTTTGGGGGGAGAGGGGCGTGGCTAGTTGGGTTGTTTGTTTGTTTTTTAAATAGGGACCCCCCAAAAAATAATAATGAAATAAAATAAATAATAAAATAATAAAATAAAATAGGGACCATTTCCCCTTCCCAGTTGCTTAAAGATGAACTCTGTGCCATTATCCCCCCGGAAGGGGCCAGCTCCCCGTCCCTTCCCGCTTTACAGCAAAACGGACTTTGGGAGAGTTCCTCTGTTGGGGGGTCTCCGTTTCTGGAAACTCTTCCCTTTGAACTCAGAGACGAGGAGACGGCGGGAAACCACCCTGCGTGGCGAGTCCAGCCCCAGTGCCCAGGCCGCCCGCGGGAGGGGACGTGGGGCCGGGGCTGACGGCAGCTGAGTGAACGTCGGGGCGTCCTGCGGAGTCACGGGGTCTCTTTGGGGTCGCCTGACACCCTTTCTTTCGTCCCCCAGTAGCCGGGACGCAGCCAGTCGTGGGCAGCAATTGTCCCCCGGCCTCTTCGATAGAGGAGCGCGTGGCCATCCACGCACGCTCGGGAACTGGCTCCCTAAAAGGAACGGGCTCCCCCGCAGCGCGCATCACTGTGGAGCGCGAGGTTTTTGCGCTTCTTCAATGCCACCGCCAAAAACGGAAGCTCGCCCGAACAGGGACTTGAACCCTGGACCCTCAGATTAAAAGTCTGATGCTCTACCGACTGAGCTATCCGGGCTCACAGAAGCCGCTCCCCGTGGCTGAGTGAAGACTGCGGCGCTGCCTGCGCGCACGCGCGCTCACAGCCCCCGCTGGTTGGAACGGCCGCTTAAGCCCCGCCCCCGTGGGTAATTCCATCCCGCTCCTTCCTGGAGATCCCGGGCGGGATCGGAGAGGCGACGACCGGAGGCCGCTAAATACCCATTTACTGACACCGGAAATCAGTACAAAAATCGCCCTTTTATCTCGCAGGTCAGCGCTTCCTTGGTAACCGTGACCCTGAGTCCTCCCAAATCCGGAGGAGTGGGAAGCGGTCTGATGCACGTGGACGGTTCTCCTCCCAGACGCCTTTCTGCGTCCCGACGTCCCAAGGCTCAAGTCAAGGGCTACAGGTATCAGTCGGCCCCTTGCTGGCACCGGCCTGCGGGTCCCAGTCGCCCTCCGAGTGGTCCCGATGTCCCCAGCACCTCAGGCTCCCCTCCCCACTAGCTCACCTCCGCGCATGCGCTCGCTCGCGGAAGCCACCCGCCAACTGCGGACTTTAGTTTCACTGAAATTGCCCTGCCCTTGCAGCCCACCGGGCTTTGCACGCCCTGCGCCCGCAAACGAAAGTCAAAGTCCTCCTACTCCCACCACCTGAGGGCAGTGATGCCTAAAAAAAAAAAAAAAAGTCAAAGTCCAAGACACACCCCAGCTGCCTGCCGGTTCGAACTCACGGCGACCAGCTGTGTGCGCCCCAAGATTCTTAAGAGCCGAATGGATCCCCAGGCCTTTCTCTCGAGAACCGTCTGAGTGTACACTTCTCCAGCCTTTTGGGGGGCAGGCAAAGCTCCCATCCACTGGGCAAACATGCAGGCAGGCAGCACACGTTTGGGATCTATTTTCTTACAGCTGGAACACGGGGAAATGCAAACACTTGGGTCGTGCAGAGGACAAGAAGGAAGTCACAGTAGCGCCTGACCGGTAATGAAAAAGGCCTGAAAACTGTACTTTGAAAGGTAGGTAGTATTTTAGGGTACAAAGGAGACCCCAAATCTCAAATAGAATTTAAGGAGAACATTTATGAATTCTTGCACGGGTCAAAGACAGACACCAAAGACACATCCACGCCATTCAGATGAGGGAGATTCAAGGATGGCGGAGATTCTTGAACTTACAAGGGAGTGGAGATGCGTTGTGGTAAACAAAGATGTGGTAAACAAAAGGACATGGAAGAGCAAAGCAGACTGCCATGAAAGCATGGTTGGTGGCAGATCAATACGTCAGTCACAGGTGGGACTGCAGACGATGGAACAAGACTACGGTTGAAAAACGGACATGAGTCTAAACAGAAGCACTTACAAGATTGGTCCAGGGCCCTCCAACCATGGCAGTAAGGACATGGCTGAAAACTAAATGACCCCAATATAGTGATCCCATCAAGGACACACCACAACCAACCCCTAAGAGGAGCTCCACCTCCCTCGACAGGTTTGGGGCCATAGAAGTAATCCATTTCCCAATGTACTCTAAATGGGTTTTTGGCTACTGTTACTCAGTCTTCTGCAAACCAGGTGCTCAGACTGTAAATACTGATATATTCTGCACGAGCCTGGGAGACAAGAGCGGTTTTCAGGGTAGTCACCTAACCTCAGAGCAACTTGCTTGACCCCCTAGTTCTTACCACAGTGATTCTCTCCCAGGGCTGACACCTGAAAAGACCATATTCCAACATTTGCAAATCTGAAGTTGGCTGGTTTTGTTCAGAACCCACTTCCCTTGTGAACGGTATTAATGAGTTTATCCCTTCTCACTGACGGGCTACACTCTAAAGCACGCTGAAGGGCAAAGTTTGAAGTTTGCAGCTGGCTGCTGCACCGTGTTGACGTCTGCGTTAGTCCGGGTAGAATACAGAAACAAATTCATAAACACACATGGATATAAGGGAGAGATTTAGATACAAGAGGAATAGCACATTGAAAAGAATCTCAACCCAATCCAGGTCCAAGCCCCCACAAGTCTGATATTAGCCCCTATGTCTGATACCAGTGTACAAGAGCAACTGGGCATTAAGAAAACACCCCAGCCCAGTTCAGTCCAAGGTCATAAGTCTGATATTAGTCCATATGTCTGATCCATAAGTCCTCTTCAGACTCACGAAATACATGCAATGACGCCAGGACAATCACTGACCAGTGGGTGCAGAGTCCTGGGTATCCAGGGGTGGTAGAAGCACCTCAGTGCTGGCAGGGACCTCTCTGGGGCTTCTCAAGCATCTCAGCGCTGGCAGGAGTCTCCACGTGGCTTTTCCAGCTTCAAAGATCTGATTCCATCAAAGTAAGCCCATGTGGCTTCCCCTCCGGCGTGTCTCACAGAAAACCAGCCTTGTGTCTTGTCCATCAAGTGTCTCCAAGGGGCTTGGTTTTCAGTCTCACCCCTCCAAGGGGGAAATACCCAGATTTCCCAGAATTCTCAGGAGAAGGCCATGCCCACACAGAGGTCTCATTGGCTATCTCCAGATTGACAGGCTAGCCTCCACCTCTACACTCCCAGTCCTGAAATTGACACCACATTAGTGACTGCCACAACATCCTTCTTTTTGATCATTGTATTTTCGTGAGCCTTTTTTTTCTTTTTATCAAAATGCATCCCTTCAGCCCAAACCCCCAGGATGAAAGAAAGGAGAGGTAGGCATAATCACTTCAAAGACAGCAATCTATCGTTCTGTGTCTTGCCACACGATATGAGCTCTTGGACCCGAAGAACTGCCTCTTACTCTTGAATCTCCCCAGGAGAGCCCACCCCAGTGCTGGGCAACAAAACAGTGTGCGTGGACTGGGCGGGAGGGGGCTTGGTTTTTTGTTCGTTTAAACGCATAGCCATCTGCACGTGGTCTCGCGAGGACTGGTTCGATTTATTAACAAGGTTGGAACCAGATCCCTTGTCACTGTACTGCCCCCATCCAGTCCTCCTCCCCGCTCCGAGGAAGAGTGACGTTCCATGGTGGGGACCGGCAGGATGGCTGATGCTGGCGGGTGTTTCCCGGAAACACTTCTCCCCTCGTCTCAAGGACTGTCTGCTGTTTGTGACAGCGAGTCCGCTGATTCTATTTGATCCGTGCAGGTTCTGTTTGTAAAGCGCTGGGTGGGGGTGTTGGTTCAGCAAGAGTATCATCAGGAGGGCAAGTGCCCGAGACTGCAGGTTGTGATCTAGTAATATAATAAAACAATTAAAAAAAAAAAACCAGGGTGACCAAGTCCATTTGAATTTCAGGGAAACAGTGCTGTAATTATATATATTTCCTCTAGCGCACATACATTCCATGCAAGATTTGGGACATAGTTAGAATGAAACCTTTCGTTGTCTGAAATTCAGATTTCATTGGGCGCTTTCTATTTTCTTGTAACCCTCCAAAACCGAACAAAACCTATTGTGGCTCTTGGGATGGAATCATCTGTAGAAGGCTGGGCTTGGCAGTGCTTAGCCACTGCGCAACCAGGCAATGCTAGTGTAGACCTAACCAGAAGGACACCAATCCCCTAAGCCCTGTCCCCAGCCGCCCGCCTGGTCCCTCCCCTCTCCTCCCCCTCCCCCCAACCCACACACCGGAACTTATCCATGGTCATTGCGGTTGTCAAACCAGACAAGCTGGACCAGTGTCTCCCAGCACCCAGTGGTCACCCCCAGCCAGGAGGCCCGACTACTGGTGCAGTGGCCTGGCCACTCCTGCCCATTCCCCGACACTCGGGCCAGATCTGAAACCCGGCTGCTCCACAGAAAGAAGGGGTGCTCCTTGCACAGGGAATGTGGCCCCAGGTCCAGATGCAGGCCTAAGGAAGGGATCCTGACTTTGCTGGGAGAGATGGGAGGGAGAAAAGTAAAGCAAAACCCCAAAACCTAGATCTCCTTTCAGGTTGTCTGGTGGTGCTGTAGGTTAAGCTCCCCCAACCTCTAGGTCAGTGTTTCAAACCCACCAACCGGAAGATGAGGCTGCCTGTCTGCCATACAGTGACCTCTACCAGTTGGAAGCCCCTAGTCGGCAATGGGGTGGGTTTCTTTCTATAAATCCCTTCTCCATTGTCCCCCACCAGCCAAAAACCAGGAAGAGCCCTCCTACCCAATCAACTACCAACCAGAGTGGCAAGTAAAAAACCAGAGGGTGGCAATGTGGGGTTTTGTCTTTCAGGTTAACGTTTATAGAGCACACTGAGACCCATGGCCAGGGTACTACAACGAACGTTCCCTCCCCAAAGACAACACCAAACCAGGCATCTCTAGGCTCACACGCTCTCCAGACGAACCACTTTCCAGCAGCCTCTAGCTGTAATGGAATGCTGTTGGTTCCGTGACTAGCTTTAAGAGGACTCGGAAAAAAAAGTCAAACTCACAACCTTTGAACCCATTCCAACTCATAGCTACTCTGCAGGAGGTAGACACATTACCAGAAGAGGTAACGCAAGGTCCCTTTTTACAAGCACTTTTTTTTTTTATTTTGGGGCATCACTGCCCTCTGGTGGGAGTAGGAGGCCCAGCCTTGCCCCTGGAGAGCTGGTGCTGGATTTGAACTGCCAACCCAGTGGGCCGCAGTCCTGCACACAACCACTATGCCACTGGGACTCAGCCCCAAGCATAATTTTTTTTTAATTATTTTTCTCACTTAAATGGAATTATGAATTTCCTCCATTGGGTCAGCAGTGTAAAGATGCAGCATTCATTTTCAGCCATGAGCTGAATTGGATGGATCCAGCATAATCTAGTTCATTAGACACTTAATGGTGGCCATCTGGATCCCCTCTCAGCCCAGTTTTCATCTTTAAAAACAATAGCAAATGGGCTGAACCCCGGTGGCGTAGTGCTTGAGTGCAGGACTGCATGCAGCCCGTGGGCTTGGTGGTTCAAATCCAGCAGCTGCTCTCAGGAGCAGCGCTGGGTAGCTCCACGACCACCAGAGGGCAGTAATGCCAAAAAAAAAAAAAAAAAGGAAAGAAAAGTGTGGGGTTGTCTTGCGGAAACTAGATTGCTGCCATGTGTTTTCAGATACAAAAGAATCCATTCTTTGCTTAGGCTTTTTTTTTTTCCCATCAGTACAATGTGCGTTGTTTTAGCCATTGGGCTGCTAACCGCAAGGTCGGCAGTTCAAAGCCATCAGTTGCTCCTTGGGAAAAAGATGAGACCTTCTTCTCCCTTAAAGAGTTTCGGTCTCAGACCACCCCAGGGGCAGTGCTACCATGTCCTAGAGGGTCTATGTGAATCAGGATGGACTTAATGGTGGTAAGTTTGGTGGGATTTTTTTCTTTTCTTTTTGTTTTGTTTTGGGTTATTTTGGGGGGGGGGGGGGGGAATCACTGCCCTCTGGTGGTGGGAGTAGGAGGCCCAGCGTTGCTGCTGCATTTGAACTGCCACCCGAGTGGGCCGCAGTCCCGCGCACAACCACTGTGCCACCGGGGCTCAGACCTTTTTCTTTTCTTTTTGTATTCTTTGCTCAGTCTTTTGGTTTTCCCTGGTGAGTTGTGCTTTGCAAAGTTCTAAAATGGATCCCAAGGTTATGTCCATCTACCCACCCTAGCCTCTGAAACACCTTGCATAATCCCTCCAACTGTTAATAGGAGACATATCACTCCAGTGACTGGGTTCTATTGAAAAGCATGTCCTCGCTCAGAGCAGCCAATGCACAGAGAGAACCATATGACCGACCCTCCTATGAGACAGGACATCCCTCAATGACCCATAGGCCTATAGGGGACAACACTGGAAACACAGGGGATAAACAATCTGGAGGAGAAAACAACGGGACCCATGGTTCTGGGGGTGGGGGAGAGACATGGGAGAAGGGGAGGTGGGGGAAAGGAAGTGGTGTTAACAAATCCAGGGACAGGGAACAATAAGTGACCCAAAACCAGTGGCTTGAGGATATAAGTGGCCTGGTAAGGGATTGATCAAGGGCAATATAACAGAGGAATTGCTGAAACCCAAATGAAAGCTGAACATGATAATGGGACAAGAGAAAAGCAAAAGGAAATAGAGGAAAGGACTAGGAGGCAAAGGCATTTATAAAGGTCTAAATATAGACATGTTCATATGTAAGTATAGTTATCTATGATGATGGGGAATAAATGCATGTGCATATATTATAGGTTTAGTATTAAGGAAGAAGATAGACACCAGGCCTCTACTCAAGTTTTCCCTCAATGCAAGAACAAATTGTTCTTTTAAACAGGCATTCCGTGATCTCTTTCCCAACATGGTTACTGAAGACAGAGGGGGTGCATAAGTAAACGTGATGAAGAAAGCTAATGGTACCTGGCTATCAAAAGATATAACATCTGGGGTGTTAAAGACTTGAAGACAAACAAGTGGCCATCTATCTGGGAAGCAACTAAACCCACACGGAAGAAGCACACCAGCCTATGTGATCACAAGGTTATTAGGCATCAAGGAACAAAAAAAATCTTATCGCTATGAATGAGGGGAATGTTGCAGATTGGGGACCCAAGCCCATCTGTAAGCAACTGGACCTCATCCCTTACAGAGATGAGACAAGCCAGTCTGGGTGCAGTGCAGCAATAATGAAACATACAACTTTCCTCTAGTTCTTCAATGCTTCCCCCCACGCCCCACCCCACTGTATGGGCTCCCAATAAAATGATTAAAACAAAACAAAAAAAACAAGCACCAAGGCTTCTGTGGAAGGCAAATAAAGCCTTCCAAAACTTGGGACCTGACCTTCCAGCTCAACCTCTGAATGCCTCCTCCACCTGAAATCCTCACCAGGTAGGTGACCATCCACCACCCAAGTCCCAGATGCTGTTTTTGACCTTGCTTTTCACCTTTGTGCAGTACTTTTTGTTTTGTTCTGTTCTGGGTATGTGTTAGTCCAGGTAGGCTAGAGAAACAAATTCATAAACACACATGTATATAAGAGAGAGTTTTATATACAAGAGGAATGGAACATTGAGAAAGCATCCCAACCAAGTCCAGTCCAAGTCCATAAGTCTGATATTAGCCCATATGTCCGATACCAATCCATAAGTCCTCTTCAGACTCATGAACCACAGAAATGACACCAGGACAATCACAGGTTAGTGGATGCAGAGTTTTGTGTATCCAGTGGTGGTAGAAGCATCTCAGCGCTGGCAGGGGTCTCCATGTGGCTTTTCCAGCTTCAGAGTTCTGGTTTCATCAGGGTAAGCCCACGTGGCTTTTCATCCAGCATGTCTCACAGGGGCCTGCCTTGTGGCTTTTCAGCTGCAATGTCTCTCAAGAACTCAGCTGTCTCTCACACCAATGGGGGAAATATCAGATTTCCCAGAATTCTCAGGAGAAAACCATGCCCACACAGAGGTCTCATTGGCTGTCTCCAGATTGACTGGCTAGACTCCACCCCTGCACTCCCAATCATGAAACTGACATGAGCACATGCCTGCCACAACAAGATACCACAATTTTCCTAACAAAGTCCCACTTCAGTGATTTACTACGCAGCACTTAGTGGATGAGGCAGTGTACAGCTATTGGATGAGAATGGTTATGTTTGTCCATCTCTTGGTTAATGCGAGCAATTACTCCTTTCTTAGACCCCACCATGCTAGGAGCACCATCAGTTTTCACACTGACTTGTTTAGCCCAGTCCAGCTCTAAACCATTCAGTTTGGCAAACATTTTCATAGATATCCTCTCGTGTGGTTGTTCTTTGGTGCTTTGCAGTGCAGCAAGCTCTTCTGTGACTTTGAAATACTCATTCGTCCCACGAATAAAAATTACAAGTTGTGCAGAATCACAAACATCATTATACTCTCAATCACGAAACTGACACAAGTACATGACTGCCATATTTTGTTTACTTTTTTATGAATTGGGTGAAGGTTTACAGAACAAATCGGTTTTCCATTCAACAAGCTGTTCTAGTTTTACGCTCAGGGCTGTTTTTGTTTGTTTGGTTGGATTTTTACATTGCTTTCCCCCTAGCTCCTATTTAATCTTCAGCTCTCCCCTCAGGTACATTCTTCTAGAAGACATGCATGACACATTCCTCCAGGCCCTCCTTTCTCTCCCCCTGCAGCTTAACTACTAGTCTATAATGCTTATCAAACTAGATGGCACTTACCTGCACTCGTTCTTAAATCCACAACACACACACGACAGACTAAGTCATGCTTGGTGAATGAAGACATCCCAAGGCAAACCTGAAGGCCAACAGGATGTTACAGAAAACATTGCTGCCATCAACTCAATGGCTACTCATGGTGAGACCCGTACATTACCTCCAACATTGGCTGTACTTTATGTTTGTTTTTTGGTTGGCATCACTGCCCTCTGATGGGAACAGGAGGCCCAGCCTTGCTCCTGGAGAGCTGCTGCTGGATTTGAACTGCCAACCCAATGGTCCGCAGTCCCGCACACAACCACTACGCCACCGGGGCTCAGCCCAACTGTACTCTTTATGAACGATCACTCGACCTTTCTTTGATGACTCTTTTGGGTGGGTTTCAACTGCTAGCCTTTAGTAATAATCTTATTATTTAAATGTCTAGCCTTTAGCTTAGTAAAGTGAATTGCTTGTGCCACCCGAAGACCTTTCATAACACTGGCTCCCAAACTCACGGTCATCGAGTCAATTCCAACTCAAATTCTGAGGACACAGAGCTCCCCGGAGGGCACTCACAAGAGAACCACCTGGTAAGGTGTAACGGACTGACCTCTGCAAGGCCAATTGTAGAAGAGCATGAGCTCTTTGGTCCCTCATCTGCCCATTCTGCCCCCTGCCCCTCAGAGATCACAGTGTTCTCTACTTGAAGACGGGGGAGCCCGCACAGCCAAGGGTAGGGTGGGGAAGGGAAAGGGATGGGATGTTCCCCAGGGCAGAATTCTGGGCAACAGTTTTATCAACTTTTAGAAGCAAGTGCAAAAAAGTAAAAATAAAAAAGAAGCGCTACATTTTGCTATCTTCCATAAAGGATGCGTCAACAGAGAATCCATTCTGAGGGTTTTCTGCCCCATTTCAGGACTATGCTGTAATTGTTCTCAAATCTGATTGCCCCACTTGGGTGAGAGGTCCTTTGGGATTTATAGTCCAACTTCTATCACATTAATGAACTACAACAACAACAAAGCAATCCTCAAAACCTACTGTTGTCACCTCTACCCCTGAAGTACAGAATAAAACTACTCTCTAGGGTTTCCAAGGCTGTAACCTTGACAGGAGCAGATGGATCGCTGCTTCTTCCTCTCTCTGACCCACCACTGCGGCACTAGAGGACTCAAGCTGGGTTTATGGAACGAGTTCAGCTGCCCTTGACTGTCGCAGGGGCCACTGGGAGAAAGACGAGACTTTCTACTCCTGTCTCAGAAACTCACAGGCACGGTATTACCTTGTCTTACAGGGGTTGTTATGAGCCAAGATGAACTCTATGGTAGTCGGTATAGGGTCACCGGAGGAGTCCTGGTGATGTAGCGGCCAGACTGCTAACTACGCCAAAAGTCTGAAAACACCAGCTTCTGGAGAAGACAGGGCTCTCAAGTCTCACTAAGCATTAGTCTCAGATCCCAGGGGACAGCTCTACTCTGTCCTAAAGGGTTGCTACGAAGTTGGCACTGACTCAGTGGCAGTGAGTTTTGCTCGTTTGGTTTATGGGGGCCACTGTGTGTTGGAATCAACTCAATGACGTTGAGTTTGGCTTCCTGTGAATGGACGAAATTACAACGTGCAACAAGATGTCTGTCTCACCAGTGTCAAGAGTGTATGTCGGTGGATTTTTGCATGGCAGAAAAACTGCTGAAACTTAACCACTTAGTCCAGCGATGTCGCTGAGGCAAATGAAGTGAGCAGACAATCAGGCTAGGAAGAGAACCCTGATAGCCCTGCTCGTTCCGGGGGGCATGGGGACCCAGAGAGGCCAAGGAGACTGGTGGCGGGACTTCCCTGGGGTGGACTTCCAAAACAAGCAGGGTACTCCTCCCAGTTCTGAAGATCCAAGAGGCTGCAAAGAGGCCAGTGGTCTCTGACTCATGGCTCCCCCAGTCCCGCGTTCTAGAGTACAACTGCCCCAGGGGTCTCTTGGCTGAACTCGTCACAGCCTTCCGTGCTTGGCTCCCTGGCCAAGTTCACACCACCTACCTTAGGTAGAGTTGAACAGCTAGGGACTGGCCACATTAATAAAAATAGGAACTCTCACCCGAGTTAATTATCCAGCTGCCTGCCAGCCCCAGCAATTTCTCCCAAGGTCTCAACCCCAGGGCTTCTACAAAACCAGCATTGGATGGGGACCAACCAGCTGTATGGCCCCCTGGGAGTATACTTAAGTTTTCTTTGAGCATTTCCTGTCTTCCAAAAGACTGTATCACCTTTTAAAACCCTTTAAGTGTGAACCAGCTGACATTCAGAGTGCCCACCTTGGCAGCCCTAACAGCAGCGAGGTTCCCCCTCATGGTGCAGTGCTCTGCTCTGTAAGCTCGCTCTGCCCACTGATTGCTGAGGTAGTTACATAATCTCCTGTCAACTTGAGGACATTAAGGCTCTCTTACACACGACTGTCTCTGGATTTCTCCAGTCAACCCAGTATAACCCAGTTGCCTATCTCCTCCCTGCACCTGAACTCCAGAGAAAACATAAAACGAATATTTCTATTGCCACTACTTCTGGCAGAGGCCTTGAAGCAAAAATTCAGGCACTTTATTAAGCTTCAAGAAAACTCAGAATTTGAACCCCTGAGATGAAACCCAAAGGGACAGTTCTACTCTGTCCTGGAAGGTCAGTGAGTCTGCATTTGATAGCAGCGGAGATGAAATAGCCCACTATCAGAATCAAAACTGGGAAAGAGAATCTTCAAGACTTTCTTTTAAAAGTCAAACAGGCAAAGCATCAAAAAAGACCAGCAGCTCTGCTGCTATAAGAAGGCAGGACACGGATGACTACATCACAGTGATGGGGCAGGGTGGGTTTCTGCTCCTGGGTGGTCCACATCGAGGAACAGAGAACACACCTGGCATCTGTGTCCTTTCCATTTCTGCCCCTTTCCACCCCCACCCCCACCTCCCCTCGTGGAGGACAGAGTTCCTAGACTCCCAAGTTGAAGAAATCACCATTGGACCAAACATACCATGCCTCCTCTAACCCCAGGCAGGACTCGAAGCGAAATCAGACAAACCATGGGGCTTTTAAAAAATTATTTAATTTAGTAGTTTTCTTGGAAAAAAGCAATAAGGCAAAAAAACCAAAAAATATATATCGTTTTGTTTTGCTTTTGTGTGACTTTATTCCACGGGAAAGACTCGAAACTTCTTCCATTAGCAGAATCTGATTAGGGAGGGATCGAGCTGGAGGTGGATCAAGCGGATGATGGAGGAAGAAGTAGGAGAAAGCGGGGAAGTTCACCGTTAAGTTGGCCAGTTCGCACGGTAGAAAGCCCCTGGTTAAGCCTCCCGGAAGGCCGTGGCTCCACCCATCACTTGCGCTGGAGACAGGGTTCTTCAGAGGACGTTTCTCCAGAACTTGCTCCTTGTCCCACAGTCGTGGAGGGAAGGAAGGTGGGAGAAGAAGGAGAGAACTAAAGGTCCCCAGCAGAGACCTCCTCTCCCCAGGGAGGGATGACTTCCTCTGGAATGATCTCCCCACCCAGGACTGAGGCTCAGAAGTCCAGGGACAAGAACCACAATAAAACACTAACACAGACACACAAGGAAGGCACCTCGATTCGTGATCCTCAATCAAGGGTAGGTGACACAGAGGTTCAATTATTTTTTTGAAAAATACAACAGATAAAGAAGAAACGAGGAACCCAGGACCTGCCAGGAGGCGGTCCACTCTTCCACCCCACATGATGGTGCTTGAGCCCTGCAATCTGAAAGGCTCCCCGCGGACTCAGATGAAGGCAGGTTCAACAGGTAATCACCCTGCTGACCTTCGACCGTGCTTTTGCCAACAAGAGAGGGAGAGAAACGGGACAGAGGTAAGGATTCTGGAGCTGAGTTTGGACAGCAATGAACTTTTCATGATACAAAACAAATGTCCCTGTTGTCACTGCCCGGGTTTGACTCTGTCCCCAGAGAAGAGAGAGCAGAGGCACGTCAACCTATGTCACCATATCCCCAACACAAAGTCCCAGGGAGCCAAGTGATACCGCCCCCCCACCCCCCAAAAAAACCTCTTCGTGGGAGGGAGGAAAACCAAACAACAAAATTAGATTTTTCTCTACATATATATAATATACA
Organism: Nesogale talazaci; assembly: GCA_004026705.1. NCBI lineage: Eukaryota > Metazoa > Chordata > Mammalia > Afrosoricida > Tenrecidae > Nesogale > Nesogale talazaci. The sequence continues at coordinate 358,208 of PVJH01000266.1, forward strand.
GATATTGAACACATTATTCCAGAGGCGGCTCCAGTCCACAGGGCTTGAGAGATGGTGACAACTTTTATTCCAGATTAGCGCCATCTCTCAAATTCTGGAGTCTATCAGAATGGGACAGGCAATGTTTTGTTCCACCTGGGCGCACATAGCCACACTGGGAGTGTGCCGGGAGAAAGGAGAAAAGCTGGGATGGCGATGAAGGAGGGGGCCGAGGCGGAACCGGGAAAGCTGAAGTGGCTAGCAGTCTTCAACCATCGTGGGAAGGTCTCTGCCTGAAGACGTCCACAGAACCCAGTTGTGGGGATATCCCAGCCCTCCTGCAGCCACTCAGGGGGCCTGGCCTCTGGCCGATGCCAAAGGAGGGCGACAGGAGGCAGGTGCTTCAGGGAAGCGGAAGCGGAGACTTCCAAGAATGTGACTTTGACTTTTCTGAGCCCATTGGGACATCCCTCTGGCAGGTCTTCCAAGAGAGCAGTTATCCACACCCGCCACACCAGCCCCACTTAGAAACACGTCACACGTAAGCTCGCCCACAACCATCCCCGTCCTGTGTTTCTTTTTAAAGGAATTTAAAAATCAGCTTTCACTCTGAACAGCACCAAAACACACTGGAATCACACCTAGTCTTCCGTCAATCTTGGGCTGAACGGGGTACCAGAGGGGGTAAGTGGGTGGCATCATCTTAACTGGGGGCAGAGGGTGAAGGATGAAGCCACAATCCTTGACTCTGCAGATGTGGGGCAACCCGAACTGAACTGCCAGCCACTACACCTCGCCCTCACACACATCAGTTCTCTAGCATGTCGATTTCCATTTCAATCAGCTAAGGCAACCAGCCAATCACCACCACTGGCATCTGCTTCTGGTGATTGATTTTGGGGTGGGGGGGGGGGGAAATGATTGGTTAAGACAGAAAACCTGGAGGAAAGCACTCGGTGAGAAAGTCCCAAGCGCCAGCTTTCCTGCACATCCTGTCCTCTTCTCCTTTGGGTCTTCCTCCGATTGGCTTCTGCCACCTCAGAAAATGTCCGGACATGTGTTCCAGTCCTGTTTTTCTTTACACTCCCAGTATCCTCCCCGATAAATATGGGTTAACTCCTTGGTCACAGGATCCTTCTTCCGCTCAAACCATAGTGCTTTATAGGGGTCATAGGGAGTGCCTAGAAGAGAGAGGGCAAAGGAGAGGTGAATGAGGGCTGCAAGGACACTGGCCCGCTCCCGCCCCAGGACATGGGGAAGAAGGCAGGCTCGTTACCATCCTCTGTGGCTTTCACAGCTTCGGCTTCCCGTTTCTTCCTGGAAAGTCTCTGTTTCTCCTCCAGGCGCTGCTTCTCAGCGTTCGCTTCATCCCAGCGCCCATTTTCCATCAGTCTCTGGTCAGGTCGTAACCGGCTGTCTGTGGGGGCAGTGCCCCCTTCAAAGGCATTGAGAGTCAGAGCCAGCTCTGAGAAGTAGTACATGTTTTCGGCATTCTTCCTAGAAATGGAGGATGAGACAGACAACAGGTAAGGCCGAAGTCCGGGCCCCAGGCAAGGAGCGAGAACTAACCACACTGCCAGATGCCTTCCTCTCCACCGGCAAATGGGAAACATTGAGAAACATGGCAGGTCCTTGGAATTCGGTATGTACCCCAGTCCCTACCTCTCTATCGAATCGTTTTCTGGACTAATGGCACTCGGCTGCAATGATCTCCATTCCGTAGGAAGGAGACATTCTGCCGGCTAAAGGAACATTCCCAACCCTGTTTTCTTTCCGTTAGCTTCTTTCAGCATAATCTTGGCTATCACTCTAAAAAATTAGTCTAGATCAGCGTTTCTCAAAGTGGGCAATACCACCCTTCCCTAACCCCACCCCCGGGGCAATGGCAGATGCCTACAGTTTACCATGTATTACGGGCTACGGCACGATATTTAACTGTCAGGGAGGTGCTGAGTAATTCTTTTACTGGAAAGGGGGCAGTAAGCCAAGTAATCGGCGAGCCTATGATTTCTTTAATAAGAAGAGTCAAATGGCCTCATATTTAAGCTGTTTCCTGAGTCCGTTATGTTGCCACTGTCTTGCAGCTGGGACTTTGAGGTAAGCTGTTACAGCTGGTAGGTACCTTTCTCCTCCAGCTGCTTCTGCAGTTTTGCTCCACACTAAGGACCTTTAGAAAGCACCAAGTCATTTTCTGGCAGACGTGACCTGACTGCCGTGAGCTTGTGAGACAAGGTGTGGCAGAGCTAAAACGACGCAGTAAGGGCATCTGATCATTTCCCCAAAGGCGCAGGCGCAATGTCTTGGAATTCAAGTGGGAAGACAGGCTGACCTGCCAGGGCAGCACACAGGCCGGTACTCACGGCAAAGGGTTCCTTTTCCACAACATGGCGCGGCTCTCCTCTGCTTCGTGGCCTCTCTGACGAGCATCACCCCCATTTTCTCCAGGGACAGGCTGGACTTTGAAACAATCCATCTTCTCGTCCCATGTGCCCAACAGGGCAAAGTGGACTTTTCCTGATGGATCTGTCACTTCCCCTGTCACCTACAAGGATGGGAGAGTAAGCTTTCGGGAGAAACACCCACGGGGGCTACCTTCCCTGACTAATCCAGAAGCCACGTGCTAGGGCAAGCACTGGGTAAATCTAGTTAAGAACACAAGGGGCCATCCAAATTAGAGCAGTGATTTCTTGTACTGCTTGAAATAACCGCCGGGAGTCAGAGGGCTCATTTTCATCTGTCATTCAGGAGTTTGTCAGCAGTATCGGAGTGGGGTTCTTGCTCTCTCCTGATCTTCCTCACTTCCCCGGGAACTCAGGGCACGGGGTGGGGTCCCATAAGCCACACAACTTTCCTCCACCCTCCCCTGGGGCCAATCGGCCCCTGCTTTCGTCCTGCAGTCAACCTCTCTATTACATCTTTCCTCTGCATTACTCAGGGGCCTGGTTTGTACTTGTTACTGCTTCACGTGTCATCTTAACAGACAGAGGTGGCTTTGGATTAATGAGGCAATTTATGTTTTCCCCGTATTTGTTGACTTTCTCCTTCAACTCCTCTTTCTGATCACTGTGTTAAGGATACTGATGTACTTATCCACATCCATCTATATCTGGCCAGCTCCAAGGCGTTCTAAGAGGTACAAATTAACCGTGTGTGTGTGTGTGTGTGTGTGTGTGTGTGTGTGTGTGTGTGTACATATACCTGTGTGCAGGGGAGGATTTAAGTTTTTTTTTTTTTAACTCCGACTTCCCTTACCTTTCTTGCTACATCCCGAGAGAAGTAGCTATAGGGAACAAACTTAAGATTGCACTTGTCTCCTGTCTTGTGATTCACAATGTCAATTTCACCTGACTGAAAAGGGAAAAGAAATGTATTATTTAATGGCAAGTGCGACATTTTCGTAACTATTAAAACGTATCTGGTACCGAAATTATATTTCTATTTTTAAATAAATTTTGGTTGTTATATATATTGATAACTATGAAAGTAAACAAAAAAATTTCCCTAAAATTAAAAATTTCAGCCTTATTGGGTTAAGGATTAGACTGAGCAACCTTTACCCCACACACCCCGCACCTCAGCCTTCTTTACCCCACCTGACATTCCAGTATTCCCTTGCCTGAGGATTCAGGTCTCAGCCTTGGAAATGTGAAACAATTCATCTGCAATCTTTGTATAGTCCAGGTTGGAATCAGGAGCAAATGACTCGTTAGTTTTGTTTTGAATTAAGTGTCATTTTAGGTGTGACCTTCAGCCAAGGCTTCAGACTGGTTCAACCTCCCCCACCAACACCCCCCATTGAGAATGTGTCTCTCTCCACCCTGGTCATATGGAATCATAATCTAGCTACCGTTAAAAAGGTCTCCAAGTGGTTCTTACAAAGATTCTGATTCAGGAAATCTGGGGAGAGAGAGGCACATTCTCAGCCCTGCCTTTCTGGACGGGCGGGGGGTGGGGGGGTTGGGCGCCGAGCAGAAATGAATCTGCCTTAGCAACAGCACGGGGTACAAACATGTTGAGGACAAATTTCATTCTCTTTTAATTCTGTTTTTCTATGGGTGCTTTGAAACCCCCTCATATCCTGAAACTCACAAAATCACTTACCTTTCCAAACCAGCCCCCTTCAAAGCTTTGTGGTTAAACCAAAGAGAGTGTTCCGCTCACAACTTCACCGTCCTATCTCTCCTTCGCGCAAAGCCCAACCCACTCCCGCATCCACTGTGGCACTGTGCCCAACTCCTCAGAAGACTTCCCTCCCTCCCTGGATTTACAGGTGACACTGGTGAATTGTGGGCACACACTGGGGGCTAACCGCCAGGTCAGCCGTTTGCGATCACTAGCTGCTCGGCAGGAGAACGAGGCTTTCCCTACTGTAGTTACACTCTCAGAACCCCGTAAGCACAGTTCCACCTTGTCCACGGCAGTGTTTCAATCTGCTGGTACATGCTCTGTCCTCTCAGATCCCTGTGGATCCGGATGGACCTGATGGCAATGGGAATTTACTGTCTTCAGAGAAAACCTCTCTTATCTCAGGGTGTCTCATCCTAACTAGTCTGGCAACATGAGGAGTGCCTGCGCAGTGACGAAAGGCTGAAGCGTGACAATCGGGTTTATTACTATGCGACGTCTGCCCTGGATCCTATGAAGAGCACAGCATCAGGATTGGAGGGAGGTTTATTAGCAACCTACAATATGCAGGTAACTCAATGTGGTTGCTGAAACTGAGGAGGATTGAAAAGTCAAAGAGTACTGAAAAGCAAAGCTGTTGCTGTAAGGACCAACATGCTGTGACACAAGCCATGGTATTTTCAATTGCCTCCCAGGCTTGTGAAAGTTAGACACGGAATAAGGAAGACTGAAGAAGGCTCATGGTGCTGGGGAAGAGTGCTGCTCAAAGAACCAAACCATCGGTCTTGGAAGAAGTATGGCCAGAGTGCTCCTTCGGGGGAAGCGAAGGGTGACAAGATTTGTCTTCCTTATTTGGGACATGTTGTCAGGAGAGGCCAGTTTCTAGAAAAGGACGTCACGTTTGGTCAAGTAGAGTGAAAGTGAGAAAGAGGAAGGTCCTCAAGGAGACGGACTGTTCTAGGCTCAAACGGAGCAACAATTGTGAAGATGGCGCATGGCCGGGCGGCGTTTCCTTCTGTTGTCCCTCGGGGTCGGAACTTGCGGATGGCCCCTAAGAACACACTCTCCACAGGGCCCAAGACTGTCAGACAAGCATGGAAGGGGGCTCTGATTTGTAATTTATAAGGAGTACCCAAAGTTGGGGGGGGGGGGAGAGAGAGAAATGAATGAAAAAGGTAAAGAAAAACATCCAATTAAAATGATCTAAAAAAAATTAAATAGCAAGCCACGAAATAACAATAATAATACGTAATTGATCGAGGATTCACAAGAAAAGGAGGGTGTGGGAGGGGGAGGACAAAAAGAAGCTGCTACCAACGGCTCAAGGAGAAAGCAAATGTTTTGGAAATGTTGATGGCAATATGTGTACAAGTGGTGCTTAATACAAAAAAAACTTGTAGGAGGCCCCCCCCAATAAAATGGTCAATAAAAAGAAAGAAAAACATCTGTGAATTTTGTGAAGCCCCCTCATGGGTCATTACTGTGAAACTGGGAAGGTGGGTGGGTGATGGAGGGTTGGGAGAAATTCCTCAGAAGAATCTGGTGAACCAGCAACATTCTGGGGCTCAGTTCACAGTTCCTAAGTACAGGGAGCCACTACATTATGAATAGGTTATGGATGTCCAACTTAGCCTTTAATGGCGCGTAAGTCTGCCCTCACTTTGAAATTAGTATACCAGCCCCCACTTGCAACAAATTCATCACAATCACGTCCCCTTGCCATGTGTGCAGCTTTTAAGTCATGGGGACCTAAGAAGCTAACATGCGAGATCAGAACCGTTTGCATCTGTTCAACTTCCCTGCCAACTCACTGCCGCTGAGTCGACTCGGGCTCGGAGTCCTGCTGGAAGGCAGGCTGGAATTGCCCCCGTGGCTTTCCAAGGCTGTCACTTTGTTTTTTCCCCTCAAGACCACTGCCTCAAGATGACTGCCTGGACTGCAAGGAGACACCCGAGGGAGGTTTTCTTCTGAACTTCCATGCTGTGGGCCCCTTACTCACTTGATCTATCCACAACTTGCCAACGATAATGTTATGCACCGTTGTCGTAACTTTCTTCCAAGTGTAGTGATGCCCAGTTGCATGGAAAATACAGTGAATGGTACCTGGAAGCAGAAAATACAAAGATTAAAAGCAAACATTAGAACAATAACACCATGCCAACTAGAAAGAACAAGGGATTGATTTCTTTCTCTTAAGGGAACAAATAACAGATTAAAAAGCATGAACAATGAGGGCTGAGCCCCGGTGGCGTCGTGGTTGTGCGCGGGACTGCGGCCCACTGGGTTGGAGGTTCAATTCCAGCTCCATGGAGCAAAGGCTGGGCTTCCTACTCCCACCACCTGAGGGCAGTGATGCCCCCCCCCCCAAAAAAAAATAAAAGCATGAACAATGTTGGTGCCATTGAGCCAATGTTCTTTCATTGTGCAGTGCCCGGGATGCTCTGCTAGACAGTCTCTGTGATGGCCACCGGCAGGGAAAGCACTGACGGGATCCCTCCTTGTGGGTTGACTGTGACTGCCATCTTGCCTCCATCTCAGAAGCAGGAAGGGGGAAGGCTCGCTATGGAGCAGAGAGAAGGGCCGAGAGCAGAGTGTTTTTGGCCCCCGCATCCCTGAGCACAGAATCTCCCGTGGTCAAGAGACAGCCGTGACACCTGACAAATGGCAGCCACAGAACCAGAGCCGGAGCAGGAGACAAGCCAGTGAAGGCAAGGAGAGTGGGGAGTGGAGTGCACTTAACTGGGAGAGATTGGGGAAGGGGCGTGGGGTGGGCTTACTAGCCCCCAGAGGCAGAACTTTGGGCTAAGGGTTATGGTGTGAATGGCATGCCATTTGGGCACTTCCTGGAAGCCTTGAAAGAGTTTTGGAACTTTGCACAAGCAGGGCAGAGTCCAATGGGCTGTGTGACTTTCAGAGAGGCCAAAGATCAGGGAGGCCTGCATGCAGGCAAAGCTGGCAAGAGGCTGTCCAGTCGGAATAACTAACTGCCCCCGGTGCATTTGTAATCTGTGAACTTCCTTGGTGCACCCCATAATCCTGAGTATTGTCTGTCAGTTCTGGACAGTCGCTGCAATGAGTTATTGATCCCAGCTGGAAAGCAGAGAGTGCTGTGGGGCAGTTTGTGTCAGGAGTGCCAGGGTTGGAGGATGGGAGCAGGGGTGACCTCAGCCCCACAGAAATCTACCTCGGACAATGCTGCCGTGCCCTTCTTTGAGTTTCTGTCCTCCTCACACAGGTGGAGGACCTCAGATTCCACCATCACATCACTTCTTTGACAGAGTTTGACTTTGGAATCTAGGCATACCATCTAAGTGAAGATAGCCCGACACATCTGCACTAGGACTCTGTGCTCTGCCAAGTAGAAAGTCTGAAAAGGAAACGACTCTGATGGCTTTGCCGTGTGTGTCTCTAATACTGCAAAATGACAGCAACAGGTCAATCTGCTATTTCCACCCCCCGCTCTATCCCACCCCGGCACACACAACATATGCACACATTTGGGAAGGAGCCCAAACTGGTAGTCAGAACTGAGGGGGGTGTGTGTGTGTGTATGAGGGGCGGGGGGACGAGATGAGAGAGACCCAGTTGTTTGTGACTAGCTGTGTGAACTTATGCAAACCAGGTAACCTGAGGCCTTCACAGTAAAAAAGGTACAGGGCTGGGAACAGACTCTGGAGTCAATCCGGGTCCACCACTCATTCGATGTGTGGCCTTGAATGGGTTTCTGATTTTCCCAAGTCTCAAGTGTTAGTCCATTAGCTTGGGGTAATCTCATCTTGTTGTTCAAAGCAAATTAAAAAAAAAAAAAAGCCTATTTGCCAAACAAACTTGTTGAAACATAGCACTTAGCAGACATGACTTCTCCTGTTCTTTTGAGTTGATCTCACACGAATGTCAATTCAGAGCCAATGGTCTGAGCAAATCTACAGATTGGGGACCCAAAGTCCATCAATAGGTGAAGTGACATCCTCTTGCGGAGGAGTTACAAGGAGGAGATGAGCCAGTTAAGACACAGGATTGTAGCAATGAAATATGCAACCTTCCTCCAGGTCCCAAATGCTGCCTCCCACCCACTATTATGACCCCAATTCTACCACATAAATCCAGGTAGACCAGGAGATGTACAGTGAAGTTGGAAGCATGGGAAATTTAGGATAGATGATCCATCAAGACTAGTGATAGGAGTGGTAATACCAGGAGGGTGGAGGAATGGTGGAATAGAAAGGGAGAACCAACTTCAAGGATCTACACATAGCCTCTTCTCTGGGATACAGACAACAGGGAAGTGAGTGTTGGGACACGTTGGACAGTGCACAGTATGAAAATAATAACAATTTGTAAATTACTAAGGGTTCAAGGGGGAGGGAGGGGAGGAAGGGAAATATAGGGAGCTGATACTGGGGGCCTAGATGGAGGATGTTTTGAGAGTGATGTTGGCAGTAAATGTGTAAATGTGGCCTGCATACAATTGATGTTTGTATGGATTGTGATGGAGTTGTATGAGCCCCCAATAAAATGATTCATTAAAAAAAAAAGGAGGGAGGGAGGGAGGGAGAAGCTTATACCAAGGGCTCAAGTGGAAAATATTTCGAAATGAGTATGGTAATATGTACACAAGTATGTTTGATACAAATGATGTATTGAATTTTATAAGAGCTGTAAGAGCCCCCAATAAAATGGGGGAAAAAAGTAATAAAAACAATTAATAGGGCTGAGCCCTGGTGGCATAATGGTTGTGCGCGGGACTGCAGCCCACTGGGATGGAGGTTCAATTCCAGCTCCACAGGGGCAAAGGCTGGGCCTCCTACTCCCACCACCTGGGCAGTGATGCCCTAAAAAGACAAAAAACAATTAACAAGCTGCATATATACAAATTCACAGATTAATGTTAACAACTGCCTGCATATTGACATGTGTGTGTGTGTGTGACCAACAGAGTCAATTCTAATAGCAGTATGATTAGACTTCCTCTGTAGCCTCTAATGAAAAGAACATTCAAACTGTGACATAGGCATGTCTCTCTTGTGTAGACTATTACGGGCGCCTGGGGAGCTGGAGGTGATGGTGGAGGTGATGTTGATGAGAATGACCACATCAACAATGACTCTCATAAAACAGCCAGCAACTCTGCGGAGGGCCCTGTCGTACACGCTCCTCATGAAGCATGTCACCGCAGCCTCGCAACAGCTCCCAAATATTTACTGCACCTGAATATAGCACCAAACACTTCATCCCACACAACAGCTAACGTCTCCATCAACTCTTGCCCGAACCCCTGTCTCTATCTGCTTTTGGCCCCAACTTAGACCTTTGTCCTTGGCGGTTCTCGTCCAAATTTTTTTTGGGGGGGGCATCACTGCTCTCGGTGGTGGGAGTAGGAGGCCCAGCCCCACTGCTGGAAGTGAACCTCCGTCCCAGTGGGCCGCAGTCCCGCGCACAACCACTACGCCACCGGGGCTCAGCCCCCAAATGATTTTTTGAAAACAAGTCATACAAAATTACTAGTCTTTATAAAAACCCTTTGATTTCTTCCCACAAGAGATACAACCGGACTCCTAACCAGGGGGGCACACAGGACCAAGATCGGTCCTCTGCCAATCCCTGTGACATCACCCACCACTTACTTCCCTGCTCCCGCTTGAATTGCATGGCCTTTTCTCATAGTTGGAAGGGAGACTGCAAAATTCGTGTTAAAATGCTCACCTGTGGGTGGAATCTAATCTAATGCAAAGTAATCACTTTCTGTATTACAGTATAACCAAACAAACAATTGAGATCAAATGGGGGCAGGGAAGACGCTCAATCCTAACCCTCCTGAGTTAGACAAAGTGCAGAGTAGGCAAAGGCGAAGCAGAGATGGGGTACAGTGAAACCCGAGGCTCACCAAGAACAGAGGAGGGCCAGAACCACCAGGGTCTTAAGAAGAAAAAGACTTTCCTCCATAGCTGATGCCCTGAATTTGGACTTGCAGCCCCTGAGCTGTGAGACACTTGATTCTTCGTAGCTTGCGCTCACTGGGATCCCCACTCCCCACACCATCGACAATTTCTGTTCAAATGCAACCTTCTCAGAGAGGATTTCTTTAACCACCATACTCTTTTGTGCACATGGTTGTTTGTTTTTTCAACAATTACTCCCATTTCCACTTACTCTTTGTCTCCATGGGATTGCCACTGCCTCAAATTAAAATTATCAGCTGCACCAGACCTTTTTAAAGTACTGACATAAGTAAATAAAATGTTTAAGAGCAGGGATGTCCCCGTGAGGCCTAAGGTGCGCCTTATCCAAGTCATGATACTGTGGATGACCTGGTACGCAGGTGAAAACAGGACGAGGAGGAAAGACCACAGAAGAATCCGGACAACTGAACTGGGGCACTGGTAAACACTCAAAGCCAGAAACACAAGTCTCTTGGAAGAAGTACAGCCAGAATGCTCCTCAGGAATGAAGACGGTTAAGACTTCATCTCCCAGACTTTTGGACATGTGACTAAGGGGGGCCGAGTCCCTGGAAAACGGGCATCCTGCTTGGTAAAGTAGAGGGGAGCGCAGACGGTGATGACACCCCGTGACATGGACCGACACGGCGGCTGATGAGCTCACACAACTGCCTAGGGCCGGGCAGTCTGGTGCCATGGTTCACGGGGGCAACTGGGCACCGGAGCTGAGCAGATGATACCTAACAACTATGAAAATGAAATTGCACTTGCTTTATCTTTTGTTTTCCCAGAGAATCCACATGGTAAGAGCTCTGCACTGAATAGGAGAGACTAGTGTCCTAAAAATTCACGTCTACTTGGAACCTGAAAACAGGGTCTTACTGGATAGTGCGCCACTGAAGATGTGATTAGATAAGAGGGGGGTCATCTGGATTAGGGAGGGCTCTAAATCCCACAGGCACAGGTGTTCTCATAAGATGGCTATATGGCACTGGAGGCAGAGACTGAAAGGCATGTGTCTACAAGCCAAAAGATGTCCAGAACTGCCTGCAGCCACCAGAAGCTACAAGAGGCACACGTGGATGGTCCTTCAGTCTCTGGAAGGAACCAAGTTGTGGGCACTTGGGATTCTAGACTTCCAGCCTCCTTAACCGAGAGCACACCTTTCTGGTGTTACCAGCCACCGGGTCTGTAGTATTGTGTTCTGTCAGCTCTGAGAAACTTACAAGATCAAAGGAGGCTTTATTTGCCTTTGTATCCACAGGACTTAAAATCGCTTCTGGCACACGGTGAGGGCTCAGTTATATGTTGTTACCTGAGCCACAGGTTCTATTAGCCTCTGTGTTAGCTTCCTAAGAGCACAATGATTTATAAATTGAACTGCTAACTGCAAGGTTACTGGTTCAAACCCACAGCCTCTCTGAGTGGGAGAGATGAGGCTTCACAGCTTCAGAAAGCCACCGGGGCACGTCTTCCCTGTCTTGAGAGGGGCGTTATGCATTGGAATCGACTCAATGGCAGTGCTTCTTTCTTTTTTTTGGGGGGGGGGGCATCACTGCACTCTGGTGGTAGCAGTGTTTCTTTTATTAGCAGTTTGGTTTTTTTTAATTAGCAGTTTCTTATCCCTGTTGTCAGAGATTACCGACACATTTAAGCATTTAAAACAACAGGGTGTTTTTGTCTGAAAGTCTAGATGTCCAAGTCTAAAGTCACGGTGGCAAAGCAGCTGTGTCCTTTCTGGTTTTACGTGAGATTGTCTTGCCTTTCTTTTCTACTTCCAGAGGCCGCCTGCCTCCTGAGGTTGCAGTCCCACCCGTAAGAACAGGGGTGATGGAAGACTAGCAGGGAAAAGATAGCCATCAATCTCTTAGCAGTCCCTTGGTCTCTTCCCTCTAAACAGCGGCTCTAAGCTTTTGCTCTCCTCCTGTGGATGAGCATTCACCCTCAGCCCGCCTAGGACCAAGCTGACTTCATTTTGGCTGAGGTCTCAGAATGTGAACACTGGGCATGGGGATCCTTTTCCTGGGTAGGATTCTTTCAATCTTGGCATGCAACTAACTTATACTCTAATAAGATCTTTTAAAAAAAAAAAAAATCAAAGGGGCTGAGCCCTGGTGGTGTAGTGGTTGTGTGCAGGACTGTGGCCCACTGGGATGGAGGTTCGATTCCAGCTCAACTGAGCAAAGGCTGGGCCTCCTACTCCCACCACCTGAGGGCAGTGATGCCCCCCCCCCCCCCCCGCCAAAAAAAACAAAAACAATCAACTTTCATCTTACCTAGAAATTGGTCATTACATTAACTACACCTAGCTCATCCAGAAGAGGAAAAGAGCGGGGAGGGGCAAAAGGGGGCGAGATGAGCCTGACAACTTAATCTAGCAATCACAAGAGCTCCCAATCAACAGAGAGAACCTGATTGCCGGAATAATGGTGGAAGTCCATGACACGTGTTCGATGAAGCCAAATTGAATAAAAACCCAAACAGATGCGTAATAGAATTTCTGTTCTTAAATTGGAGATTAAGAAGCACTCGGGGTACAGTGGATTACGGGAAACCATTGGCCGGCCCCACGTGAGAGAGATGAGGCTTTCTGCTCCCAAAAAGGTGGCAACCCCTCAGGCATGCTCCTCTGCCCTGTAGGGTTAATTGAGTCACAGCAAATCCCTAGCAGTGATAGTGCTTAATGATGCGAGATAGTCAATCCATAAGGCCTTTCTAGCCATCTTTCCTTCAGCAATGTATTATAATTCAGCTCCCTGCCTGTGGCAATGATTCCATGTTAGATGGAGTTCTCCTTCTCGGGAGTAAGGTAGGGCTAAGACTGGACTTTAGCCTAGGGTGTGAACCAAGCCACACCCTTTGCTCCCTAGGAGGCCTTTCAACTCTAGAGGGCTTCACTTAACACATCCTGGAGGGCCACCTGCAGCAGCACAACCACACCTCTACCAAAGGCATTTCCGAGACATCTGGGAAATAGAACCTGCAGGACTATTTGGAAACACAAGTCCCAGCTCTCTGGCTGAAGTGGCGGAGGCTGCTGAGACAGATGCACCAGAGACTGTGGCAGGGGGACTGGAGAGGGCAGAACTGTGGCGGAGAGTGAGAGGAGGGCGGGCTCCTGGCCCAGGCAGGAAGGACAAGGGACTAGATGGTGAGAGAGGAAGAAAGAGAAAGACAGAGCTTGGCTGCTGGCTAACACGATGAATGACTGTATTGTTAAATGGATCCTGACGTGTGGAAACCTATTAATTTCCCGAACTCCTGAGCATTGTCTGTGAGCTGTGTCGCAACACATTCTGGAACCTGGCACAGACACAGAGTGCCATGGGGAAAATGGTGTCAGAATGAAAACAAGAGCAAGGAGCGTGAAGCCATGTCGGACTCCTGCCTCGTGGCAATAGGGAAGCCAGAGTCATCCATGTCCACCGCCATGGCCGCCATCACAGATGTTTGGCATATATCACTATAATGACAAAAGAATTTACAACTAGGTGAGTTCACAACAGCTTCTGACCTCCCTACTCATTCGATAACCAAGAAGTTCTGTGACCTTCCCAAAGCCATGGGGCTGGAGGGGCTCAGCCAGAATCAGGTTTCGGGAATCCTGATTCTTAGGCCTCCTCTAGCTTGTCAGCAAACACCCTATTTCTGTAGCATCGACACTGACGAGGAGGGGCATAATGGAGGGGAACTGGCCTTGAAACTTACCCAGGGGCATGATGGAGAGGTATTTGCCTCGAAACTTGCTGGTAATTTTGATTTCCTGTCTCAACGTCCAGCCGTTTTTGGACTCGGCGTGGTGCGCAGCAGCAGGGGGATGGTGGCTCACCTGCAAGAAACCAGGGATTCCAATGGAGACAGAAGAAAGGGGAAGACACTACCTACAAACTGCTGAAAGACACCTAACATTCACTCCTGATGTATTTACGCCCACACCAGCCGGGGCTTAGGTGGGCAAGTCCTGAAGGAAAAGAAGGCCGGCTGGGATGGCGGGGATGCGGGAATGCTGCGAACATCACGGTGAGGAGGAGCAACCCTCTCTTCTAAGAGGAAGGAGTCTGAGTCTCCATCCAGGCCCCTTTACCTGCTCGCTGCGAACATCACGGTGAGGAGGAGCAACCCTCTCTTCTAAGAGGAAGGAGTCTGAGTCTCCAGGCCCCTTTACCTGCTCACAGAGGGACCGATACCCGTTCTCCTCCAATCGGTCCAGCTCGAAGGTCTCCCCGAGGAGCGGGTTGAATGGCTTGCTGGTACGGAAGACGGTGGTGGAGTAGGAGGACACGGTGAACGCTGCGACGTAACACAGCTGTTCCAGAGAGTTCTCACACGTCGCGGCTCGGTCTAACAGCTCGTGGTACTCCAGATCCTCAGTAAGGCGCTGAAGCATGGATAAGGGCTCATTAAAGTTCACCTGTGCAGAGAAGAACAGAACAGATGTAAGAACTTTACCCCAAACGACATGAGAGGTTAATTAAAAAAAAAAAAAAAAAATCAAGAGGAGAAGCAGATGGCATGATCTTCAAGCATTAGGCAGAAGAAGGTTTTTACTCAGCAGAGCGGCTCAAAGATTCATTTGCAAGCAAATCCTTCTCCCTTGTCCACTGCTCCTGCCAGCTGAGCAGGAGACAGGACCTGTGGCACAAGGTCACGCTCTCCCTCCCGGGAGCCTCAGTCCTTCCTCAGAGTAAAAGGGCTCGCCCCACAGCACACCACTGTCCAATATGCGTTGTATGAATGACTACAAGAAAGTGGGCTTTAACATATGGACACTCAGAAAGGAAATTACGTACTTAAAACACTTGCAGAAGGGCTGAGCCCCAGTGGCGTAGTGGTGGTGTGCGGGACTGCGGCCCACAGGGTTGGCGATTCAAATCCAGCAGCAGCTCTCCAGGGGCAAGGCTGGGCCTCCTACTCCCACCAGGGGGCAGTGATGCCCACCAAAAAAAAAAAAAAAACTTGCAGAGAAAATGAAGAAGAGTAGCAAATTTTAAGTCTAGGAGTGAAAAGATTACATTTCTAGCTTCTACACCAGGACTTGACTGTGACGTCCCATTCAGGTCTACATCAGGCTGCGATTCTGATTTCTGCTCTGAGGTCTCTGGGCCTGGAGTGGTCAGATGAAGGTGAAAGGAGGCTGTGAGGGCTTCCACTTCCCAAACTTTAAATCCAACTCAGTGAATGGAGCTAACTGCATGTTTGTTGTGTGAGGCTCCTGTCTGAGCAAGATGCTCACCCAGCATTCACTCATTCTTCTAACATTTACCTGGTCCTTAGATGTGCCAGGCTCTATGGATAACTCTCAACTCACTGCTGATTCAGAAAGACCGCCTGGGGGTTTCCAAGAGTAGAAAATAACTGTTATGGGAGTAGAAAGCCCAGTCTTTTTCTCAAGGAGCTGCTACTAGTTTCCAACTGCCAACTACATGGACTGCAGCCTACTGCTTCACCACTACACCAGCAGAGCTCTGTGACCCTATGGATAAGCACAGTGTATATGGAAGTGAACCACACACCTTGCCTCCTTAAGGAAAAAAAAAAAGCTTCTAAATTGCCTAGAGTTTAAAAGGTCTTGTAATTTTACAAACTTCTGTAGAAATTTAAGCAATTTTTTAAAGGGAGGGGAACCCAGATGAACTGATAAAGCTTATGTAATCAACAGCCCATCTAACGTCGAGTCTCACTACCACAAGCCTGAAGAAGAAACAAGTTTTCTTTCTACTGAATAGAACAGGCCTTTCAAAACACTGTAGAGTTCTGGAATGTTCTTCTTTCCTAACGTTCCACCATTTGGCCTTTGTCCAGCTTCCTATCCAGAAGTCCCTGAGCTAGTTGCCATTGAGCTAGCTGTAACACCAGGCCTGGGTCCTAAATCATCTTGTGGGGACACTGCAGTCTGCTTCTGAGCAACATACTGACTTAACATGTACAGCATCCCCCCCAATAGTAATCTCATTTTCACCACAATGAACTCCAAAATCAAAGAATAAAGGGAAACTTTGATCTGAAACTCCACCAACCCATGGTAGCTCTTGCTAATATCCTTGAGTTTCAATGAATTTATACCTTTTTTTTTTTTTTTAAGGCATCACTGCCCTCAGGTGGTGGGAGTAAGAAGCCCAGCCTTTGCTCCTGGGAGCCGGAATTGAACCTCCATCCCAGTGGGCCGCAGTCCCGCGCACAACCACTACGCCACCGGGGCTCAGCCCGAATTTATACCTTTTAAAAGATAAATTGGACATTAGAGTCTATTTTCCAGAGAAAAAGAAAAGCCAAGAAACAGAGCCTCAGGACCAACTTTGGGATCCTCCTCTGGGAAACAGGGCCTCTCCTGCCTCCACCAAAACACTTGTTAGACTCCCGTGAGTGCATTCTGAAAACAGAATAAAGCATTGCCTGGTCCTGGTACCATCTTCATATTTGTTCTTATGTGACTGTACCAAAGTCCAAAATCTTCTCTACATAAGAGCAATGCATTCATTATGTGAAGGAAAAGGCACATTAAGGAGCGACATAGGCTGCTAACACCCTAATCTCCAGGAGGACTTGTACAATACAAGTGACCTCAAGCTTGAGTATCACAGTGATTAATTACACTAACAAATCCCTAATTGGCCGACCCTTCAGTCACCATGTTTCCACCTACTTTTTGGACAACGGAGGTGGTGGGCGGTGTGAGGGAGCCATCAGAAGCCACTAGACACACCAGCAATGTCTCCAGTGAGAGACAAGTGGTCACTGGGCTGTGACTGCTCTCACCCACCCCCTACCCCCCTGCAAATGGTCCAGAAACTTCTGTTTAGCTACAAGCACCAAGCTTTTCTGACTGCCGTTTCATTGCTCATGAGCGCAACAGGCAGACCCATGAATCCGAGTAATTGAAAGTGAAAAGCCGCAGGCAATTAGATACGCAGCTGGTGGGAGAGTGGAACAGTCACAAAGGACAACCTGGAGACTAGCAAGAGCAGGAAGACATAACCACTGCTGGCTGGAGGAACAAAGACGAACCTTGGGACCGGGCAGTTGGGTGGCTGCCAGGACCCA